>OX123206.2:32652275-32829775 GCA_944739405.2 Euclidia mi | reverse complement strand
CTGGTGACTTTGTCCTTCTTGGGTTTCATTAGCCTGATAACAGGGTCCCAAGCTGGAGGAACATTCCAACCATCTTCCCTATTGAAATTAGGATGTTTTTTAATTTCAATAGCTTCTCGTATCATTCTTGGAATAAAGCGGTGTTCTTTTGCGAGTATCTGTGGTTTATCAAATCGCAGGTAATGGTTGGTTCCTTGTTCTACATGTTCACACACAGCAGACTTCGTCGAGCGTTGTCTGTTGTGTGTGAACATGTAGAACAAGGAACCAACCATTACCTGCGATTTGATAAACCACAGATACTCGCAAAAGAACACCGCAAGAAAAAATATAGGTTACGAAAAAATATAGGGACGAATTTAACACATAAAAATATATAAAAATACACAAAAATATATAAAAATACAGAAAAAAATACTACTCACGTTCGGAACACCAATTTAGCTATAAAAAGAAATCCTATTGGGCGCCAATGTCGCACGGGTGATTGGTTTGTAGGTGGTGAGCCAGACTCAATCACTCGCCGATCAAAAAAAGGAAGAAAATCAGGTTTTACTTACAAATGAAAACACTTTTAGAATAATAATATAACACTTCACCATATAATTGCCTATATAGGTAGATGCAATGCAGCTACTTTAATACTAAGACTTTTACTAATTGAGAACTTGAGTAAATTCAGGGCGTGGTCCGACAAGTATAGTTGGTGTTCACTGGTGTTCCGAAAGCCAGGGTCTTGATAGGGGAGAAGACTTAACTGCTGGCCGTGAGCTGGAGCAAAGGGGCAGACTGAACAGAGTCGCACGCTTATATATGGCGTGCGGGGCGCACGGGCAGAGGCGCTCCCTCCTTCGTTCGACATCGCAATCCTGACGGAGGTGCACGACGTCACAAAACGTTTTTGTAAACAAACATTTATGCACGAGAAACATCTGTTTTACCTTGTTTGCACATTTATTGGTTACGTATATGATTGTATTAAGAAAGTTCTTATATATTATGCATTGTTTTTGAAAACGGATATCGGAGGAATTTTCCGTCTGTAGAATTTGTGGAGGCGTATTCAGGCCGATCCCACATTGGGCGTGCGCGTTCCTCGAGCGGTCGCCTGGAGTATGCGCGGCGTACGTTTATATCCTGTTGACTACCTCCGTGGTGCAGTGTATAGCGTATGCGACTGCTGATCGGAGGTCCCGGGTTCGATTCCCGGGTCGGGCAAAAGTGTTACTGGGGTTTTCCGCATTCTTAGTAGCAGCACGGAGTCTGGTGATGTGCCCGGTAACGATAATAGGCTCGCGCCCTATTACGTGGGACCTAAAAAAAATTCATGGCGAAATGTGGGTGTAATAGTACACCTCTGCCTACCCCTTCGGGGATACAGGCGTGTCTATAAATACAATAAAACGTTTATATCCCTGAAATGTAAATACTTTTTAAGGCTTTCATAATTTCATCCCTTCCAATCTCATCACACGGGCCCACACACGCATCATCTGTTATCTCTCCTCCCTCTATTTCACTCACATCTTTCTCAAATAAGTCCTCAAAATAGTTTTTTCCAACCATCTAGTATCATTATTTCTTGATTCATGATCTCACCTCGTTCATTCTTAATCACTTTCATCGATGTATTCATATTTTGCCCCGCGCTTCTTTCACGAGTTTCCAAAACAGTTTTATATTGTCTTGGAAACTTGCGCCAAATAGTTTCTCATATTTCACCTTTTTCTCATTCTTTTTCCTCTCTATACATTCTTTAACTTTAACTTTCACACACCTCTACTTGTCCTTAATTTCTTTAACACTATCTTCATTCATACCATCACTAGCTCTATTCGTTGCCTCTTTCGCTAACCCAGCCATGCTTTTTTCTTTTCCTCAACCATACTTCGAGTTTCATCATCCCACCAGTCAGCTTTCTCACATTTCTTACTTCTTCTCTTACTCACGCCGCATACATTTCACTCCATTGATTTTAAATACCGACCATACATCACTTACACTTTTCTCATTTACATCACTCCAGATTTTATCCAGCCGTTCACTCAATTGCTTTTTGTACATCTCTTTCACACGCTGATCTTTCAATCTTGTCACTTTTATACGTTCTAATTTGGTAACAAACTCTTTAGCTCTGCGCCGCCAACGTTTAAACATACCCCCAACTCTTGCAATTACCAAATAGTGATCTGTGCCAATATCTGGTCCACGATAAGCCCTAGTGTCCACTATTTTCATTCTTATTCTTTCATCGACTATCATAAAATCTATCATGCTCCTTAACATACCATTTCCTTCCTTCTTTCGTGTTCATATGTATCAGCTTTCCACGTGTTCATATGTATCAGCTTGTGCTGAAACCACGTATTTATCACAGACAAACCCATCTCCACACATACATCTAACAAGTTTACGACATTGTCATTCACACTCTTATCTTCAATCGTCCCAAGTACATTTTCATTCCCATCGCGCTTCACTCCAACCTTGAAATTAAAATCTCCAAGCATGACAATACGTTCATTTCACTTACGCAATAACACAACCTCTCTCATTTGTTCCCAAAATTCCTCTCTTACCGCCTTACTGTAGGAAAAGTCCAGAGCGTATACACCTATCAAAAATAGAGCTGTCAGACCTACTTTCATCCGGACCCACATAGTGCGCGGACTTACGCATGCATTCTACCATTCGCTCTGAAAAAATTATACCGACGCCTTTACTACCATGCTCTTCATTGGTAATCCCTGACCATATTTCAGTGAACGTTTAGTCTCATTCACACTTATTACATCCAAATTTCTGTCACTCATTAACTCGTAGACTTCATCCAGTTTCTCCTCCATTCCTCCTCTAACATTCAACGTCACAAATCGACATTCCGATGTCCATTTTCCGCCCCGAGGTGAACAATTTCGCTTATGGTTTTGGTCATTTCAGCGTGACGTATGGCGTATATCGTGGCCGCCTGCAGCTGTAAGGTTGCTCCCCCCATAATACGAGGAGCAGCCTCGTCCTGTAAGTATAGGACGACGAGGGGTTTCTCCGGCTCCGCCGGTAACCCCCTGGGGCACATTTACTGTAATATTTCCCACAGCCATGATCACGTCGGTATTATAGTTGACTGTATTATTTCTTGCCGTGTGGTTGATGGCATAAATACAAGTGTCACCACCCCTTATCTTCCCGTGGGTGTCGTATGAGGCTACTAAGGGATAACACAATGCAAATACCATCTTTGCGTAGAGACGGAAAACTCGACATCAAACCCTATACGACTGCCTCGTTGGTCTCACGACATAAATGTGTGCGTGGGATCGGAAGGTCCCGGATTCCTGGGTCGGGCAGTGTTATTGGGTTTTTCTGTCACGAAATTCTCAGTAGCAGCACGGAGTCTGGAAATGTGCCCAGTACGGCAATAGGCTCGCCCCTTATTACGTGGGACTAAAGTATATCTGGCGAAAAGTGGGTGTAGAAATACACCTCTGCCTACCCCTTCGGGGATAAAAGGCGTGACGATATGTATGTGTGTGTGTGTATTATTTCTTTGTATTTGACAGTCAGTCCCTAACGGTGGGACAGACTTCCAGGTTTATATCGAGTATTCCTTCTCTAAGAATGGGGACGTCAATGTTAATTATATTTGCTGACATTACGAGCGTTGAAGTACCTTAGTCGCCTTTTACGACACCTCGGTAAGAGTGAGGGAGGGCTATTCTACTCCGCCGGACACCACACGACAACGGCACCAACCTAAACGTGTTTTAATAAACTTAATTTAGCTGTTTCTGCTTTCAGCATTTAGATCTCACCTCCGCCAAATACGTTACTGGCATAGTTAGATAACGTTATGATGTATAAATTAGGCATAGATAAACAAACTTTAAATTGGTAATGTAATTTCATCATGTATAGATAGATTTATGTATTGAATTTGAAGTAAAACGAAAACGAGATCTCTCCTTTTTTTCACGAGACGACTCGAGCGAGAGGCGATAATATATAATAAACATATGTCGCGGAAGAGTTTGCTAGTGTTTGGACGCGTGGCCTCTGTAAGTTCTGTGACACAAAGTACTAGCCTACCTACTAACGGACACAATAATAAAACATACCCGAAACCACTATATTTGGACCACACGAAATATAGTCATGATGAATCGAACACTAGACCTAGCAGTAGCAGTATTCAGTGCTGCGGAACACAATGACCGCAATGCCAACTGAGCAGTCAAATTTAATTTAATTAAAGACAATTCTATCTATAGGTACTACTAGTAATATCATATGTAAAGCCGAAGAGTTTGTTTGTTTTGTTTGGTTGTACGCGCTATTCTAAGGAGTAGTTCCTGGTTCAATTTGAATGATTATATTTGTGCTAGATTATGCCTCTAACATTTCATAGAATATTGATAAATAGATTTATCAATATTCTATGAAATGCTAGAGGCTATTTAGCTTCCTGTTATACTAAACCCTTAAATATCGCCAGAGTCACCGCGGGCTCAGCTAGTCTAAACAAAAATATCGTCTCACACTGTTTGTGGTTTCACTCCTTCGAACTGCTCTTACTGTTTTTTTAAGTTCTTTTTCATAAGTATTATACGTCTTAGATTAGGTCGTTAAATATACCTACATCATAACGGTAGGCCAAAATATTTAAAATAAATGATGTGGCCAAACGCGTTCACCGGGTCAGGTCGTATCATTGTAATATATATCCATACGATTGACGCTAAAGCCGTTTAACTCTCCTAAATATCTACATTGCTTTTTATGTCCAATCGCGGCGATACAATGAATAAATTCTAATGGACCGTGGATTATTTCGGCCATTCCAGGTGAATTGTGAGTGTGATACGTTTATTTTAATCTTTTATTTTAAACACATCGCTTTATTCTACACGTGTTTGCGCATTTATTGACCCGGAATCAGATAAATAGAATCAAGAATTTTCATTAAACCCTATTTGATACAAATATTGACGGGCGGCCATGGCAACTTCCGTAAAGTCGATGATAAAAGCCTTATATAGTCGAAGCGGATCAAATACCATGATAGTTAGTGAATTGTGCTTCACTCAGTACACATAGAAGTATTCATGGACTTTAATTTAATGGCGGTTTCTGTAACGAATAATACAATTAGTCAATCTAAGTCACAACTTTTATATGTATCTTTAACACCGACCATAGGTATCTGTAACAAACATATTCTGAGTACCTGGAGTAATATAACTTGTAGACCACAACTTTAACAAACATCATTATTGTACATTGTGGTATTTAAATAGGTATTGACTACATGTGTAACAAAGAGGATAACGATATTCGAAATATATTTAATTCCCCATAAACAAAACCTGTATTGCACATAATCCAGTCCGATTACTATGCTCTTGCATACTGCTACATTGTATGTATTTGCAAGTTTATCTAGTTTAATCTGTTACATATTTGGACTAAAACCAATTGATGATTGGTTGACAATTGGTTTGGCGGTATTGTGTCAAAGTGTCACTGGGACCCTGCGATGTCTCTATCGTCTGAAGAATTTCCTCCCCTCCAAAACAAAGACTATGCTAGTGCAATCTTTAGTGTTCCCTGTCATCGATTATGGTGATGTGTGTTATTACGACCTGAATGCAGACCTTCTCTACAAACTCGACCGGCTTCTCAATAACTGCATTCGATTCGTTTTCAATCTTCGCAAGTATGACCATGTGTCTACTTATCGTTCTCAACTGAGATGGCTTCCCATTCGTCAACGCCGTAGCTTGCGTGCTCTCACTACTCTCTACTCGCTACTTCACTCACCTACTCCTCCAGCTTATCTTACTTCTCACTTTCAATATCTATGCTCTTCGTATGATAAAGCACTTCGTTCTTCCCATAACCTTTTACTTCTATGTCCTCAACATAGCTCTGGCCTTGTACATTCTTCCTTCTACGTTCAAGCTATACTCCTATGGAACGCGCTCCCTCTGGAAGTCAGGACGGCAGACAGTCGCTGGACATTTAAAAACAAGGCTCGTCATTGGATTCAACGTGGGTTATTGGCTGAATCATCGTAATCATCACAGGATTATGTTTGTATATAGAATATTTTATTGAATATTTATGTATATAAATATAAATATATATGTTATAATATATTAATATATATAATATTATAAATAGTATATTGTATTTATTATTCAATTTATGTGTATTGTATAAGTGTGTTATGTATATTATTTACTAAAGTATCTAGTTATATATAAATTCAATTATAAAGTACTTCCACCTAATACCTGCCTTAACTATCTCTGCATCACCCTAAGGTAGACTGTTAGACAAAGCCTAAGGCATTAAGTCCGCCTATGTACAGTATTGTGCAGGAAGTTTAATAAATAAATTAATAAATAAAGAGCAATCTCAATTGAAGATAATTTTATTCGTAGGTTTTAAGAATGATTTTGAAGGATTGTAGACAAAATTAATAGCAACATTTAGAGCAGTACCTACTTAATTGATTTTGTTTGCGATAGCAAAGTTATATAAGAATGCATTTCAAGCCGCAAATGAACGCGAAGCTATAAACTTCCTAGTCCCTGTAATCAACTGCCTAGAGTTTTCCCGATTGCAACCATTATAATTTATGTATCATTAATATTAATATCTATGTATTTTATTATTATTTATTTATGTATGTACATAGTCATTTATGTAAGTATATCGTTATTTATGTATGTTTATGGTTATTTATCTATGTAAAAATTTGTATTAATAATGTTTATCAATAATGATCGCCAAACTACCCCCTTTCTTCTGAATCCATGTTGTTTCTCAAAAGGTTGCCTGTAAGAGATTACTTAATAGTGATAAGGCCGCCAATTGTACTATCTATAATTTATGTTATGGTTCATTATTGTAAATTACTTTGGTGCAATAAAGATGATTATTATTATTATTATAAATAAACAGACTTCTCAACTTAGAACATTAAAACCTACTAACTGATCCTACCAGATTTGAATTTAATGCGAAAATCATAAAGTAAGGATACGAAAATATGTAATAATGATAAAGTTTTATGACAGACAAACAGGTTGCTGCTTTTGATACTAAAACGTAATAATGATGAGAATGATAATGATGTCGCATAATTTCAATTTTTGTACAGATTTCCATGTATAGTACGATCTTTTTATGTCACTTCTTTACCTCGCAGATTGAGGGCCGCTGTTAAGTCCAAACAGATTTGCCAGAATTGGTCCATTTCATTTACATCTGACCTCCTCAACGCAAATAATATTCTCTACGAATAGCTACCAGTGTACCGATGCTTTAGGGTACTGAAAACCTTCAACGAATTTCCATGATCTGCTTGATAATCAGGCAGTTTCTAATGCACCAAGCAATGGACTATTAATTATGAAGTCGCAGGTTTGAAGCTTTCAAGCGATATCAGGGAGCGTAGTTGTCTTTTTGTATCCACATGTTGGATGTTTGATATTTTTTAAGCTTCTGCAGTATTTATATAAATGTGCAGCATTTTCCTAAAATATTCTTTATGCAAGATTGATACCTAATGAAAAATAAAAATAAAATATAAATCAAGAAGTGTCTGTTTTATTAGAATGTTTTTTAAATAAGTCCATATAAAAATACATCAAACTCAGTAAAAGGCGCGAACGTTGTGTGTGACGGCTTCATTTCTACATGCCGTGGAACTTTGTAGAAAGCGTGATGAAAGAGTGGACCACGCGGTTACAAAAGGCTTCAAACGGTCACGTTACAATTAAGAACCTTTGTGCATGACGAATATATTCTTTTTATAAACATACTGGAGGATGCACGCAGCTACGCCCACTCATTGTATTTTAATTTATCATTTTCTTCCAGATCCAGTCGAAATTTCGGAAAATTCCTTCTTAGTGTACCTTTGCACTCTCGAAGGAACTTACATGCCTTTCAAGTTCTAACGCACAATCTTTTTGGCTGTGCGTTATCTATCAGACAGGCGGTGTCAGTAGTCGGTTTTTATAATTATACAGATTTGAAGATGATATAACCCATCAAATGAAGGTAAATACAGGTGTTATCAGGACGTGCACATGAATAAAAAAAGGGTTTGATTCGAACCTGAGCTTTGAAGTTCTTATATATTGTGCATTGTTTTTGAAAACGGATATCAGAGGAATTTTCCGTCTGCAGAATTTGTTGAGGCGTATTAGGCCGACCCCACATTGAGCGTGCGCGTTCCTCGAGCGGTCACCCGGCGTATGCGCGGCGTACTGTTATATCCCTGAAATGTAAAAGTTAATGCTTACCCTGTGCTGACCAAATGCTTGGTCAGCAATCCGCGTTCTAAGCTGTGGCGTGATGCCCGCCGTCAAGCAGTCGGGCCCTATTCCCTATCCTTACAAGACGTTGGTCTCGCGGCATAAATGTGCTCGTGAGATTGGGAGGTCTCGGGTTCGATTCCCGGGTCGGGCAAAGTGTTATTGGGTTTTTCCGTTAGGAAATTCTCAGTAGTAGCTCGGAGTCTGGTAATGTGCCCGGTACGGCAATAGGCTCGCCCTCTATTACGTGGGACCTAAAAAATCATGGCGAAATGTGGATGTAATATTACACATCTGCCTACCCTTCGGGGATACAGGCGTGAGTCTATAAAACAAACAAAAAAAAATACAAGACATTTACCGAACTCGTCTAATTTTACTATAATAATCAAAAAGACAAATCCAGATGCCTATGGAGGCCTATGTATTTATCTAGGGGATCTGTAGGGTATTGTACCAAACATCTATTGAATTGCTATGATTATTAAATTAAAGGAGGAGATAGACTTATGAATACCTATGTTTATTACTGCTAAAGTTCTGATGCTAAGTACAATTGATAGAAAATGATATAATGACAATGAATACACGCGACGTGGTTGATGACCGGTAGTGAACTGATTTTATATAAATGAATTGCAATATATTCATATTAATGAATATATTGCAATTCTTTTATAATGTATTGTATAATTGTAATGTGTAATGGTGAAAATGCTGAAATATAATGTATATAAATGTAATTTCGCAATGTATGGTTGCACCGTACAGGATCACATTGGGCATGAGCACTGTACCCCATTTTATTACGTGGGTGTCGTTAGTCACCTAAAGCAAATAAATATATTTATAGAGATCTCTTGCTGAAAATGTGTTCCTTCGCCGCTAAAGCTAACTTGTAATTTCCATGCCATTTTAAAAAACCTTAATTCATTAGTTAGCCTCATAACCATGGTTACATTCTTAGTTTATAGCTACTTAATTATACCCTTTTGATTCTGTGGCAATTTATTTTGGTTCTCTGGAAGAAATCAGAAATTGTGAATTTTGCCGAGTACCACTAGTTTTTAAGATTCATGCATCCTTGTCTAACATATGGTGTTAAAAAGTACACGGCCCTTTGGCAGGCGTACACGAAGACATAGGTCCAACGCGTAGAGGCCTTTGAGAGTTTAATCTAGGATGTGATGGGACGCCTACAGTAGGCTCCTCAGTAACTGAGGAGCCTCCATAACTGCACTATGAAGTACAGCCACGGATTAGCCGCAGCAGGTGTAAGACTAGTATGGAAACTAAATACTCTAGGCTATTGTGATGGGTATTCAATGGATAAGTGAATATGGAATATGGCACGGCAGGAGAAAGCACAGCGTGGCACGGCACGTTTGCTCACTTATGCGTACATGTAAGTAAAAAGACCACGGAAAGTAAGTAAAGTAAAAGGTATCAAGGTTTTGATAAACTTGAGCATTATCTTTCGTTTTAAATTTGTCGAACAACCACGAACAGAGCCAAGCATTGAATGTTGATTGTTACTCTATCACGCAATAACTGCTGAAAGGATTTGATGACTGTTTAAATAAACGAAGCCATGCGGGCGGAGCCGCAAGGCCAAAGCTAGTTCCTTCAAAATGGCCTAAACCGTCAAACACTGCTGTGTACGTTCTTGAACTAATTTCACCCAGGAGCGGTACACTCTCTCTAAGAAAGGAAGCTCAAGTAAAACTGGTTACGATCAATGAGCTTAACAAAGGTCCTTGAAATCCTTATACACACAACCTTGGATAACGCTAAAATCTTTAATCGCCGGCTTACAAGCCGCGTCTCGGCAAGGTCAAAAAGCCTACCGACTTATTGAGACATGGCGTGTGAGCTAATCGTCTTTGCCATTCAACCCTTTCGATGTCTGCGACTTAGTTCCTATCATGATTTTCGTTGGCCGTGAGTTGCTCACATCATGATTTATAAGATGATCCTTTTTATACACCTTTGACTAAGTCAATAATAGCGAGTAAGACCCGCTAAATAATAGTGTATGATGTATACAAATTGCGAAAGTTTAAAATCGATTATTATAAGGTAACAATCACTTTATTTTGATGGTTTTAAGTAAGCCAATCTTATTTCGGTGTTCTTAAGACGCATTATTTTAAAGTGTTCGCTTCATGATCGTGTCAAGTTATTGAGTTTGATTCGCATACGAAATAATAAAAATAAGAAACTAGATGTTTTTTTGTGTTTGTTGTTTCTGACTGTACAAAAAACCGAAATTAACAAGCGCATATGTCAACAGTCTATAAATTTATAGATGATCTAATGAAAAAATATAATGAATCACTGATAGTATACATACCTACCTACATTTATGTCTTCCTTGTACTTGTATAGTACAAAAATAGGGAAGTTTCCTGCAAGTGAAATAAATTATACAAATATTTTTATTCAGTGAAATATGTCAAAATAATGGTAGTTTCATTCATCAATTAATGTTAAAACTTTATTTAACAATTTTTATCGATAATTTATTGATAATAAGTATTCTAAGAATATATATATAGACGGGAATTAACGCGAACATGCAAATTAGGTATTTACATACCTTATTTTGCTTGACGTTTCGAGACGGTTGCACGTCCCGTGGTCACAAGCTGACTGGTGTGGCGATGTCACGTCTCCGAGTGCGAGGTAGAAGATTCTATTTCTACCCCCGGGTCGTTGATATTCGAAGTACCGGCGCAAAACACACTAACCGTATCTGTATATTGAACATTCGCCGACTGCGCGTTAAAGTGGGGTGTTGTTAGCCGAATCACAGGATTCCACGCCGATGACAATTTGAAGCCCTCTTCCCGATTGAAATTTTTATGTTTTCTGATTTCAATTGCTTCACGCATAACTCTTGGGTAAAAGTGGCGTTCCGTGGAGAGGACTTGGGGACGATGAAATTCAATCCAGTGATTGGTGCCCGATTGAAGTAAATGTTCCGCAATCGCCGATTTGTTCGTTTGACGGTTCTTTACAGCTGCGATGTGAAGCCTACGCACACAGATAGATACCTGCACGCCATGTCGCACCACCCGACACCTGCAATCCGTTGTGACGTCACTAAAAAACAGAGCACATGACCTCTGTGACCCTGAGCATTTGAAGCTAGAGCTAGACCATGTTCAGGAGGTACTTAGGAAGAACGGATACCAGGTACAACGATGAATGACGTGGCCTATCAAGCGCGATTAACATCCGGCGGTAAATAGACAACCGACCTACATGCCCTACATTAGAGGTGTTACGGATAAAATAGGAGACAAGTTAAAAAACTACTCCATTCCGACAGTATTTACACCAGGGCCCAAGGTATATAACATGGTGGGCACACCAAAGGATGTTCTACCGCTACAAACCTCAGGTGTCTATAAAATCAACTGCAGCTGCGGAAGCTCTTACATAGGGCAAACGATGCGGACTATCGCTGAACGTATAAAGGAGCACATCGCAGCTGTAAAGAACCGTCAAACGAACAAATCGGCGATTGCGGAACATTTACTTCAATCGGGCACCAATCACTGGATTGAATTTCATCGTCCCCAAGTCCTCTCCACGGAACGCCACTTTTACCCAAGAGTTGTGCGTGAAGCGATTGAAATCAGAAAACATAAAAATTTCAATCGGGAAGAGGGTTTCAAATTGTCATCGGCGTGGAATCCTGTGATTCGGCTAACAACACCCCACTTTAACGCGCAGTCGGCGAATGTTCAATATATAGATACGGTTAGTGTGTTTTGCGCCGGTACTTCGAATATCAACGACCCGGGGGTAGAAATAGAATCTTCTACCTCGCACTCGGAGACGTGACATCGCCACACCAGTCAGCTTGCGACCACGGGACGTGCAACCGTCTCGAAACGTCAAGCAAAATAAGGTATGTAAATACCTAATTTGCATGTTCGCGTTAATTCCCGTCTATATATATATATTCTTAAACATGCAACGCGAGTGTTTAAAAGTTTCTAATAAGTATTCTATTTGACAGCAAAAAACTATGACGTCACTAGGTCTTATTTCATACAGACGCCCGTAGTAAAGGTCGTTTATGACATTTCATTAAAAATGCTCGATTTGACTAGTTGGAAACAACCCTATTGTTAAGTACAATCGCGGTCGAATCCAGTGCGTATCAGAGAACGTATCTTACTAAGCAGACACAGTTCGATGTTCCATTGCTTAGAGTCTCATTCAGTTGCGGTATGGTGGATTCGGCGCCAATTTGACTCAACGAATAGGCGCCGCCATCCAAGATATGAACTAACTTGGAACAATCGCCACAAGACCCAAAAGACGTGTCTTTTCTTCGACAATTTACGTATAAGGCTGCGGAACATATTTTATCTGAAAATGCCCCAAATCAATGGATCAGTAAAAGATGAAATAAAACTACCATGTATTACCAAACACCTGTGATTTACTTCCTAAGCTTAGCACCGTGACGATTTACCTCTCTTGCGTTAAAACATCCCTCTACACAACCCCTATATAACTGTACAACCTCACAATAAAATACCACAAAATATATAAAAAAAACACCCCACATTTACGTAATACATGTAACAATCTGTTTACATTCCTCTCCACGTGAAAGCGCCCCTGAAAGCCACAGTTCACAACGCCGTCGTATACAGAACACAATAATATTGCCCTTTTATATTTCTAAAGAAACCCACCTCTAAGGTGTTATTGGTTTTCTTATTTGTAGTTTCTTATTGTGGTTGATACAGCTCGATGAGTCTGACTCGGCGTAATATTTGAATGCTTTGTATATAGCGCTCTTATGACTTGACGGGTATTCGTAATAGATCGGCTAAGCTAAGTAACGTTCTCAGAGGTCATTACTTTGATGGGTGACCGCTTATGTGGCATTTACATTAGAGCGATACCGTACTTCAGAGGGTACATAAAACAGTTGGTCCTGGTTCCTGTTTCAGGGAGAATCCTTGCGGCATGTCAGAGGCGTTCGGATGGTCTTAAAACTTCGACACCAGAGATGGCCATACACTCGCACCAAACAAGAAAGAATAATTTGTATACAAGGTCACCTTAACGTTATTATCCTTATAATAACTTTTCTGTTTTGCGGACCCCAAGCTCCGAGGTGAAGATTTTGGCTTCCAACTGAGACAACGGTCATCGACATCATCGTAACAGCGTTCTCCTAGCAGGCTGCTTCCATCACTTGTGTTGGAGTAAGGTCCGCTTATTGGTCTAACGAGATTTGACAGAATGTCTGAGAATGTCTGTACATGTGGTATCACGTAAGGATTATTTTTATTTTATTATTTTTAATATCTCACAAACAATTCTCGCTCACGTTTTTTCGTCTTAGATGTAACCGAGATTACACTAGGATGATGATGAATGATGATGATGCACAGATTGAAAGAAACTTTCAACACCTTCTGAATAATATCAGGCCAAATATCGTAAAAATATCACAACTTCGGATGCTTACTGTGCACCTAAAATATGAGTGTTGTAGTAAGTCCACATGAAGTCTCATCATAAGTGGGGTGAAAATTATTGAATACTACAGACGATTCTACATTTGATGCACTCCTTCCTAACCTATTATATATTTAATAAAACTTATAACTACACTACGTGCTTCCTCTACATATTATCACTTAGGACACCACATATGTACGATGAAAACTCAACGTCACTTTACCATACTTGAAACCTCACTGTGTCTAAACCTTTAACACACAAACTTGTACCGAGGCAGCGGCAAACACAAGGGAAGTATCCTTCATCTTTATACGTTCTTTTTTACGTGTATAAATATAATGACTTTGACACCGTTGTGAGTCAATGAAGGCTATACTTCCGTCCTCGTTTTACCGCCTATTTACACAGTTTTACCCCGTCAAAATTATTAGGGTGCGGTCGTCCCTGTGTTCATCTTAATCGTGTGAAAATGTGGTAATGAAAATGATGGATGGCACAGTATTTTAAGCGGTTGTCTCGCCGTTTAACAATTCGCTGAGGAAAGGGGATTCGGTGAATGGCTATAGTTTGTGTAGTTTAATTATGGTTTGTTCGAGTCGGAGTTGTACATTTGATTTTTGTGACATTTTTTGTGTTAGTAATGTGTGCGAAATTGTTATTCACAAATAGTTCTTTCGAGTCGGGTTTGTACATTTAAATGTTGTGACATTTTTATGTTTTCAATTGCGGGCGCTTTCAATTAAAAATATGTCTGTTGAAAGCAAATTAATAATCATCATCATCAGCCTTTAATAGTCCACTGCTGGACTAGGCCTCTCCTTTGAAAGGAGGGATTGGCCTACCATACCACGCTGGCCAAACGGGTTGGTATAGGGTTTGAATCAAGTTTTCCTTCTCTTACAGTGCTGTTGTGTGCATAATATGCTCCCTCTGTCGGCTCTTACGACACCCATGGGATGATATGAGGTGGTGACAATCCGTATTCTTAATCCGTCACCACACGGACAAATTAATAATGTCATGAAATATTTGGATTTATAAGATTATTATGCTAGTATAATAAAGCAGAAGGCTGTACAATAATACATGGCAGTCGATCGATATGAGAGTCGTCTACTTGTTTTATTAATATTCAAGTATTAAATATTTCATATCATAACCTGTTTACTAATCTGGCAACTAGAGTCTGTCATAAAATTTCAATCACTCTCCGAGTGACTGATAAGCAAAAATCATTCGCCCAGCGGCCATCACCGACATTTAAAAACAAAAAGGGAAAGAAAAAAGATCGACAATAAAATAAAATAACAGTGATCCAATGTATCATTTATTTTGCAACTATAATTAATCACATAAATAGTTTGAATCGTCAAAACATTGAATGAATGAATACAAAGTAACCTACGTACATAGATTATGATAAACACAACAGTTTGTATAGTACGCAACTGAAAAGACTCTTCGGCTATCTTCGTGCATCTCCGGCAAAATAGAAACAGTAAGCTTCGCTCGAAATTCAAATAACAATGAATCATAGTGAAGACACAATCCTTCACTATTTGAAAAAGGAATAATACAAAAGCACCCGTTGCACTGTGCCGCCATCTTCTGCACAATTTAGTTTCAATTCTGTGATTTTCGGGACAAGAGGAATGGAATTCTCGTTCCATTGGCAGCATCTCTTTGACTTCGACTTATTAATATAACGTAGAGAAATTACTATTGACTTTAATACCTTGTGAAGTGGCAATTACCAGTTTACTGGCGTTGATTATTGGCAATTTAAGCTTCCTCTTAGACATTGATTGAATTCTGTCTGCGTAGCATAGTTATTACTTTAAGTTTACTTGTCTAAGTAATTTGTTTTGCATACATACATACATACATAGACTCACGCCTGTTTTCCGTAGGGGTTGGCAGAGACTACGGAACGCCATTTGCAACGATCCTGACATATCTCTCTTGCTTCATTCACTCCCATCAGATTCCTCATGTAAGCTCTTCTGTTCAGGGTACTTCTAACCTGTCCTGTTTTTAGGATGTCCAGTCTGGTCAAAGAACCTAGGTCATCCCTTCGTCCTGTCCCATTTACACTTGCCTTGTATAGCTGCTTGGTCAATCTTTCGTCATCCATCCTCTCCACGTGCCCAAACCATCTTAGCATACCTTTCTCGATGCTTGTCACTACATCTTCTTTTACCCCACAACACTCTCTTATCACACAATTCTTTACTCTGTCAGTCAAAGAAACACCACGTATACTTCTCAGTGCTCTCATTTCTACAGCATTTATTCTACTTTCATGACTCTTCTGCCATACCCAACTATCACTACCATACAAAAGAGTAGGTACTAACACCCAAACGTGCCTTTTTGGACACGTTGTGGCTATTCATAAACGCCTTTAGATCTCCATTCACTCCATTACCTGCATTAACTCTTCTTTCAATATCTTTTACATTCTCATCATCTCTTGTAAACATTTGTTTTGCAATTTAATAAATATTATTCTTTTTTACAACGACTCCAATATTTTTTTTACTTCGTTTGCCTAACACGAGTGCAAACTCAAACTTGACTTATATAATACTGGGGCTTGCGATTTTTACTTTAAACATCATTAGTACAACGATGACAGTTTTATTTATATAAGCACAGAACTCAATTAATTACACTAAGCTAACTTAACCAAACCTATTTCAATTTAGTTCCTAACTCAACGATCACTTTTGTTGAAAATAAGCGAATATTGCCCAAGTGTCTTTTCAATTTGTTTTATAGTAGGTATCTATAGTTTTACAAGAAGATTTCAGACTTTAAGATAATGTGTAAATGACAGTATAGAAATATTGCCAACTGATGGTATTACTTTCATAGTACAGGAGAACACATTAGAAATTTCGCAGTAAAAGTGAAACAAATAATTTATCAATTGACGTTGAATAATTCAATTCTGCCAATTAAAATTACCATTATAAAGTTTTAAATACTCAAAAAATTACAGATATTCAACAAAATATCAACATTTAATATAATGTACTAAAATTTCGTCAAAATTGCAAAAAATAATATTTATAAAAAAAATTGTAATATTCGCCGCGTCCTAGTTACGTAAAAGTACAGCGCTAAGATAAAAAATAAAAGAACACGGCGGCAGGTGTTTGATATTCATTCATCATCCTCTTAGCGTTATCCCAGTTTCAATCTGGGGTCCGCTTTCTAGTCTAACCGGATTTGGCTGAATATTAGCTTTTCCACGGAGCGACTGCCTGTCTGACCTCCGCAACCCGAAGGGATAGCGATATTCCATGGTTTAGACTAGTGTCAGATTATTTAGAAGGTACTGACGCCCTGTAACGACTGTCAAAGATCTTCATGACAACCGGGACCGACGGCTTAACCTGCTTTCCGAGGCACGGGACAAGCGATAATTAACAATTCAATACGCACATAACTCCGAAAAGTCATTGGTGCGCGCCGTGGATTCGAACCCGATACCCTCTGCATGGCAGTCTGTTGGTATCTCTATCGTCTGCATCTACTCATAGTGATTGATGAATAGTTTTATTATGTTGCAATTGTTTGAATGTTAGATAAGAAACTTTAACTACAATAAATATTGCTTCGTCAATCAAAAGAGCTACATATTTATTATTGTTTTATTGGAATAATATTGTGTCCTGAGTTTAAATTAAACTTTTACTGAAAATAATCATATAGTACTTTCGCTTATATTATTTATAAACTTTCTTACCGCCTCTTTTAAACGTCCACGTTTTGGTAGCGAATGTCCGAACAAATCTGCATTTTTATCAGTTGCAATATAATAAATTAATTCTCTACAAGCTCACGCCAGTTGCATGCAAGACTTCCGCGATTTAAAAAAAAATCCGCGCACTCAAATTTTGAGGCGAAAATGCCACCGTTCTAAATGTACGTTTTTAAATTTTATATAATATGAATTTTTAGTTAAGTGTCCAAGACAATTAGAGGCATTTCTTTTGATGCATAGGGGTCGTGTGTCTCTTACTACCTTATTCATTAAAAGCCATATGCCAATAAATATTATTTCCGTTATAGATACTAAAATAAAAATCGGCTATAGATCTGCATTCATATATTTTTAAGAAATTTAAATGCGAAATAATAAAAAACACAACTTTTATGCCAAGTGAAAACATTATTATTGCTATTAACTACATTTTTATAATCTATGAACGATATTAATAATACCATCAGTTGGGCTGAAGGGGTGTTACTTAGGTTTAATTTGTAAAAAAAAAATGGTGACTCAGCGCATCGTGATTTTCTACCCCTCTTAAAGAATGTTGTCAATACAATTTATTTTATGAAAAAATCTACAAATATACACAAATATTTTATGAACAACTTTAGACCACGTCCAGCATGGTTCCAATAACAACTATATGTAAAACTGGCGTTTCACAATTTACTCAGTTGTAAGATAAACGACTGTCCTGCAAATCATTTCTTAAACATCTACCTTTTTTTTACCTGTTAAACATCTAGGTATTTATCAAAAATGTTGGCTCATAAAATGTTTATGATTCGATTTATAATACTAGGTTTAGGAACACGAAACGATATCTGACTATTAAACTTCTAAAAACACTTTCTTAGCTTCCTTTTTAGAAAAATATTTTTGAGGAGTGCTCGCAGGTTCATAGTTCGCTATAAATTCTTTTACTTGTTTAAAACAGTAAATTATATAGACCTAGAAATTTTCTTCAAAAATCAATCTGGCAATAAGTATGTAGTAACATCATAGTGAGAAACTTTTCTATATTTTTGAAAGACCCGAATTCCTTTTTACATTTTTCTTATATAATTATGTATTTTTATTATAGCAGCTAGAAAGACCAGTATAAAAATATTTTCACATACATAAATGATGCAATCATATTATTCATCTAAGAGGGGCATGAAGATGCGTAGTCACATATCACAACAAGGAAAAGGCGTGTTCACGCATCGTCCTATTATAGGTACTTTTAAAGCTTTACCTCCCTCGCAGGGAGCATTGGTTTTGTGCAAATATCTGTGACGATATTTTACCAATTCTTATATTCTTTGCAAGAAAATTTTCTTATTTCTATAGACGCAAAGGTCTGCCATCAACTGTCAAGAAACTCAAAATCATTTGCCAACCTTTCAAACCAAACCAATATTTTGGATATTTTTAAGCAGCTAAGTTATACAACCAATATTCTCAAACAGCAGTCTAACTAATAACAGCAACTAACGGATTCACTGTGAGTCTTTTGTCTTATTACTTTTCCCGAATCAAAAAATATAACACAAATTCGGTACAAAAATATATTCAACGGCACCACGGAAAAGATATAAAAAACGTAGTTTTAACTGTAAATAAAGTTGAACATGCCCGTATTTTTTCTAACTTTTTGTATAGACAGAGAACTAGGTCACTTGTAGAAATCATAAACAAAAATAATTCTGAGAAAAATCTTGATGTAATTGAATACAATTTTACGAGTAAATACGTAACCCAAAATGAAACTAAGTTGTCTCGAGACCCAGAACTAATTTAATTAGATTTAAAAATCAAGAAAGATATTTATAATAATTCTTAGTAGCTTCTTATTTGCTATTTATTTTTAAAAAGTCCTACTTGAAGTACGTACATATTTAACTCAAAATGTTTTAAGTTCATTATTGTTATTAGGATTTGTATTCTAATCTTCTTTTCGATTCCAAATTTCGATAGTAGTGAAAGTAAGTTTCAAATAAAATAGTGTAGAAGATTTAAAAAAAGTAATAAAATTAAATTAATACATCTAAAGACAATCACCTGTATATATAATAGGGACAAAGTACGATCAAACAGTTCAACTCGTCAATTTAATTATTTTCAAATATCTTTTACCATTTCAAAAATCTGTTCTGATCAAAAATAAACATCCTTATCAAGTTGAATTAAGTTGCTTGAAATTGTTTTTAATTATTTGGTACCATTAAGCTTTCATAGAAATTTGAACGGTCCCCAAATCCATTTCTCCCTCTCTCGAGTATCGTTGCCGAAGGTGGACGCGTGTTCGGTGCATTTTTAATTTTGTCGTTAAATTATTACATCTAAATTCGTATTGGCTAATTTTTGTATTTTCAATTCTCGTTTACTCCTAAGGCAAAGGTCAAGGAATTTGAAAGTAGCCGCTGCAGAGAGCTCGATGCTAAGCGCGACGAGCTAAAGGCACGCCCACCTAGTGCCATAGTATTCAACTACATTAACGGTGTGCTAACCTGTCCGCATTGCGCACGGGTTTTCATCAATAAGATCGGCTATGTAAGCCACAAACGAGCACACGAACGACTACTGCCAAGGAGTTGAAGAGGTCGCCGTGGCCGAAATCGGTCAAGGAAGATACATACACACACTCCTAAGGACTTATAACGGAGTGGCTCCACCCCTCGAAAGGGATAGACTATTTTTGTAAGTGCTAATCTTGGACTCAAGTGATTAACATAAGTTGATTGGTGAACGGGTGTGGTTTGAACTCACGACGCCGGCGTGACAGGCAGGTGCTTAAACCACTCGGCCAAGCGAATATTAGACGCGGGCACCATAATAACGCGCCGCTACGAACGACAGCGCTGAGTGACCCCCACCACGCTACGGCCCCACCATGCACTGCGGACCGCGAGACTCAAGCGCCGCTGCCGATCTTCGCCGAGCGCAGCCGAAGTATTGAGACGACGGACCCCACTACGTCATCGCACCGCTCGATCTGACTCATCAGAGCGCGATCGCTTTCATAAGCTTTAACTGCGTACTATTTGTTTATTGCAGTCCCGTGCAAAGGAAAACGCACGGGACTGCAATAAACAAATAGTACGCAGTTAAAGCTTATGAAAGCGATCGCGCTCTGATGTTTATCAAACGCGCAAAATATATTTTAATCTAAAATGCCTAAAACGATTCACACTCCCCCACAAACTGCCGAAGTGGACAATCAGGATATTATGTTCACGCCAGATAATGCTTATTTAACCCTTAGTGGTACCGAACAAGCCAATGTCACTTCTAGAAATAAGCGACTGCGTCCAGATTTCTCACCGGAGGATAAGTTTCAAGAGTTTGAGGACCGAATAACTAACATGCTGAAATCTTGGAAGGCAGAACAAGATAATATTTTGGCTAAATTAAGCTCCGATATGGCGGAAGTAAAGCGCCAGAATATGGATATTCAAAAGACAAACGCCGATATAGAAAAATCTATGACATTTTTAAACAACTGCTATGAAGATATGAGCCAAAATATTCAAAAATTAGAGGAAGAAAAAGCTCAGCAGCGTACTTACATATTGGCCCTAGAAAAAAAGATCAACGATTTTCAAAGCTGTTCTAGAGTTTCTACTATTGAAATAAGAAATGTTCCTCAGACGGAAAAAGAGACTACTGCAGATCTGACGGCAGTTGTAACGAAAACTTGTAACGCGGTGCAGGCGAATGTTACCCCATCAGAGCTGCGTGACGTTTATCGTCTGCCGGGGAGAAAGGGCACCAATAGGCCGATAATTGCCGAATTTCTTTCTGTCTCAAAGAAGAATCAGGTACTCGCAGCAACTCGTTCCTTCAACAAGGGGCTGCCGAAGCCTGAAAAGCTGAATACCGGACACATTGGGGTGAGTGGCCCACTTATCCCCATCTATGTTGCTGAGCACATACCTGGCAGTTTACGACAACTATTTTATGAAGCGCGGAAATTTTGTAGCACACACAACTATAAATTTTGTTGGTACCAAAACGGGAAAATGTTTCTTAAGGAATGTGAAGGCAAAAACGCTTTTGTTATTAACTCGTTATCATGCCTCAAGAAACTGCACATTCAAGATTAGTCTATATGATTGTATAAATTATTTGATAAACATATTTATAGTATGGTTATACGATATATTATTATTTAAGCCTACACATACTCACTACACATACAAGAATCAGAATATAATTCAACGTACTACTATTACTCATACAGACACTCACATATTATCATCTATAATACGCCACTCCTTTAAATCTAGCGAAAAAAGGTATTTACACATTACATTACATTTTCAAAGAATTAAGAAAAATTAAGTTTTGATTGTTAATCTTATTTAACGCTTGTCCGGGCTCTTTTGAATTTTGATTATGTCAGCTATCAAGGACTTGCGTGCGGCTGCTGGTGCTACTGCATCAGATTTGCGCTGGTTTGCCTCAGCCAGTGCTTTAGTGAACCGGCCTGATCGCCAGCAGGCCTTACTTCAAAGGTACGAGCGGATTGACGATCGCCTGGCAAGTGTGGAACAGCAATTCCGCACTTTCAGCACTTGCTGTCTTGAAGTGTCAATCAATGATTTCACCGCTGACCAGCGAAATAAGGTCAGCGAAGACTATGCCCAGGTCTTAGACCTGTATGATGCTGTCTCCAATACTGCGAGACAACTAGTTGCCGATAGGGAAGGGCAACCCGGCCTGAAGCAGGAGCTTCCTAGGTCAGCACCGGGGCTGGTGAGTAGGCTCCCTACTTTGGACCTCCCCCATTTTGATGGCTGCCTAGGAAGCTACCTGGGCTTCGTTAATTTGTTCGACAGCCTAGTCAATGATAGGGCTGACCTTCGGCCGGCACAAAAGTTGGCCTATCTAATGTCGGTTCTGGATGGGGAGGCTAAGGGCCTCATCCAGCATCTGCCCATGTCTGACGAGGCGTACCAGACGGCTCGGGACCTAATTACCCGTAGGTACCATAATAAGCGTGGCCTCGCCGACACGCACATCGAGCAGATTTTGGGTTTGCCGACGCTCACCCGGGTCTCTGGGTTGCGCACCCAACTGTTGAACCCGCTCTTGGTGGCCATCAACGCACTTAAGTGCCTTGACCTGCCCGTAGACCAATGGTCTTATCTATTGGTGCACATTGTGCTGAAGAAGCTGCCTGCCGACCTGAGGTCGCGTTTTGAGCAGCGCTTTGGTGGGGATAGCGCGACCCATCTGCCCCCCTTTGCTGACCTGGAGAAGTTCCTGGAGGATGAGTGCCGGGTCTTGGACAACTCCGGTGGTGACACGCCGGCTAAGTCGCAGCCGCCCAAGGTCAAGGAGCAGGCTCGCGTTCACACTCGAGCCAATGTTGACCGGCGCCCTCCTCGCTTTGCAGTCACGCAGAGCCCAGTGGAGTGCTCCTACTGCAAGGTCACGGGGCACAGAACGACCAGTTGTAGGGCATTCTTGGACCTTCATGTCGCCTCTCGTAGGCGCATCGCGAATGCCCGCCGCCTTTGCTTCTCTTGTTTGGGGTCCCACTACCAGCGAGACTGCCCAAACTCTCGCCCCTGTCCTCACTGTGGAGGACAGCATTTGGTCATTCTCTGTATGAATGCCAGAGAGGTTGGCCGCTTGTCCAACCAGCTGACGACGCGCACGGGCGGGTGTTTTGAAGGTGGCAGCCGAGGCTCACCGGCGCGTAGCCGAGAGTCGCCTCGCTCAATTGATCGCCACTCACCCCGCTTGGAGAACCGTAGCGTGCGCACGCCTGCTCTCTCTCGCGCACCTGAATGTGCCGCGCAACGTCACCAGCACCATGACTGCTGCCCCAGGTATTCCCCTCCTTTGGCGGAGCGTCCCCGCCTTGACTCGCGCCCACCTCGTTTTGGGCGGGTGCGTCATTATGACCCCCCACAGATGGCGCGCGGATCGAGTCATCGCGCCTTTGAGGACTTCAAGCCGCACCCTCGTTTTGACTTGCCTGGTCCTGGCCAACGGTCGCCGCCCAGGCAACAATAGGTCATTGACTCCTGCCCTATAACTCCAACCTCCCCATTGAGACCGTTATCCTACCAACGGTTGCTGTTAGGGTCTGGGGACCCACGGGGACCTCTGTTGTTGTCCGTGCTATATTGGACACAGGTTCACGAGGTTGCATTGTTTCCACTTGTTTAGTAGGGCAGGTTAAATTAAATATGGGTTCTTTTCCAAATTGTATACGGGGGGGGGGGGGCATAGGGGACGTAGCCTCTAATGTTGAAGGGCAAGTTAAGGTTTTGTTTGGCCCCGTTGAATCTTCACACCCGAGGATTAAAACCTCGGCTATTGTGTTGAAGAATATTTTGGGTATGCACCCACAGAAGCAGCTACCTGCTGCTGTGGTGAATTTGACATCGGGATTGGAACTGGCAGACCCCAAATTTGACACACCGGGACAAATCGACTTGTTGATTGGCTCTGATGTCCTCGGTGGAATTTTGATTGGTGGGAAACGGGTCTTGGTGCCAAATGGTTTGACTGCCATCCCAACCATAATTGGATTTAGTTGATTGAATCAGGCGTTACTTGGCGGAACTCCATTGTAACCTAATGGAAGGAAAGAGGAACCCACCACGCACCCTCGAATTGACCACCCCAACTATTGCAATAGAAAAAGGTTGACAATATCGAACTCCTCTAAAAGGATAAGGGATATAGGAATGGTATTGGTTCCAGGAAGATACCTGACTTGCAGTATCCCGCTGTATGCGCCGACTATTCTTCAACACGTGTTTCGCCTCTGCACGAGGCATCCTCAGGAACGATGGGCAACGACTGAGCGCTTTCCAACCGTGGGCATGTCTTATAAACGATTGTACTTTCTAATCCCCTCCCTCCGTTGCTCGACTGATGTGAGTCATTATGACGGTGTGCGAATATATTCAGCAATGGGGACCCGTTAAAGTTGGTTTGATCGTTCAGTAATGTATGCTTGTCCCGCTTTAAAATCTCTAATTGTTCCAATACGCACATTCTAATACCCTTTTGACAAGTGTGTATGACGTCAAATGAATGTCCGCTATTTAAGGTATGACCCGATTCAAGTAAATGTTCGGCAAAATGAGACTTTTCCGGCTGGTTGTTTCTAAACGCCGCTAAATGTTCTTTATATCTCAGCTCAAAACTTCGACCCGTCTGTCCTATGTACTTATTTTGGCATTGGTCGCATGTTAAGCAGTAAATACCGGACTTTTTGTTCTTGCATACTTTATCTTTACCATTGCAAAGAAATTTTAACGTTTTGTATGGTTTATAGGCTGATCTGATATCGTTCCTCCTCAGTATACGCGCCATACGGTCAGTTATGCTTCCAAAATAGGTAAGAACAGCGGTATTATTTATAGGTTCTTTTATAGAGGGATATAAAAGTGACTTGGCCATTCTAAGTTGTTTTCCTCTAATCATCTTGTCAATTAGGCGTTTACTATACCCGTTGGATTGAGCTATATGATAAATAATATTCAATTTTCTGTTATATGATTCTATATTCAGTGGTACATTTAATAATCTATGAATCATACTGTGAAATGCTGCCATTTTGTGTTGCGATGGATGACAGGACGATGCTGGTATTGTACTACCATTTTTATTGTCGTCCTGTCATCCATCGCAACACAAAATGGCAGCATTTCACAGTATGATTCATAGATTATTAAATGTACCACTGAATATAGAATCATATAACAGAGAATTAAATATTATTTATCATATAGCTCAATCCAACGGGTATAGTAAACGCCTAATTGACAAGATGATTAGAGGAAAACAACTTAGAATGGCTGTCTAGAGTTTGAGCTGAGATCGGGTAAGGTTTACAGAGATCAGTGGAAGCGATTAATTCATCCAGTCTCAGCCCAAGGCAAAGGTCCAACATACACTGCGGTAGCACAGCGAATGAATATAAATTCTAATATTAATAGAAAGTCTTACCAAATATCCCCTGGTGATGTTCTTGAGTGGAGTCCTGGAGGCAAGCTAGACACACACGAGACTAAATTGGCCAATATTAGCAAGTGAATTATCTTTACTTTACCAGACTCCAACGCAGCGTTTTCAATCAGCAAATTCGTCCGGCACCAACCACGTGCATCGGATTCACTCAAGTTTTACAATGTTCGTTAAAATACTATTTTTATCACAATTAACCGGTGCCAGTTATTGATCAAGGAAGTGGCAATCAAACGGGTTCTAAATACAAGATCAAAACGCTCACAAAACGAAATCTATCCAGAGCTAGATTTTTTCGCTGACCGCGGGAAACGACAAAAAGCCAAAGAGAGTGAATGACAGTTCAGTGTGACCATTGTCACAAATTTTCAATAGACTAAACAAAATGTTACTCAATCGATCTAATCGATTTGACTTATAATAAAAACTAATTCTATTTCAAACATCCACCCGCCCTGGACCGGCCTACCGGTCCGCTAATCGGTTGGTAGACGTGACAATGTTGCAACCGCTCTCCTCAGAATCGAACCGTCCACCAAGACCTCAGCAAATTGGGGAACTCCATCAGCCCCAGTTACCAAATGAAGGATGCGCCCCCTGCGCCATCTGAGTGGCGGAAGGTTAGCCTCCTTGATCAAAACGAGGTCACCAATCTTGGGTGGATCGGTCTTGTCGGTCCACTTAACGCGTTGCTGGAGTATGTGCAAATATTCCAAGTTCCAGCGTTTCCAAAAGCTCTGAGTAATCTGGCGTACCAATTCAAAACGCGAGAGACGACCAGGTCTCGTATCAATGTAGGGGTACTCAGGCAAGGCGACAAGTGGGCGACCAATCAAAAAATGGCCCGGCGTAAGGGCCTCCAAATCATTCGGATCTGAGGAGATCGGGCACAATGGCCGAGAGTTCAAAACGGCCTCAATCTTACAAAACACAGTTGCGAGTTCCTCAAATGTAAGGACAGATTCACCGATTGTCCTGCGCAAGTGTGTTTTGGCCGACCTTACGGCGGCCTCAAATATACCACCCCAGTGTGGACAATTTGGTGGGGAAAACAACCAATTTATCCCACGCCGGGCAAGCCTATCACCTATATCAGCTTTGTTGGTTTCAAGAAAATTAACAACATCATTCAGATAATTATAAGTGCCCTTGAAGTTAGTGCCGCAGTCAGAACGGATCAAGGAAGGCAACCCTCTGCGGGATACAAATCTGTCAAATATGGCTACAAACGCCTCGGTCGTAAGCGAGGAGACCAGTTCTAAGTGTACGGCCTTTGTGGAAAGACAAACAAAAACACACAAGTAGGCCTTGACAGTCTTGCTGTTTCGAAGTGTCGACGTTTTCACCAAAAAAGGACCAGCGAAGTCCGTGCCAACACCGTCAAACGTCCTGCTTTCAGTTACGCGATCTGCCGGTAAGTCCCCCATCAAGGGCTGCATGGTAGAAGCCTTGAGCTTATAGCAAGGGATGCAGCGAAAGACTACACTCCGAATAATTCTTCGGGCAGACAAAATCCAAAACTCGCGTTGCAAAATGGCCAACAAGGCATTACAACCACCATGCGAATTTTTAAGGTGACGGTCAGTTACCAACAAGCGTACCAAATGACCGTCCTTAGGTAACAAAAGGGGGTGACGAGCCCCGTAAGGGAGGTTGGCGTTCTTGAGACGCCCTCCAACGCGCAAGAGACCCGTTTCGTCCAAAAAGGGGTTCAATTTAGATACAGCTCCCGACAATTTCGATTTCCCTTACTTGAGGATAGCAATCTCCCTTTCAAAATGCGCAAATTGCACAGAACGAACCCAAAAGGTGAGGGACTCCTGTCGTTCCTGTGGTGAGAGCAACGGTGTCAGTCGTTTCTGTTGTGGGTGCCTAAAATTTAAAACAAAACGCTTTATCCAAGCAGTGACACCTAACAACTTGTCGAGGGAGCTGTAACGATTCAACAAAAAATCGGGGTCGAAGGCGCATTCCACCTTCTCAAGAGCGAGTGTTCGTAGACCCGGCAAATTAGAAGTATTCAAAACTGGCGTTCAAGGCCAATCAATTTCTGGTCGACTCAACCATTCCGGACCCCACCACAGCGAATGACCTATCAAACTAGGCGTCAAGCATCCGCGCGAGGCACAATCAGCGGGGTTGAGCTCACCTGGCACGTGTCTCCAAACAAGTTTGACTTCGGATTTCTGGATTTGGGAAACACGATAAGCGACAAATACCTCCAAGGTGTGAACAGAAGCCTTCAACCAACAAAGTACAATTTGGATGTCTGTCCAGGCGTAGGTCCCATAAATACAAATGCTTTTACCCAAAGTGTTAGACACGTGGTTCAATAAGCGTACAAGAAGGGCTGCTCCCGAGAGCTCCAATTTTGGAATGGTCAGAGATGTCCGAAGGGGTGCCACCTTGCTCTTTGCCATGATCAGGGAAACCCTCACCTGACCTGAGGCACTAACTGTGCGCAAGTACACCACGGCGGCGTGACCACGTTCCGAGGCGTCACAAAACCCGTGAAGGGTGGCCTTGTACTTCCCGGGAGGAAGGATGGGACGAGGCAAGGAGATCTCGTTGACGGCAGGAAGTGAGGATACAAAAGAGGTCCATTCCTCAACAAGAGTGCCGTGCAGAGGTTCGTCCCAGGTCAATCCTGCTGTCCAAAGCTTCTGCAAGAAGCATTTTGCCCAAAAAATAATTAGACAGATCCAACCGTTCGGATCAAAGGTTCTGGCGACAGTAGACAATACGAGACGTTTAGTCCAAGAACACGGCAATTTCAAGTCTACGTTATATGTAAAGATGTCTTGGACTGGTCTGTACTGAACGCCGAGAACAGCCATCATGGCGGGGTTGTCAACAATCTCAAACAAATGTGGATCTTGCTGATGATCCTCTGGCAAGCCTTCCAAAAACGCTGGCGAGTTGGAAATCCATTTGCGCAACTCATAACCAGCGGAGGCCAAAATACCTATCAATTCGTCACGCAGGAGGATCGCCTCGTCCGCTGTGGAGGCGCCCGAGCAAATGTCATCGACGTAAATATCGTCCTTCAAGATGGCGGAGGCTCTTGGGAAACGTAGGCCTTCGCGGTCTGCGAGCTCCCAAAGAGAACGTATTGCCAAGTAGGGGCTTGACCTTAACCCGTACGTATTTGTATTGAGCTCGTAGACGACCATGGGATCGCGAGGAGACTCTCTCCAAAGGATCAGCTGGAAGCGACGGTCATCAGGGTGGATAATCGTCTGCCTGAACATCATTTTTATGTCGGCCACAAAGACAACCTGATGTCGTCGGAAGCTGGTGATGACGTCACAAAGGTCCTTGACCAACTTGGGACCAGAATGCAAGCACTGGTTCAAGGATACGCTTGTTGAAGTCTGCGCAGAACTATCAAACACTGTGCGCAGCTTGCCAGTCGATGGCTTCAATACCGCATGATGCGGGAGAAAGTAATGCTCCACCGAACGCCAATCCAAATTTGACACAGACATGTGTCCCAACTGTTCATATTCCCTCATGAACTCAATGTACTTCTGTCTGAGCTCCGGATCACGACCCATGCGGCGCTCCATGGCCAACAACCTCTTTTCGGCTAATGGTCGTGACTCACCAAGCGGAGGCCGAACAGACAGGAAGGGTAGCCTCGTAATAATCCGACCAGAACGGAGTCGACCAGTGTTGTTCTGGAAGAACAGCTCGCACTCCTCATGTTCTGGATTCAAACGGGCAGCTTGAGGGGGCTCCTCTATCTCCCAAACCTCTGAACCGCATCAGAGAGAGCGGAGCCTACAGCTAACAAATTGTCAAGTTCAGGTGGAGGGGGTCCCTAGGTACAGGTCCCATCAAAGCAAATCCAAATATGGTCGGGATGGCAGTCAAACCATTTGGCACCAAGACCCTTTTCCCACCAATCAAAATTCCACCGAGGACATCAGAGCCAATCAACAAGTCGATTTGTCCCGGTGTGTCAAATTTGGGGTCTGCCAGTTCCAATCCCGATGTCAAATTCACCACAGCAGCAGGTAGCTGCTTCTGTGGATGCATACCCAAAATATTCTTCAACACAATAGCCGAGGTTTTAATCCTCGGGTGTGATGATTCAACAGGGCCAAACAAAACCTTAACTTGCCCTTCAACATTAGAGGCTACATCACCTATGCCCCGTATACAATTTGGAAAAGAGCCCATATTTAATTTAACCTGCCCTACCAAATAAGTGGAAACAATGCAACCTTGTGAACCTGTGTCCAATATAGCACGGACAACAACAGAGGTCCCCGTGGGTCCCCAGACCCTAACAGCAACCGTTGGTAGGATAACGGTCTCAATGGGGGAGGTTGGCGTTATAGGGCAGGGATCAATGACCTATTGTTGCCTGGGCGGCGACCGTTGGCCAGGACCAGGCAAATCAAAATGAAGGTGCGGCTTGAAGTCCTCAAAAGCGCGATGACTCGATCCGCGCGCCATCTGTGGGGGGTCATAATGACGCACCCGCCCAAAACGAGGTGGGCGCGAGTCAAGGCGGGGACGCTCCGCCAAAGGAGGGGAATACCTGGGGCAGCAGTCATGGTGCTGGTGACGTTGCGCGGCACATTCAGGTGCGCGAGAGAGAGCAGGCGTGCGCACGCTACGGTTCTCCAAGCGGGGTGAGTGGCGATCAATTGAGCGAGGCGACTCTCGGCTACGCGCCGGTGAGCCTCGGCTGCCACCTTCAAAACACCCGCCCGTGCGCGTCGTCAGCTGGTTGGACAAGCGGCCAACCTCTCTGGCATTCATACAGAGAATGACCAAATGCTGTCCTCCACAGTGAGGACAGGGGCGAGAGTTTGGGCAGTCTCGCTGGTAGTGGGACCCCAAACAAGAGAAGCAAAGGCGGCGGGCATTCGCGATGCGCCTACGAGAGGCGACATGAAGGTCCAAGAATGCCCTACAACTGGTCGTTCTGTGCCCCGTGACCTTGCAGTAGGAGCACTCCACTGGGCTCTGCGTGACTGCAAAGCGAGGAGGGCGCCGGTCAACATTGGCTCGAGTGTGAACGCGAGCCTGCTCCTTGACCTTGGGCGGCTGCGACTTAGCCGGCGTGTCAACACCGGAGTTGTCCAAGACCCGGCACTCATCCTCCAGGAACTTCTCCAGGTCAGCAAAGGGGGGCAGATGGGTCGCGCTATCCCCACCAAAGCGCTGCTCAAAACGCGACCTCAGGTCGGCAGGCAGCTTTTTCAGTACAATGTGCACCAATAGATAGGACCATTGGTCCACGGGCAGGTCAAGGCACTTAAGTGCGTTGATGGCCACCAAGAGCGGGTTCAAAAGTTGGGTGCGCAACCCAGAGACCCGGGTGAGCGTCGGCAAACCCAAAATCTGCTCGATGTGCGTGTCGGCGAGGCCACGCTTATTATGGTACTTACGGGTGATTAGGTCCCGAGCCGTCTGGTACGCCTCATCAGACACGGGCAGATGCTGGATGAGGCCCTTAGCCTCCCCATCCAGAACCGACATTAGATAGGCCAACTTTTGTGCCGGCCGAAGGTCAGCCCTATCATAGACCAGGCTGTCGAACAAATTAACGAAGCCCAGGTAGCTTCCTAGGCAGCCATCAAAATGGGGGAGGTCCAAGGTAGGGATCCTACTCACTAGCCCTGGTGCTGACCTAGGAAGCTCCTGCTTCAGGCCGGGTTGCCCTTCCCTATCGGCAACTAGTTGTCTCGCAGTATTGGAGACAGCATCATACAGGTCTAAGACCTGGGCATAGTCTTCGCTGACCTTATTTCGCTGGTCAGCGGTGAAATCATTGATTGACACTTCAAGACAGCAAGTGCTGAAAGTGCGGAATTGCTGTTCCACACTTGCCAGGCGATCGTCAATCCGCTCGTACCTTTGTAGTAAGGCCTGCTGGCGATCAGGCCGGTTCACTAAGGCACTGGCCGAGGCAAACCAGCGCAAATCTGATGCAATGGCACCAGCAGCCGCACGCAAGTCCTTGATAGCTGACATAATCAAAATTTCAAAAGAGCCCGGACAAGCGTTAAACAATATTAACAATCAAAACTTAATTTTTCTCAATTCTTTGAAACCAACAAAGTATTAGCCTGTTTACTGCAAGTGCAGGCAAGTGACAGGTATTTACTGCCCAACAAAATTAAAGGTTTCAGTATATTGAAACAAACACAAAAGTTATCAAAGTTATAACTTATAACAAATTAATAAAGTTGAAACTTCAACTTAATTAATTAATTATTTGCAACAGACAGACTAACTGTGTTATTTATGATATACAATAGGAAGTAAGCACAGAATATGTGTTACCTAACAATATTATCTTTATAGTATAACAAAACAAAGTTTATTAATGTGACCCGCCCAAGTGGCAAGGTCAAGTTGGTTGTTATGTTTATGAATATATGCAATAAACTTAATTTACTAAATTTATTGATACATACAGCTGTTATGTATCCAAACAAACTGACTTATTAATGCAACAACAAATTTAAGTTAGATTTTTCAACAATACAAATCAACAATTACTGATTGAGGTTATGTGACAATGTGTTTCAAATTATCTAGGTAAACTTATACAATTAAATATTATGTATTTTAGTCAATAACTGACCTGACAAACACTACAATACTGTCTACAAGGTGATAAGATACAAGCTCATACCAATCTGAGTTTATACTCAGTAATGCAACAGCGGCTAAATTTCAACCACGCTCTGCTACCAAAAATATGTCTAGAGTTTGAGCTGAGATCGGGTAAGGTTTACAGAGATCAGTGGAAGCGATTAATTCATCCAGTCTCAGCCCAAGGCAAAGGTCCAACATACACTGCGGTAGCACAGCGAATGAATATAAATTCTAATATTAATAGAAAGTCTTACCAAATATCCCCTGGTGATGTTCTTGAGTGGAGTCCTGGAGGCAAGCTAGACACACACGAGACTAAATTGGCCAATATTAGCAAGTGAATTATCTTTACTTTACCAGACTCCAACGCAGCGTTTTCAATCAGCAAATTCGTCCGGCACCAACCACGTGCATCGGATTCACTCAAGTTTTACAATGTTCGTTAAAATACTATTTTTATCACAATTAACCGGTGCCAGTTATTGATCAAGGAAGTGGCAATCAAACGGGTTCTAAATACAAGATCAAAACGCTCACAAAACGAAATCTATCCAGAGCTAGGTTTTTTCGCTGACCGCGGGAAACGACAAAAAGCCAAAGAGAGTGAATGACAGTTCAGTGTGACCATTGTCAGAAATTTTCAATAGACTAAACAAAATGTTACTCAATCGATCTAATCGATTTGACTTATAATAAAAACTAATTCTATTTCAAACAATGGCCAAGTCACTTTTATATCCCTCTATAAAAGAACCTATAAATAATACCGCTGTTCTTACCTATTTTGGAAGCATAACTGACCGTATGGCGCGTATACTGAGGAGGAATGATATCAGATCAGCCTATAAACCATACAAAACGTTAAAATTTCTTTGCAATGGTAAAGATAAAGTATGCAAGAACAAAAAGTCCGGTATTTACTGCTTAACATGCGACCAATGCCAAAATAAGTACATAGGACAGACGGGTCGAAGTTTTGAGCTGAGATATAAAGAACATTTAGCGGCGTTTAGAAACAACTAGCCGGAAAAGTCTCATTTTGCCGAACATTTACTTGAATCGGGTCATACCTTAAATAGCGGACATTCATTTGACGTCATACACACTTGTCAAAAGGGTATTAGAATGTGCGTATTGGAACAATTAGAGATTTTAAAGCGGGACAAGCATACATTACTGAACGATCAAACCAACTTTAACGGGTCCCCATTGCTGAATATATTCGCACACCGTCATAATGACTCACATCAGTCGAGCAACGGAGGGAGGGGATTAGAAAGTACAATCGTTTATAAGACATGCCCACGGTTGGAAAGCGCTCAGTCGTTGCCCATCGTTCCTGAGGATGCCTCGTGCAGAGGCGAAACACGTGTCGAAGAATAGTCGGCGCATACAGCGGGATACTGCAAGTCAGGTATCTTCCTGGAACCCATACCATTCCTATATCCCTTATACTTTTAGAGGAGTTCGATATTGTCAACCTTTTTCTATTGCAAAAGTTGGGGTGGTCAATTCGAGGGTGCGTGGTGGGTTCCTCTTTCCTTCCATTAGGTTATATTTGGATTTGCTTTGATGGGACCTGTACCTAGGGACCCCCCTCCACCCGAACTTGATAATTTGTTGGCTGTAGGCTCTGCTATCTCTGATGCGGTTCAGAGGTTTTGGGAAGTAGAGGAGCCCCCTCAAGCTGCCCGTTTCAATCCAGAACATGAGAAGTGCGAGCTGTTCTTCCAGAACAACACTGGTCGACTCCGTTCTGGTCGGATCATTACGAGGCTACCGTTTCTGTCTGTTCGGCCTCCGCTTGGTGAGTCACGACCTTTAGCCGAAAAGAGATTGTTGGCTATGGAGCGCCGCATGGGTCGTGATCCGGAGCTCAGACAGAAGTACATTGAGTTCATGAGGGAATATGAACAATTGGGACACATGTCCGTGTCAATTTTGGATTGGCGTTCGGTGGAGCATTACTTTCTCCCGCATCATGCGGTATTGAAGCCATCGACTGGCAAGCTGCGCACAGTATTTGATGGTTCTGCGCAGACTTCAACAGGCGTATCCTTGAACCAGTGCTTGCATTCTGGTCCCAAGTTGGTCAAGGACCTTTGTGACGTCATCACCAGCTTCCGACGACATCAGGTTGTCTTTGTGGCCGACATAAAAATGATGTTCAGGCAGACTATTATCCACCCTGCTGACCGTCGCTTCCAGCTGATCCTTTGGAGAGAGTCTCCTCGTGATCCCATGGTCGTCTACGAGCTCAATACTAATACGTACGGGTTAAGGTCAAGCCCCTACTTGGTAATACGTTCTCTTTGGGAGCTCGCAGACCGCGAAGGCCTACGTTTCCCACGAGCCTCTGCCATCTTGAAGGACGATATTTACGTCGATGACATTTGCTCGGGCGCCTCCACAGCGGACGAGGCGATCCTCCTGCGTGACGAATTGATAGGTATTTTGGCCTCCGCTGGTTATGAGTTGCGCAAATGGATTTCCAACTCACCAGCGCTTTTGGAAGGCTTGCCAGAGGATCATCAGCAGGATCCACATTTGTTTGAGATTGTTGACAACCCCGCCATGATGGCTGTTCTCGGCGTTCAGTACAGACCAGTCCAAGACATCTTTACATATAACGTAGACTTGAAATTGCCGTGTTCTTGGACTAAACGTCTCGTATTGTCTACTGTCGCCAGAACCTTTGATCCGAACGGTTGGATCTGTCCAATTATTTTTTGGGCAAAATGCTTCTTGCAGAAGCTTTGGACAGCAGGATTGACCTGGGACGAACCTCTGCACGGCACTCTTGTTGAGGAATGGACCTCCTTTGTATCCTCACTTCCTGCCGTCAACGAGATCTCTTTGCCTCGTCCCATCCTTCCTCCCGGGAAGTACAAGGCCACCCTTCACGGGTTTTGTGATGCCTCGGAACGTGGTCACGCGGCTGTGGTGTACTTGCGCACAGTCAGTGCCTCAGGTCAGGTGAGAGTTTCCCTGATCATGGCAAAGAGCAAGGTGGCACCCCTTCGGACATCTCTGACCATTCCAAAATTGGAGCTCTCGGGAGCAGCCCTACTTGTACGCTTGTTGAACCACGTGTCCAGTACTTTGGGTAAAAGCATTTGTATTGATGGGACCTACGCCTGGACAGACAGCCAAATTGTACTTTGTTGGTTGAAGGCGTCTGTCCACACTTTGGAGGTATTTGTTGCTAATCGCGTTTCCCAAATCCAGAAATCCGAAGTCAAGCTAGTTTGGAGACACGTGCCAGGTGAGCTCAACCCGGCTGATTGTGCCTCGCGCGGATGCTTGACGCCTAGTTTGATAGGTCATTCGCTGTGGTGGGGTCCGGAATGGTTGAGTCGACCTGAAACTGATTGGCCTCGAACGCCAGTTTTGAATACTTCTAATTTGCCGGGTCTACGAACACTCGCTCTTGAGAAGGTGGAATGCGCCTTCGACCCCGATTTTTTGTTGAATCGTTACAGCTCCCTCGACAAGTTGTTAGGTGTTACTGCTTGGATAAAGCGTTTTGTTTTTAATTTCAGGCACCCACAACAGAAACGACTGACACCGTTTATCTCACCACAGGAACGACAGGAGTCCCTCACCTTTTGGGTTCGTTCTGTGCAATTGGCGCATTTTGAAAAGGAGATTGCTATCCTTAAATCAGGGAGATCGAAGTTGTCGGGAGCTGTCTCTAAATTGAGCCCCTTTTTGGACGATGCGGGTCTCTTGCGCGTTGGAGGGCGTCTCGGGAACGCCAACCTCCCTTGCGGGGCTCGTCACCCCCTTTTGTTACCTAGGGACGGTCATTTGGTACGCTTGTTGGTAACTGACCGTCACCTTAAAAATTCGCATGCTGGTTGTAATGCTTTGTTGGCCATTTTGCGGCGCGAGTTTTGGATTTTGTCTGCCCGAAGACTTATTCGGAGTGTGGTCTTTCGCTGCATCCCTTGCTATAGGTTCAAGGCTTCTACCATGCAGCCTGTGATGGGAGACTTACCGGCGGATCGCGTAACTGAGGGCAGGACGTTCGACGGTGTTGGCACGGACTTCGCGGGTCCCTTTTTGGTGAAAACGTCGACGCTTCGAAGCAGCGAGACTGTCGAGGCCTACTTGTGTGTTTTTGTTTGTCTTTCCACAAAGGCCGTACACTTGGAACTGGTCTCCTCGCTTGCGACCGAGGCGTTTGTGGCCACATTTGGCGGATTTGTATCCCGCAGAGGGCTGCCTTCCTTGATCCGTTCTGACTGCGGCACTGACTTCGGGGGCACGTGTAATTGTTTGAATGATGTTGTTGATTTTCTTGAAACCAACAAGGCTGATATAGGTGATAGGCTTGCCCGACGTGGGATGGATTGGTTGTTTTCCCCACCAAATTGTCCACACTGGGGTGGTATATTTGAGGCCGCCGTAAGGTCGGCCAAAACACACTTGCGCAGGACAATCGGTGAGTCTGTCCTTACATTTGAGGAACTCGCAACTGTGTTTTGTAAGATTGAGGCCGTTTTGAACTCTCGGCCATTGTGCTCGATCTCCTCAGATCCGAATGATTTGGAGGCCCTTACGCCGGGCCATTTTTTGATTGGTCGCCCACTCGTCGCCTTGCCTGAGTACCCCTACATTGATACGAGACCTGGTCGTCTCTCGCGCTTTGAATTGGTACGCCAGATTACTCAGAGCTTTTGGAAACGCTGGAATTTGGAATATTTGCACATACTCCAGCAACGCGTTAAGTGGACCGACAAGACCGATCCACCCAAGATTGGTGACCTCGTTTTGATCAAGGAGGCTAACCTTCCGCCACTCAGATGGCGCAGGGGGCGCATCCTTCGTTTGGTACCTGGGGCTGATGGAGTTCCCCGATTTGCTGAGGTCTTGGTGGACGGTTCGATTCTGAGGAGAGCGGTTGCAGCATTGTCACGTCTACCTGCCGATTAGCGGACCGGTAGGCCGGTCCGGGGCGGGTGGATGTTTGAAATAGAATTAATTTTTATTATAAGTCAAATCGATTAGATCGATTGAGTAACATTTTGTTTAGTCTATTGAAAGTTTCTGACAATGGTCACACTGAACTGTTACTTCCGTCCTTCCGCTTGAAAAAATTAACACGCCGTTTGCAAGCTCGCGTGCCTTGTACCTAAATTAAATTGATCGCCCTTTGAATTAACGTGAATTGAATCAACTTGTAATTAACTTAATACGTAATTGCCGCTTTTGACTTCCGGCAAGGTTTGTTGTAAATTGATGACATATTGAACTTTTGTGAAAAGTTTTGTGAACCGCTAACGTGCATCGTGGTCTGGACAAGGACTTCGCCGAATTGTAAACTGGTATCTATTGATTCTCTTGTTTTTTTGGCCAAAATTATAAGTTAATCTATAGGTCCACTTCAAGAACACCATAAGGTAAAATTTTCATATAACTACATTATAATTTGTCATCGCTGAGAATCTCAGCAATATATGTCAGACATTTGATTGCTTTAGGACAACTGGATGAATATAAATTAGCTTCCACTGTGCCTACAACCAATTCCCAGTAAGCCTACGGTAATTCTAGACATAATTTTGGTACACTTATTATATAACATATATTTTTTAATAACATATCTTAAACGTAAATTAAACTGTGCTCATAATCACATACTTAAATATCGGTATATATACTTAACCTCGGCTATCATACATATGTCTAAATACTGTGTCTTTCCGTTGCGCATCATAATATTAATTTTTTTATAATGCTTGATACTGATATTCTAGACGAAATTGATACATTCGGCAGAGGTATTGCATGTAGTTGTAACCCCGAACAATGCTCAACATATATTAAGAGTTCAAACAAAACATTAAATATCATGCAATTAAATATACGTAGTATAAACTGTAATTTTGGTAGCTTGACAGTGTTTTTAACTAATCTGAATGTATCATGTGACCTAATAATATTATCCGAATGTTGGTTAAATTCATGCTCCGTCATCCCCGTATTGGACGGTTATCTGACATATCACTCCAATAACCCAAAAACAAAATGATGGTGTCGTAATTTTTGTTAAACATATCTTAGTACATAATATAACAGAACCACAAATGCCAGACGCTAGCTGTTTGATATGTCATTTGAACCAGTTCAACCTCTCTGTTGTGGCACTTTATCGTTCTCCATCTATTCGTAATACTGAAAAATTTACTAACGGACTTAATGATGTTCTTACATCAATCTCAGGACAAAAAAATATACTTATTATGGAGGACATCAACATAAATATATCCTCTGATAATCTTACTCAAAACGCGCACGAATATCTTAATTTATTAGCTTCGCATGGTTTACTGCCTTCACATTTGCTCCCCACCCATGACGACTCTTGTTTGGATCATGTCATGATAAAATCAGACCTAAATATAGTTACTCTAGTTGTTGATACTTATATCACTGATCATAAACCTACTTTAATTAGCTTAGAATGGAGCCGTTCACTACCAAACCCCTCAGTAAATCGTACTAAAATTGATCACTCTGCGGTCGTCTCTGAGATCGCTGCTACTGATTTCAGTGAAATTTTGAATATTACAGATGCAGACATGGCTGCTGAATACCTGATTGCCAAAATTGTCTCTACCATTACAAAACATTCCAAGACGATACGAATTCCATCTAGACGTCGAATAATTAAGCCTTGGATTACTAATGGACTGCTGCGATGTATTCGTAACAGGGACAATTTATGTAAAAAATCTAAAAATGACCCCGATAACTATGTTCTCAAAATAACTTATGTTAGATACAGGAATTTTTGCAATAAATTACTTAAAAACTTAAAGAGAGATTTTGAGAGAATGGAATTTCATAAGGCCCAGAAAAACCCTATAGCAACTTGGAAAATTATTAAAACTATTACATCCACTCACCGAAACAACTCGCCACCCGCAGAGCTTTTAAATATAACTTCGGATCATATGTATTCGCTGAATACTGTCAACGATTTCTTCACCAATACTGGCAAGAGATTAGCTGAAGCCTTCAGTCCCACAGAATTGTCTTCTATGCCCTTGTTTGAACCTAGGGCATTAAATTCCTTTGTGCTACTACCCACTGACGATGCCGAGGTTGAAAAACTGATTCTTGGGCTCAAGTCAGATGCGACGGCGGGCTGGGACGGCATATCAGCGAAGCTTTTAAAATCATGTTTGCCAACTCTAACGCCTGTTATTACGCACATATGTAACTGTTCCATATCCTCAGGGAACTTTCCAAAAGTTTTTAAAAACGCAATCGTTCATCCAATTTTTAAAGGTGGGGACAGACACAGTGTTAATAATTACAGACCTATCTCCATCTTACCAGCTATTTCCAAAATCCTGGAGAAAATAATCAATAATCGTTTACTGAACTATTTAGAAGCACATAATATCTTAGCAACTAATCAGTATGGATTTAGATCTAATAAATCTACCGTAGATGCTATTGCTTCGTTTGTAGATGATACTGTAGCCTTGCTAGACAAAGGGAAGAAGTGCATGGGTATCTTTCTCGACATTTCCAAGGCTTTTGACTCTGTGGCTGTTCCGCATCTACTCTCCAAATTGGAAGCCTTTGGTGTTCGTGGAATCACTCATAAACTTTTCCAAGATTATTTTAGTGATCGAACCCAGCGTGTGAACATAAATGGTTTGATGAGTGACACAAAAACGTTAACTTTTGGAGTCCCACAGGGTTCTGTTCTCGGCCCAACCCTCTTTATAATATATATAAATAGTCTCTGCAAGCTCTCACTAGTGAACTGCAATATTTATACATATGCGGACGATACGGCTCTACTTTTGTATGGTAATAACTGGGCAGAGACGTACATGCATGCAGAAAATGCTCTTAAATCAGTGATGGGTTGGCTCTATACGAATATGTTAACCATTAATTTAAATAAAACTACCTATATTCCATTCTGCCTGAGACCATCAGAGTCACTTGTCCATGATCATCTTGTTCTCAAAGCCCACACTGATATCTGCTCTTTGAATGAGTTGTGTAATTGTCCTCATTTGACTAAGTCTACTGCAGTCAAATATCTTGGGATACATATTGACAGGTCATTGATTTGGAAGACTCACATTGATAATCTCACCGCGCGCGTACGAAAGCTCATATTTATCTTTAAAAAGCTAAGACACTCTGCAGACCCGAAAACGCTTAAAACTGTTTACTATGCCTTGTGCGAATCAATACTCACATATTGTATCTCTGTATGGGGAGGGGCCCCAAAGACACATTTTATAAAATTGGAACGGGCAAGAGAGCTGTCCTTAAGGTGGTGAACTTCAAAAACTTTAAATACCCGACATCATTATTGTACTCTGAATGTAAAGTACTGTCAGTGAGACAGATCTTTGAGCTACATACCATACTTCAAAAACATTGCAGCCTTCAATATGACGCAAATATCGCTAAACGCCGTCGTCAATACAAAATTTGCCCCACGTACAAGTCAAAAACAACTACTGCTCAGCGTCATCATCACATACTCGGTAACTACTTATACAACCAAATTAATAAACTATGTTATATATACCATCTCCCAAAATATTCTTGTAAAATAAAAATACATGAGTGGCTTTTAACACTTAACTATGATGAAACAGAAAATTTAATTAAGGTATCAATCTTATAATATAGATATATATATATGTATGTGTATAACACTTTTCCGGGCGTGCGCACACACACACACACACACACACACACACACACACACACACATGTACTTTGGATCGTTGCGTAATAACCACATGTTCTTAATCTGTAATCACGTTCCAACTAAACTATATAACTTTTGCCGACAATTTCTGAGAGACCTGGTACCCATAACACAAGTTCAATCTTTCTTTGGGTACCAGAGTCACAAAAACACTACTTACCATGTTTTATTGTGAACCCAAAATTCCATTGTTTTTCGTTCAGCTGTAAGTGGTTTGTACAATTTTTGAGAAATAAACATATTATATTTTATATTTATATTTATTTATTTTTCCTATCTTAATACTTAGACTCTCTCAATACAACGCATCGGTAATCATGAAAATGTCAGGTTAAAACAATATCTAAGTAGGTACTTCTGCATAGGTGAGGGTATCAAGAATCTAAATAAACACTATTTGTCGTGAAAACATTTTATTGTTATACAAAAATATTAGAAGATAGGTTCCTATCCTGTGCCGATGAAAATAATGAACTACCTTCGTTCAATTTTAGCACACATCATCAGCCCTTAACAGTCCACTGCTGGACTAGGCCTCTCCTTTGAATGGAGGAATTGGCCTACTATACCACGCTGGCCAAACGGGTTGGTATAGGGTTTGTGTCAAGTTTCCCTTCTCTTACAGTGCTGTTCTCTGCGTAATGTGCTCCCTCTGTCGGCTCTTACGACACCCATGGGATGATATGGGGTGGTGACATTCCGTATTCTTAATCCGTCACCACACGGAAATTTTAGCACACAATAAGACATAATAATTATCTTACATTTATAGGTGTAAAGTTCGAGAAAAACAAAAAGTATCTATTTGTATGCTAATCACACAAATAACTGCTTAGTACACATTCGAGAAAACGTGTCATAGTAAAATGTTGTCACTGAAATATTCCAGGGTTGTATAATAAATTTTGATGTCTCTCATTCCACTTAATTGGACAAGCTGCCACAAATTGTGGATGACCAAGGTGAAACAGTATATTTAGGCAAACACTACGGTTACCTAGAAACACCGTAGGTAAATTAAAAGATAATTTAGTAGGTATACATAACATATGATTGAAGGAATAATGCGGATCAAACGTTACTTATAAAATTTCCGAGAGTAAGATCCTTACGCACGATTCATCAAGTAGCCAAAATATTTCAATATGCAGAACGAACATGACATCGCTGCATTCATTTCAAAAGTAAAACCTCAAGTGTTCTTCGCCATAACAAGTATATAAAAACAACACAATCCATTTAAGTTGGAACAAAAACCTTGGATCATCATCATCAACTTTTAACAGTCCACTGCTGGACTAGGCCTCTCCTTTGAAAGGAGGAATTGGCCTACTATACCACGCTGGCCAAATGGGTACAATGCTGTTCTGTGCATAATGTGCTCCCTCTGTCGGCTTTTATGACACCCATGAGATGATATGGGGTGGTGACATTCCGTATTCTTAATTCGTCACCACACGGATAAGATCATTTTAAACAGTAATCAAATGAAATCCTATAATGATAATCATCTTAAATGTTTAACAATTTCGCCTAAAATTTTACACACGGACAAAAAGCCTTGGAAGCTTCCTCGAAATATTTAAGAAGATGCTACGAAAATGAAAATTAAAATGTAGTATCTCATATTACAATAACAGCCATATTGATCATTCTACTCATCGATGTTACAAGCTATACAACTATGATAGAACCCATGTTTGCCTAGTTTACTGGACACTTAATCATATTGATGGATGAGGAGAACATTCTGTTTGTTTGCTTAAAACACACAAAGTCATATGAATTACTTTTATATTAAAAACATCGTAGAAAAGCTAATGGGTACTGAATTCGAAATTTATGTTGTTTTGTGATATAACATTGAAAATTTCTTATTCAAGAACGTGTTTAAATTTCCACCGGCACGAGATAATGCAATAAAAAACAATGTTCGTCACATCATAAGTCGTAGAAAGTTTCGTATAGAAAAATATAATTAGTTTTCTAATAGTAATATGTAGATTAACATACACCTTACGACTAGGTATAGATAAGCGCACGATTTTTATGAACAATTTAATACTGACATTCAATTTTATTAGGGCTGAGGCTGCCCAATTTGTAGTTTGCCCAATATCTTAAATGACTACACACTCAAGAATACAAAATGACAACTTCGATACAATGTATCAATGCGAACTAGATTGAAGAATTTGGAGGAGCGGCCCATTTAGTGTTCATAAAATATCCAAACATTGCAAATGTTAACACACAATTCATTCGTAAGAAAGTAGACAGGGCAATATTTAAGTTAACCGATAATTTAGCCAACATGTCTTTCAAGGATGGTCAAAAGTACATTTTGTTCGACGTTTACTACTTTTACTCCAACTACTAAAAACGGCCACTCCCAATCATCGTCTCGCTAGCTCGTGCTTCAAATAATTACTTCATGTTCAATATGATTGTTAGCTGTCTGCTGTAAAGGTATTGACTACATCTACAGCGTGTTTGCCAATGTTATCGTTACTTAAGAATTAGACTGATATTAGACCATTACCAAGAATGTCTGAGACAACTGCTCAAACTCTCTGTTACCGCATCAACGATGCGAAAAGAAAGTAAAAATCTAACAATGAAAATTATTTGTCAACAAAATAGGCATGTATAAATAAACTCAAAGATTTGTAATATAGTGATATCACACACCCACTAGAACTTTTTACGGACATGGCATCCACGGGAAATGAAAATCATCGCCGTCCAATCGTACCATTAATATTGTCTCTTAATCGGCCACATAATGAAATTGCGCCGAATGTTTCATATCTCAAACACATTAAGTAATTACTTGTAACACGAGCTCAAAATAAATATAATAACAAGTATGCTAATGGAAATTTCTCATTACGTTAACGTTTCTATTCATATTTAATACATTTACGATAAACCGAACAACATTTATTATGTTATCAAATTAAGAATGTAATCACAAATTAATATTTCTTTGGAATAAAGCATCGAATTAATTTATCTGAACGCCATGCTGAAAATATTTCTTCTTTTATCGTAATTGTCTTTAGTCCCATATGCCATAATAACACTTTCATAAGTTCATCTCTTATTTCTTTAAAACATTTTAGTATATGAAAGTCTACAAAGTCTTTGTTTGCATTAAGACGTAGTTCAAAGCAAAGTGGTTTTTTATTGGACTTAAACACAATGTCAAACAACTCACTTCACAAGCAAACAATTTGGGTAGTTTAAAACCAACCCTTAAAGAAATGCGCACTAACGCTGTTAGTACACCTACGCGTTCGCATGCGGCTGCGAAACTTTTGCGGCACTATTGCGGCGACGAAATATGTGCGAAACTGTCAAAACAATAAGAAAAACTTGACGCATGTTCTGTCAAAACGTCTGCGTTTTGGTGTAACGACAATTTTGCAGTTATCTGCGGAACAGTAGTGACAAGGATGAAACTTATTAATCTTGCTGTGTAAGAGAGTGAGACATCGCATATTATACAAAACGTTTTCATGCAACTGACAGATATTTCGTGCGATTTCGTAAATGTACTAACAGCGTTAAAGGTTTTGTAACAGCATTTGCTGAAGGTAATTCAAATATAATAAGGAGAATAAAAACAAAATACACTGCAAAATATCCTAAAGATATGAATTACAATGATATTCTAAACATTCAAATGTTAAAACTACTTACACTTATTTGCAAGATCTGTTAAAGAAAGTGTACATTTATAAAAGTCAGTTTCTGAATAAACATAGAATGTCATAGCACTTAACTTTTAAATAATTGTTAGCAGGTATTTCTCAAACAGATCCTTGCAGCTGAAACAATAGTACTTTAGGAAAAGTTTTTCATACATAGTCTCACGCCTATAACCCCGAAGATGTAGGCAGAGGGGTATTTCTAAACCCACTTTTCGCCAGTAATAAGGGGCGAGCCTATTGCCGTACCGGGCACATTTCCAGACTCCGTGCTGCTACTGAGAATTTCGTGACAGAAAAACCCAATAACACTGCCCAACCCAGGAATCGAACCCGGGACCTCCCGATCCCACGCGAGATTTATGCCGCGAGACCAACAAGGCAGTCGTATAGGGTTTGATATCGAGTTTTCCGTCTCTACGTAAAGGTGGTATTTGCATCGTGTTATCCCTTAGTCGCCTCTTACGACACCCACGGGAAGATAGGGGGTGGTGACACTTGTATTCTATGCCGTCAATCACACGGCTTTTTTTCATGACCAAGGTTTTTCATTACGAATATTTATAGTTTATACAATAAACTGATTAGTTTTACAAAATACATTTGACATTCGATTACAATATTCACCGTCATAGAAATATATATATTCATTGATTGAAAATATATACCCAAACAGGTCTACTGTGGTTACAACAGTAAATTACAATATTCTATACACGATGTCAAAACAGCTAATTATATTTTAGAGAATACTTATATTTTACACATTTCAAAAGGTAAAACGTTTTAGGTGTATAAACAAAAAATGGCATTACAAATGAGCATAAACGAGCAAAAATACCTTACTCAAAATAATGAATAAGTCTGTTATGTTATTGAATGGATGGAATACAATAAATCTCAACCTTATTTATTTCATTGTCTCGAATGAGAGACAACCACTTACGATTTTTTTTCTTAACTGATATAATATATCCATTCTGGACATCTAACGTATGGATTGAATATTTTATTTGTAAGAACAAAACATTTTTATACAAAATTAGATAAACAGCTCTCGCGAGAAGGTTTTCCGCAATTTTGCTTCAATATTTTCCGCAATACAATTTCCCATGATATACTTTTGACGTAAAATAATGAGGCAAAACCAAACTTTTGTACCACAATTTGTTAAATTAAATTATCTGGAACCAATTTTTGGCTTTACACAAAAGAACTATACTTACGAAAACAACGGGCTAAAATAATATAATTCTCATCAGATTGAATATTTCGAATAACTTCTAAGGAATCTTAAAAGTTGCCCAGAACTTAATACATACTTATCATCCTTATCGTATACTCAACAAAATTAACCTTTATATTTAACCAGTCAAACATTATATTAAGAAAATTAAATTAAGTTTAGAAAGGATCCTAGTAGATAGAAAAAATACACTGTGGGTTCAAAGAATGTCATCATTTTACAGGACGTGCAGGTTTTCGCAAGACTTCGATTTAGTGATGTCGTTGATGCAGATTTTTTGAAGTAGCTTTCTTGCAATGCTCAAAAATATATGTGTTTGAGAACTTGCAAGTTTCGACGGTTTCGCTTCCTAAACCAAAGAAGTTCTGGTAAAATAATAAGTCAAAAGATTTTCGCGTAAATATTTTCTCATTGATTCTTAAGGAGAATATAAATTCCGTCTTTTGATGTTAAAGTTGGGTCTCGTTTTATTTAAGCCCTTTCATCTTTACTTTGAATAATTACACGAAGACACATGCACGTTATATTAGATTTCTTTTGTCTTTCCCCTTAAAGTAAATAGACTTTTTCGTATTCAATGTCCTATAAATTTCGGAGAAATCATTAACAAAATTTTCTTTGTCGTGTCTTACATAAGACTAATGTTTTACATTACAAATATTATAATTTGTGATTCAAGATCAAGTGATTTATTCATTTTTACATCGTCAATTTGCTGGTACTTGACGACCTGAATTTCAGTTTAGATTTGTGTACCTGTTTTGTTTTCTTTGCTTGCTTCTTGTCTCTGGTTTCCTTGAGTCGGATCCGTTTGAGAATGCCGACCAGCAACTCGTCTACATAGTGTTGAATACCCGACGAGGTTTCTATGAATTTGCAGTCACGTGACGTCGCTAGTCCTTTCCCTTCTGCACAAAAAATATAAGTGATATTTTCGTCATTACATTTCCATTGTCTCTTTCAAACTAAATTATACAAAGAGTTTTCTATGAACAACGAACAATCTGTTATCTTGATTGCCATAATATTTCAAATGAATTTAAAGATTTTGAACGTAATATTTTTAAATTTCGGTTAAGGTACAATTGCTACAAATTTTTGCTGTTACAAACAAAAAATTATAAAATGACGGACAACTTAATTCTATCATAAACTAAGAAATATCAAAGTGCACTTTTAGAATGGAACTCGTGCAAAGAAGAACCATTATTTAGATCCAAAAAAAAGAGACTATAACTACACGTTATCTTGTCCATCAGCTACTTACCGTTAATGGAGACCTGTCTAGCACGCGCCAGATCAGCCTTATTCCCCACCAGCACGACCGTCCTCTCCACAGTGAACTGTTCCCTCGCCAGATAGGCTAGGAGTTCTGCAGCTCGAGTGAATGAGCTCTTGGCCACCACGGAGTACACCACGACGCAGGCGTGAGGCTCGTAGGTTGATAGGCAGTTTTCCACCTGAGAAAGAGATATATGTTAGCATAGCAGAATTCATGATATCTGTTATTTGCGTGCGAAGACAGTGAGTATTTCAGTCACATCACAAGAGCATAGGTTGCAAAAGAAAGTCTTGGACACCAAACTATACGAGAAGTTGATGCATCAGCTAGGGAATTAGGAATAAGGAAAACTACGCCGAAGAGGTGGATTTATACGTAAACATTAAACTAGAAAAACGGGTTGTGGGCAGTTGTTTTTTGTACTGTAGATTTTGGGCAGACTCGCTCTTAACATTTCTAGCATGTTCTTCTTCGAAATCTCGACTAATATGATCGAAAAATAAATCATTCAACCTTAGAGGTGCAAGATGTAATCACAATATTCTGAAAGATACCTTTACCAGTGGTTCACCCAATATGTATGGTCACTTCACTGACTGACTGTAATTTATATAGGTACAGATTTAAGCTAAGACCTAAAAGTAGTATCTTAAGATATAACAGAACTAGTAAATATAAAGATTCTATCATTTTTTACTGTCGGTCAAAAAATATTTGTTCTTGGTCGATAAATAATTATTAATTTACAATTTAATTTTATTGGTTAAGACCAATACCTGATAAACTCCACCACCAGCAAAATATCTGATATTGCCTAAACACAATCTTCTCAGAAGATTACGCAGTTTACTTAACTTGTTAGAAAATACATCAGAGTTTTGCGGACGAGGGAAATATTAAATTTACCTTTTATTTTAAACGAGTTCGTTTCGATTTAATGTTGTTGCTTATTTTCTCAACGGTGTCGAAACTTCCAGAAATATTTCACCGTCACGTTTTTTTGGTTCAGTTTTATCAGGTACATCAATATAATGGCGCATCATTCGGAATGTGTTCCATGGTTTTTTGACCTGCTGTATTATTTACAAAAAATCACTTATTCGTTACCCATAGCTAAAATAAAACTGTATCGCAATAATCTTCCATTATTGGAGACCATTACTTCATTAGTTTTGAAATATTACTAGTTAAGTAATATTATTATTATTAGGTAGTACTAAGTACCAGCTAACCCAGCGAACTTCGTATCGCCTAACAGTCGATTAATTTTTTTTTTCTCCCCATCAAGTAAGAACCATCCTCGAACTTAAATTTTTCCGGAATATTATAAAAAAAAGAATTAGCGAAATTGGTTCAGCTGATCTCGAGATTTGCGCTTAGCAACACATTCAGCAATTCATTTTTATATTATAATTATTCATGTTTATACGATGATCTCGTGAACAGCGTTATCTCTCACTCTTGGAATAAATCCTGCGTCGCGTGAGAATTTATAAACAGTCTAACAACGAACACAAGAAGCAGCCTCAAAAAAAGTTTGTAAATTGCACAAAGTGTTGTTCCATGTAAGATCGATCGCACAAACTAAAAAACAAGTCCTAAATAACGAAGCGGCTGCCTAAGCATCGCACCATTTATCCAGCCGACTAGAGAAAACCTAAAGAATGTTCTAAGAGACTTACCGACATCTCTGTGTTCGGATGGTCTATGAATATTAGTTCTGATTCCTCGCTGTCCAAGAGAACTGACACCGACTTCTCACCAAACTCGTCATCTGCAACAATATTGCTTTATTAGCTTTTTAGAAAATAAATTGCTTCAATAATGTTACAAAGGCACATTATCACGTAGGATGTGTAGGATCAAGGGAGCTTTAAAATTCAATATTGTGATGAATGGAAGTATTCTTTACATATGCCTAAGAGATAACAAAAGGTGAATTTCAATGAAGATATGAATTTTCAGTTATCCTGATACTGGTATATCCTTTTAAATATAGATATAAAACGTATTGAGCACATTTAGTAGGTTACTATAATAATATAAATATTATATACATCATCACCGACCTAAACTACGAAACATACAAATGGCACTTTGAAAATGTGGGTAATAGCTAGTAAATGAAATGACCCGTGGATATCACTCCTTGACTCAAACGAGCGCTATCAAATTTAACTGAAGGTTTTGGAAATCTATACTACATATTTCAACCTAGAGAATTCTTAAACTCTTGTCTAAATTTTAGCAACATATTAATCAATATTTAAGTGGAAGATATTAAAAGTTTTATTTCAAAACTTCTCTCGGTCCCGACTCGCCCTCTTATAACGACGTTAGCTTAATTATTTTAACTTCAGAACACTTCAGTATCTGCCTGAAGTATCAGTCGAATATTACTAGAAATTTTATCTATGACTTATATGTGAAAATCCTTATGATAGACCTTCTGATAAGCAGTTTTTAAATCTTAAATAGCATACGCCCTCACTGCGAGTAATAAGAAGATATAAACTAATATAAACTTACTAACTAAACTTTAAAATAAACTAGTTTGTAGCCCTACAAAAATTGCAAAAGCTTTCATCCACTACGAGTATACAACGTCGAAATTCTGTAATTTTTATGGTGAAGTATTTGACCATTTTCACGCGTTTGTCAGGAACGAAGATTTGTAGTATCCGTAATATACTCTATTTCATTACAAGCTAGATGACTAAGAAAAAAAATTAATACATCTGGCTTTCATGAAAGCAGCACACCTCGTTTGAAAAGCCTCTTACTACTGATTCATATGAACGCTAAAGAGTTATTGAATACCATTCGGAGTCGAATACGGTGTAACGGGTTCTGGTAGTAAAATGCAGTACGAGGTTCTATGCGTTTATTTGCCGAGTATTGTCTCACTTCCCTTGCACGAGTATGACCGACCAACAACACGACACTGGCCTGAACACTAAGGGCTGCAGTCTCCCACGCTGTTCCCTCCGATAGTGTGCAGGGCAGGTTGCTCGAAGGGCTGCGCGTAGCGGCAGATCCTCGCAGGCCGTTGGCTCAGCTGGCAGGTGCCGGCGGTGTGTGTGCGATGAGCGGGGCAGGCCAGACTCTTCGGCAGAGGTGACGCCGAAGGCGATGCAGCAGGTGTAGCGGTCTAGGTAGTGTAGCCCGGAGCTTAAGGTAAACCTGGAACCTGAAAGGAAACAGCATTAGGAAAGCCACAACCAATAGAGTCAGGCAGGCGGCGTCAGCCGGCCTCAGCTAGCAGGTAGAGAGATGGGCAGTACGCTAACGCAGTAAATGTAGTAACTTACCCACAGCTGGGATCAGGATACACGTAGAATGTATAAAGATATAGCGATACAGAATAGAGTAACGGTAGTAGGTTAGTGTAGAGTAGTGGTGACGGCCTCTCTGTCGGCCCCTTTATATACCGGCCCTCCATCAGCGTTGGTGTCGGCGCATTATCAAATAAGGGCAAAACTTACGAGCGCCTGGCCGAGCGTATGGGCGGTACTGTGACGCAACGCGGTAAGTACCGGACATACGTTACAATACCGCCCGCCTTAGGAGAGGATTTTACGTGGCTAACAAGGAAAATCCGACTAGCTGCGTTAGGTCTATGAGTCCGCTACTGTCCAAGCTAAGACGGCATATAGAGAGAAGGAAGGGAAAGTCTTCTACGGTTTGTAACAAATAGTTAGGCACCATAGTGTATAAGTTTTAGGTCCTTAATGTGCCAAAACCCAATAGAATTTCCAGACGCGTCCGAAAACTTGTAAACGAGAGGCGACTTTTTATTAATCACTGTGCACTTCACAAATTTAGGGGCTAGTTTCTTACAGAAGGACTTATCCTTGTCGCTCTGATAAAAAGTCCGTTTCCACACAGTGTCTCCCACATTAAACTCAGCTGGTTTACGGCGTAAATTATACGTTTGGGATTTCCTAGCATGAGCTTGAATGAGGAGTGCCTGAACTTTGTCAAATAAGCCTGATAAGTGACCTATGTTTTCTGCGTAATCGTCCCTAGGTGTGTATACTATATCATCAGCGTCCGTGTCGACATAGTGTGAGCCGCATGGAACTAGTTCACGTCCATAGACTAAAAAACTAGGTGTATAGCCCGTGACTTCATTAACTACAGTATTTAATGCAAACTGCACCTGAGGTAGGAGAGTGTCCCATAATCTCTGGTCATTTCCTACAAACGCCGCTAAGGTAGAACCAATGGTTTTATTATAGCGTTCGACCGTATTCACATGTGGGGAATATTTAGGAGTATAATAAAGATAAGGGATTTTGTACTTGCGCAACATAGCTTTTAAAGTAGCACTTACAAACTGTTTACCATTGTCCAATATAATTGTAGCTGGTATGCCATGAACCAAAAATATTTTTTCTTCTAAAATATTAGTTATTATTTCAGGAGTTGCGCGCCTGATAGGAAAAAGTAGACAGTATTTACTAAAACAACAAGTTACAACAAAGATGTAGGCGTTTTGTTTTCTTGTGACGGGTAATGGCCCACCAAATCTACACTAATGGTTTGGAAGGGTCGTGAACACACTTTGGGTCGTCCCATGGTTCCCAATGGTGCATGGTTCTGATGTTTGTGCGCGATACAAGTGTCGCAAGAATTTATGAACTTAACTACGTCATCGCGCATTTTGGGCCAATAGTAACGCAGTGCTAAGCGCTTGTAAGTTTTAAATATACCGAAATGCCCCGAAGTGGGTTCGGCATGGTTCTCTACTATGGCATTATTTCGATCAGAAGAAGGTAGTACTTCTTTCCATTCGAACTCCTTACGTAGCATACACCTAGATTTAATCAAACGATACAATTTATTATTTTTAATAGAATAGTCTGGATACTCATTAGGCGAAGATAAACAACCATTGTAGGTGGCTGAATACCATTGATCAGTGTCAACATTAGGGTCATTCACGTTATTATTACTCGCGTTAATTATATTTACAGGTAGGGATCGTGATAACGCATCGGCTATAATATTATCTGCGCCGCGCCGATGCTTTATTTCGAAGTTAAAGGCTGACAGACGAACCGACCACCGAGCTAATCTACCAGTCGGGTTGCTCAAGTTTAGGAACCATTTCAGTGCAGTATGGTCAGTATACACCACGAACTTTAACCCGTTATCTAAATAACAGCGCCAATATTCGAGGGCTGTTAGAACTGCTAATGTCTACCGTTCTGTTATACTGTAGTTTTGTTCCTGTGCATTTAGTGACCTACTCATGTAAGCGATAGGCAGTTCCACGCCATCTATTTCTTGTGTAAGAAACCCACCGAAGCCACTCGCACTCGCATCTGTGTGAACTTGAAAAGGTTTCTCGTAATCGGGACACGATAATATTGGTGCGGAGCTTAACAATTGTTTTAGTTTACAAAACGAGTCATCAGCTTCCACCGACCACTAAAATGGTGCGGCTTTCTTACCGTTAGAGGTAAGCTTGTTCAAAGGACCGGCAATAGTACTAAAATTAAGTATAAATCGCCGATACCATGATGCAATGCCTAAGAACCTTTTGACTTCTTTTTTATTCTTAGGCGTAGCATATTGAAGAATGGCTTTCACCTTACATGGGTCTACTTGTAATCCTTTAGAGTTTACTACGTAGCCCAAGTACTTCAATTCATCACGGAAGAATTTAGATTTTTCTAAGTTAATGGTAAGGTTGGCCGATTTTAATTTTTCGTATACTTTATTTAAGGACGCGTTTACGCTTGTATCAAAAAACCACATATTTCCGGTACATTTTACGACAATTTTAGATAATAACTAATAAAACTAATGATTACGATAAATTGATTACTTTTTTATCTATGAATCAATTTGAAAATAAATAAAAAATATTTAATTAATATTAATGTAAAATCGATTCGAAACGGCCTCTTAAATCAAAAATAGGCATATACTGCTATTTTTGGGTACAATTTTCTCTCTATTTTAACATTTATTTAGATTTTCAAAGATAGAATAGGGTAGTAAATATAGTCAACTCAAAAACAATTAGATTATTTTTTTTCAAAATATTGTAAATTGACCCAAAAATAGCAAAAAATCATCTTACATTTTTCTTCTATTCTGCTTGCATACGTGTGTCTTAATGTGTGGCAATAAGGTTCGTTTTATTTAGCCACTTTCTTTTTTTTTTTTTTTTTTTTTTTTTTTTTTTTTTTTTTTTTTTTTTTTTTTTTTCTAGTAAAATGTATATAATTTTATGTTAAACAATGGAGTTTATTTACATACATAAAAAATAAATATGTACAAAAAAGGGGAGGGTAAAATACAAAGTACATACCTATTTACAAGACAGGTTTAGGCGTCGTAGAATTCCTCCGCATCGCTGTCTACTGGTAACGTGCCCAGAAGGCTGGCAGCATTGCCACGCTGGATGGCAATGCTGATACGCTGGCCGAAATACAGCCCAGCCTTCTGGTCACGTGAAGCGTCGATTAGTCGTTTGGCGATTTCTCTGTACAACGTACGAGCGCTCGGACCCCATGGACCAAGCGTCTCCACCCCAAACGGCTCAAATACGTAATTACCTATTAAATTACCGTATTTTCGCCGCTTGAGGGATTCTGCGCTTGCAGCAGCAGCGCCGGCACAGCTGGCTGTACTTGGAAGATGTGATGGCGCTAGGGTATCTACGCACGTTGCGTCCCATACCAAAGGCCTACCCAACTTCCAAGGCAACAATGACATACCGTCGGGCCTCTTCCCATCGTCGCGTACCAAACCATTGGGTTCAAGTACGGCTGGTACTCCGGCGGTGACAAGAGTGCGACGGATGATGTCATTAAGATAGGCGTGACGAGGCATTCGGCCCGCGCTTCTGCTGCAAGATAGTCCATGGTGTCCGAGGCTATCGACGGCTTCTCCACAATGACAACGATGCGGAGAAACACACGGAGCACCTAAACGGAGGCTAGTGGCAAGGCGAAATGTCGTGTCGTCCAACATTGTGCCCACATTGGACGACGGGAGCGCTTGAAGCCAAAGACCAGACTCCCACTCTCCCACAGCCAGCAAGCGAGCACGCTCAGCAACACTTGTAGATGATAAAATAAGATTTTCTCTCACAGTGTTGCAAAGCGGCACGTCCCACTGCCTCTGGGAGAATGGGTTGGTAGGCAAAGCAGAGCTTGGACAAGCCATTTTCCAGGCGTTCACGGCATCGGTTTTACACAGCACTTCCGAATTAACCAGTGTTGGTGCTAATATTTGCCTGGTTAAGTCTTCCGTGCTGTGCACCGAGGACAGGAACGCCGGTAAACTAACATCAGAAATTTTGCGAACGCCGAGCCCACCCAGACGTACAGGAAGAGACGCTTGCTGCCAGGCTCGGTCGTTCAAATCCACATTTAATATTTCTTTAAGTGTATTTTTAATAATTTGGTCCATTTTTTCTAAACATTTCATATTTTTCCAAAGTGGTGAAGATCTCAAGGCATGCGTAAATTTGGGAACGAAAAGGCAATATCGAATAATTGTAAAGGCCGAATGAATATTAATTTTTAGCAGGCGATCTGAAATTTCACTAAAATTTTGAATCTTTTCATCTACGAATGATTCGTAGGCTTCTTCAAATATAGGAGACCCAAGGAGGCGAAGAGAATTCTTGTCACAAATTTTAATGTGTGGTGCCAAACAATTAAATTTTGATAATACCAAAGACTTTTTTTCATCGTCAATTTTATTTAGAAATAGCTCACACTTACTTGAATTTAGCTCCAAACCAATCGATTTAAATTTGTCTTTAAGAATTGCCAAATCTTGCAGTACTATGTCAGCGTCTCCGCCAAGGGTTCCGTCGTCCAAAAACCATACATTGAATTTTGAATTTAGCTGCCGAATAATTGGGTGAATTGCTAAGCTAAAAATGACTGGTCCAAGTGGGTCACCTTGTTGACATCCAACTGCGGATTCCAATAGGTTGTCCTTGTATAATAATTTTGAGGGATATCTGTAACATTGCGAAAGAAATTTATAAATTTTAGGGGTTTCTAATTTTGCCTCTGACAACAAGGTGTCCCTATTCACTGCGTTGAAGGCATTCTTTATGTCAACCTTAAGGATAACCTCTCCATTACCAGAACCAAGGTACGTGGCCAGGGCATGTATGGCAGCCTCACAACCCCCCTTTGAGCCAAAGCCTAATTGGAGGGGTTGGAATTTAGCAGATAAATCGTTGCTATAATATCTACAACATATCTTGGCTGCCATACGCCTATATGTGCAACCTACGGCAATGGGACGAATGCCACCATCCTTCTTGTTAAGAGCGCATAAATTTGCTCCGTACAATATGTCAGTGATGGCACCGTTCACATTGCCGGAGAGCATCAAAATGCCACTTTCTTGATTTATATATCCAAATTCTGCAAAAAAAGATCTCAGTCTGCGCTTGAGCGCCGTCGGGAGTGGACTCTATGTCGCTCGTCGCTGCAGCCCGAAGACGAAAAAAGCAATATACGAATACAAAATATTCGCTAAAATCAATTTGATACTTCTCGTATTCTGTGCGAATTACGTACAAGTAAATTTCTTTTGTATAAATGGACATTATTACTTTATTTTCTCCGTTATGTTGAGTCAGGATATATTTCGGTATTTAGATATTATTTTGTTTCTTGCGTTGAAATCTGGTAAGATTATCTGGACTGATGGTATACCATCCCGTTCAAGTGTTGCGACTGGAACTCATAAAAGAGTAGACCTAGTTATGCCAGGTTGGGGCTCATTTTATTTGTTTTGGTGAGACCCTACCACTGGTACTAGTGAAGTAACCTTCCAAGGTTATTCGATGAGTCTTGCTGGTACTCATATGTGAGTAAAGCTAGGCATGCCGAGTTTGGGCTCATTATGTTTGTACATAAGAGACCCTACCACTGGAACTTATGAAGTAACCTTCCAGGGATATTAGATGACTCTTGCTGGTACTCATATGGGAGTAGAGCTAGGCATGCCGAGTTTGGGCTCATTTTGTTTGTACATAAGAGACCCTACCACTGGAACTTATGAAGTAACCTTCCAGGGTTATTACATGACTCTTGCTGGTACTCATATGTGAGTAGAGCTAGGCATGCCGAGTTTGGGCTCATTTTGTTTGTACATAAGAGGCCCTACCACTGGAACTTATGAAGTAACCTTCCAGGGTTATTAGATGACTCTTGCTGGTACTCATATGTGAGTAGAGCTAGGCATGCCGAGTTTGGGCTCATTTTGTTTGTACATAAGAGACCCTACCACTGTAACTTATGAAGTAACCTTCCAGGGTTATTAGATGACTCTTACTGGTACTCATATGTCAGTACAGCTAGGCATGCCGAGTTTGGGTTCATTTTGTTTGTACATAAGTGACCCTACCACTGGAACTTATGAAGTAACCTTCCAGGGTTATTCAATGTCTCTTACTGGTACTCATATGTCAGTACAGCTAGGCATGCCGAGTTTGGGTTCATTTTGTTTGTACATAAGTGACCCTACCACTGGAACTTATAAAGTAACCTTCCAGGGTTATTCGATGACTCTTGCTGGTACTCATATGTGAGTAAAATCAAAATCAAAATCAAAATCATTTATTCATCTAGGCCACAAAGTGACGCTTATGAACGTCAAAATTTAAGTTAATTACTTAATGATTCTACATTTACATTTACTGCCACGTTCGCAATGCAATAGGTAATACCACGAGAAAGAACGGGCAATAAAACTCATGGCCACTCTTTTCAAACAAATATAATGATGGTACACTTTATTTTTGTAAGGAGCTGCAACTGTTTCACATTGTAGACATCTACTAGTAAAATTTTTAGTAGCTTTTGATATCATACTCAAGCAGTAAATGATGTTCATATGGTACTGGTTCTCATATGTGAGTAGAGCTAGGCATGCCGAGTTTGGGCTCATTTTGTTTGTACATAAGAGACCCTACCACTGGAACTTATGAAGTAACCTTCCAGGGTTATTCAACCACTGGAACTAGGTAGGGTCACTTATGTACAAACAAAATGAGCCCCAACTCGGCATGCCTAGCTCTACTCACATATGAGAACCAGCAAGAGTCATTGAATAACCCAGGAAGGTTACTTCATAAGTTTCAGTGGTTGGGTCTCTTATGTACAAACAAAATGAGCCCAAACTCGGCATGCCTAGCTCTACTCACATATAAGAACCAGCAATAGTCATCGAATAACCCTGAAAGGTTATTTCATAAGTTACAGTGGTTGGGTCTCTTATGTACAAACAAAATGAGCCCAAACTCGGCGTGCCTAGCTCTACTCACACATGAGTACCAGCAAGAGTCATTGAATAACCATGGAAGGTTACTTCATAAGTTCCAGTGGTAGGGTCTCTTATGTACAAACAAAATGAGCCCAAACTCGGCATGCCTAGCTCTACTCACACATGAGTACCAGCAAGAGTCATTGAATAACCCTGGAAGGTTACTTCATAAGTTCCAGTGGTAGGGACTCTTATGTACAAGCAAAATGAGCCCAAACTCGGTATGCCTAGCTCTACTCACATATGAGTACCAGCAAGAGTCATTGAATAACCCTGGAAGGTTACTTCATAAGTTCCAGTGGTAGGGTCACTTATGTACAAACAAAATGAACCCAAACTCGGCATGCCTAGCTGTACTGACATATGAGTACCAGTAAGAGTCATTGAATAACCCTGGAAGATTACTTCATAAAATGCAGTGGTAGGGTCTCTTATGTACAAACAAAATGAGCCCAAACTCGGCATGCCTAGCTCTACTCACACATGAGTACCAGCAAGAGTCATTGAATAACCCTAGAAGGTTACTTCATAAGTTCCAATGGTAGGGTCTCTTATGTACAAACAAAATGAGCCCAAACTCGGCATGCCTAGCTCTACTCACATATGAGAACCAGCAAGAGTCATTGAATAACCCTGGAAGGTTACTTCATAAGTTGCAGTGGTTGGGTCTCTCATGTACAAACAAAATGAGCCCAAACTCGGCATGCCTAGCTCTACTCACATATAAGAACCAGCAAGAGTCATCTAATAACCCTGGAAGGTTACTTCATAAGTTCCAGTGGTAGGGCCTCTTATGTACAAACAAAATGAGCCCAAACTCGGCATGCCTAGCTCTACTCACATGTGAGTACCAGCAAGAGTCATCTAATAACCCTGGAAGGTTACTTCATAAGTTACAGTGGTAGGGTCTCTTATGTACAAACAAAATGAGCCCAAACTCGGCATGCCTAGCTCTACTCACATATGAGTACCAGCAAGAGTCATCTAATAACCCTGGAAGGTTACTTCATAAGTTCCAGTGGTAGGGCCTCTTATGTACAAACAAAATGAGCCCAAATTCGGCATGCCTAGCTCTACTCACATATGAGTACCAGCAAGAGTCATGTAATAACCCTGGAAGGTTACTTCATAAGTTCCAGTGGTAGGGTCTCTTATGTACAAACAAAATGAGCCCAAACTCGGCATGCCTAGCTCTACTCCCATATGAGTACCAGCAAGAGTCATCTAATATCCCTGGAAGGTTACTTCATAAGTTCCAGTGGTAGGGTCTCTTATGTACAAACATAATGAGCCCAAACTCGGCATGCCTAGCTCTACTCACATATGAGTACCAGCAAGAGTCATCTAATAACCCTGGAAGGTTACTTCATAAGTTCCAGTGGTAGGGTCTCTTATGTACAAACAAAATGAGCCCAAACTCGGCATGCCTAGCTCTACTCACATAAGAGTACCAGTAAGACTCATCGAATAACCTTGGAAGGTTACTTCACTAGTACCAGTGGTAGGGTCTCACTAAAACAAATAAAATGAGCCCCAACCTGGCATAACTAGGTCTACTCTTTTATGAGTTCCAGTCGCAACACTTGAATGGGATGGTTTACCATCAGTCCACATAATCTTACCAGATTTCAACGCAAGAAACAAAATAATATCTAAATAGCGAAATATATCCTGAATCAACATAATGGAAAAAATAAAGTAATAATGTCCATTTAGGTATATAAAAATAAGAAACTTATTTGTACGTAATTCGCACAGCCAGGCCTATATAACACATAGATACATATCACAAAAAATTCTAAGTCTCAAAGTTATTCAGTTGAACTACATTTCCGCAAGTTACCGTACGTAGTACGTACTGTTGCCGCCGTGTCGCTGTAGTGACGCGATTTTGTACCTACTAATTTTGTAAACGCGTCCTTAATAGTGACACATGAGCATTAAAAGATGGCGATATAAGCACGATATCATCTAAAAAAACGAATACAGAGTTGTCGAACTCAGGACTGTTCGTAAACAAGTGATCCACCAAACGCTGTTGTGTCGCAGGCGCATTCGTTAAACCAAACGGCATAGTCACAAATCTAAATGTTCCTCTAGTAGGCACATAGAACGCAGTCTTATCACGATCACATTCGCGAAGAGGCGTCTGCCAAAAGGACTTAGATAAGTCTATACTACTTAGATATCTAGCGTTCCTAAGGTTGTCTAAAATTTCGGATACGTAAGGTAGTTTGTACGCGTCTTTTTTAGTAATAGAATTAAGTTTCCGACTATCTAAACAAAACCTTAGTTTACCGTTCTTCTTAGGCGTTAGTAAAATCGGTGACGACCACGGACTTTCGCATTTTCCTACCACTCCCAATACAAGCATTTCGTCTAATTCGTCAATAATTTTTTTTTTAATTTCGCCGGCGGTAACCTATAATATCTTTGGCGTATCGGCGCAGAATCGCCAGTGTCTATTGCATGTTCTATTAAGTGAGTTCGTCCTAAACCGGTTTTTTCAGTAGAAATCGACTCATATTGCTTTATAATTAACTTAGCCGTTCTTTGTTGTGACTCACTCAACTCACTAAAAGATTGCAATACGTTCGTGTTACTTAGCTTTATTTCACTTAACACACTACACGGCAATGTTTTAGACATGCATACGGATGCGATATGGTTAGGCAGTAATTTAAATAGTTTCCAGAAATCGATGCCTAAAATTAAATTACTTGTAACTTCTGGAATAATATAAGCTTTCAATAAGTGGGTTTGATTATTAAAAGTAGTGGGTAAGTTGATAAAACCGCGCGGCAACAATATATTTCCACCCGCGGACCGAATGGAATTAGTGTTGTGACACTGCTGTATTTCTAACCCGGTTTTAGTAATTACCTCCAGATGGGAGTTGTTACCTAGAATTGTAATGGCTGAACCGGAATCGAGCAATCCACAAATAGGTTAACTGTTAATCGTTACGTTATCATAGGGCCGTAGGTCATTTTTAGGTTTGTTATCCAGGATCGAGGCGACGGAATAACTTGAGAAATACACTTTTAGAGTGTTTAGCCAATTTCTCCAATCATCTTTGTCAAAATTGGTCGAATAGGTTGTAGAACCTAATTTAGATTTTGACACGCCCCGATCCTGACCAACTAGTTTTTTGGTTTCGACGATTTACAGTTCGGGCAGTTAGGGAATGTCACATCCCTACGGCCGCACTTGAAGCAAATTGCGAACCGATCGCGTTTGCATTCATTCAAACTGTGATCATTGATACGGCAGCTCGGGCAGTACTTGGACGTGACTAGAGCGACAGAGCTAGGTTTAGACTTAGGTTTGCTAGGTTCGTTGTTCTCAGTGTATTCGGACGTACCCTCTATAGTAGCAACGGGATAATTATTGTAGGAATTACTACGCGCTCGGTTATTAGGTTTGTGACTGTAAGCTAGGTCTGGTGCCAACGTGTCGTTATTATAATACGGTTCGCGGAATTGAGAGTTCAAACATTTCATCCGTTTGTAGTTTAAACATAACGTCTGCAGTGTTGCTATACTGTCTATTGAAGATATTGACGGAGCTAGCACTAGTGAGTAGCATGGACGTATGTTATGCAATAGGATGTCTAACTTTTCGCGTTCGGACAATCGCTTTGACGGTGACAGCCTAGCGAAAAGCTGATTCATTATCGAGAGATAAATTATTATAGTTTCGGTAGCACCTTGGGTACGTCGGCGGATTTCATTTAATAACCGGTAGTCATAATCGTACGGTGTGAAATCGTCTATTAATTTAGTGGTGAGTTCTTCCCATGTAGTGAAATATTCTTTTAGGCCGCGGTACCAGTGAAGTGCGTAACCGGTGAAAATTTCGGAGGCATATGATAAAATTTTAGTGGAAGGTAGATTACGCGCGGTTTGGAATTCGGTTACGCGTTGTAGGAACGCTCGGACGCATCCCGTACCGTCGTATTTTAGCTTAGACAGTTCGCTAACTCTCAAATGCTCGCAATGCAATACTGGGGCTAACCCTGCCTGCGTCGAGGTAGACGGCGCAGGTTGGACCTCTGCCACAGCATCAGCTGAGCGAACACCTGATTGTTCAATGGCGGACAGCTCCGCCGAGAGCTTGTCGAACCGGCTGCACGATTCGGTTATTCGTTTTGAATACGCCGTAGGACGTTCCATCCTACGGAGTCTATGGAAAATGTGGTTGTGCAGTGCGGTAGACCTCCTAGCTAGGTTCGCGTCGTAAGAAAGAGATAACGAATTTAGTGGCTTGGCCAGCTCAGAGACGGCCTCGCTAGCGCCCTCGAAGTCCACCGCTATGGCTAGACCCGACTCCAAGATGTCATCATTTGTAATGGCTTCCAGTAATTTAGGGAGCTGCTTCCCCCTGCTGCTCACCTCTAATCGCAACCTCGTAAGCTAACTCGTTCTTGTTTAGCAGGAAGTATTTTATGGGGTGTGAGCCCATGGTGTATGAATAACCGCGTAAGTATAAACTACACACTACACTTAGTGCGCAAGCGTTCCGCCCTTACAAATGGCCTGTAAGTATAAACTTCGACCGTTAGGACTAATTAGAAAGAAAAGTTAGATTCAAATTTGCGAACTATTACGTAGTGGGTAGTTACACTAAAAGGTAGACAATTAGTATAGCAATACGTACCGGTTCGCTGTAGCCGCACCTCCTCGCTTACAATAATGGAGACCTGCTAGAAGAGAACTCGAGCACGGAAAGCGAGACAATAACCCACGTAGGCGCCACTGTAACGGGTTCTGGTAGTAAAACGCAGTACGAGGTTCTATGCGTTTATTTGCCGAGTATTGTCTCACTTCCCTTGCACGAGTATGACCGACCAACAACACGACACTGGCCTGAACACTAAGGGCTGCAGTCTCCCACGCTGTTCCCTCCGATAGTGTGCAGGGCAGGTTGCTCGAAGGGCTGCGCGTAGCGGCAGATCCTTGCAGGCCGTTGGCTCAGCTGGCAGGTGCCGGCGGTGTGTGTGCGATGAGCGGGGCAGGTCAGACTCTTCGGCAGAGGTGACGCCGAAGGCGATGCAGCAGGTGTAGCGGTCTAGGTAGTGTAGCCCGGAGCTTAAGGTAAACCTGGAACCTGAAGGGAAAAAGCATTAGGAAAGCCACAACCAATAGAGTCAGGCAGGCGGCGTCAGCCGGCCTCAGCTGGCAGGTAGAGAGATGGGCAGTACGCTAACGCAGTAAATATAGTAACGTACCCATAGCTGGGATCAGGATACACGTAGAATGTATAAAGATATAGCGGTACAGAATAGAGTAACGGTAGTAGGTTAGTGTAGAGTAGCGGTGACGGCCTCTCTGTCGGCCCCTTTATATACCGGCCCTCCATCAGCGTTGGTGTCGGCGCGTTACCAAATAAGGGCAAAACTTACGAGCGCGGACGATGGCTTTCTCTGATTGGCCGAGCGTATGGGCGGTACTGTGACGCAACGCGGTAAGTACCGGACATACGTTACAACGGGCAGCTGGCATTGAGTTTATTGGTGTAGCACTTATGTACGGAATTAATAACTAAGTATTCAGAGAAACATAAGAAGATTTCGTAGTTATTAAAAAAATTAAGAACCCTTTTTTTGTAATAACATGGGCAATTATGCAGCGATAGCCTAGAAACAGATAGTCATACAGAGAGCATCCTCATTAAAACAACGATGCGCAGCACTGACTTTTCGAAGTTGTTTGCGTATGAAATTGCTTGAGCGTTCCTCAGAGAGCATGATAAGCCATCGATCCGGACTGTCGTGCAGATTTTTAAAACTCGGAAGTATTTGCTCAAAATTACAAGCAGAAGGGCTACTCACTTGTCTCTTGGTCATATTATTAAACTATTATTGCCTCAAATCTTAGGGGTTCCCTTGCGAAAGCCAGCCAGCATTTAGAAGAAAGCTCCTAATCTCCTTAAGACAATGTGGTGATAACAATCTCGTTGATTGCGATGCAAATTTAATGCAGTCTTGTTGTAAACTTTATCAATAAACTGGTGTCCTTCGAATCTAACCGGCTGCTACCTAACCTTGATATCAAAGAACCAATTCATTAATGTCACTGGTCAAGCGCTACTAACTTTGATGACGTAATCGTATTACCCTATCACAACATTGTTAGTACTCCAGTAAACCTCTGTAATTAAGATAAACACTTTATCATAACCTAGTTACCCTCATAGTTCAATTGGGTAAACCCTGACCTTTTCTTATAGACAATAAATTTGTACGCCACAAAATTTCGTATATTCGTATATGGAGACATGGACGAAAATGAAACTAATATTCTTGCGAAACGCTATAGGACAGAAATGCACTTAGACTCTGACGCCTCTGTAAAAAGTGCTGGAATGACAATGACGAATGTAGCTGGATAATTTGACACTTGTTTATTAAAGTGGTACGATTTGGCTTTACCTTTAAAAGCTACGACTATGGCGTATTCACAGTTTTACAAGCAATTACAACTACTTTTCCTGCAATAGGTAGGTTTTACAGAACACTACAGAGTATGTGCTGTCAGCAGACAAAAACAAACTTTTATCTTTCACGCTGCAAGAATTGAACAATCAGTTATTGCGCAAAGGAGATACGACTTATCATACAACTTACCACATAGCAAACTTATGAACCATCTTCATATCAAAACCTTTTTCTATGTTACAAGTTATAATCTAAGTAAACATTAAACATCTGTTCTCAACAAATGTGCTCATCACGTATTTATATTCAAAAGAAGATAAATAGGAAGTAATCCATAAGTACTTCGAACAATATGTGTGGAAGGGCAACTTGGATAGGATAATAAACTTGAAGTACCTACCTATTAGATGTAGTTTGGCAGAACAGCTACTATTTCTACTACCTTTGAATAATGGCAGTGATGTTTTGCTGGGTTTTTGATTGCAGACAAAGAACTAGAAGCTTCTGAAATACATTGGCGTCTAGACGGTATGACTGTCTAGCTCAATATACTTTATTTTTAGTACACATGAAGTTGAATGTTGTTTGTTGACATAAAAATTTACTTCTTTAGTTCTTAATCACATGTTACTTTGTAAGTAACTAAATCTTCAGTTCTGTGCTCTAAAATTACGCAATAATAATAACATATAAAGGCTTTACTCAGAAATATTCTGTTTCAAAAATATTACCTCTGCCAAACCGCGTTATAATATCTTGGCAGGTGTAGCTAAGATGAGTTTACACTAAAGTTCGATAACGAAAACATTATAAACTAATATAATGTAAGCACCACGCTTCAATAAAATATGAGTAATAGTTATATGAATATTGAAACTTATGAATAGTTGCATAAAATAATAACTATATAGCCAGTTAAAGCTTTGAATATATATTTTGGGTTTAACACAAGAATGAACATAATTTTAGGATTTATAAAAGCTTTGATAGATAAAACAGATATTTTATTATTTCACAGAGCTCTTAGCATTGCGGGATTTAGAAAATAAACTAATGGATTTATAGTGTAAGCTTTAAAGGCTAACAGACAAATGTATATGTATATGAATAATAAATACGTTTGTATGTGTGTACGTATATGTCTAATGATAAATAAAGCAGATGTGACAAATAATGTGAAGTCGCAAAATACACCATTGGATGAAAAAAAGACGATATCACTTACCTGCACACAGGATTAAGGAATTGTTTCAATCTTTATCTGTTGGAAGAAAAATGATACACCCAATATCCCTAATATACCATACCTAACTATTGCTTAAACAAAATAGTATCAAAAATAAATTATAATATAGTTATATGAAAATGTACATCAATATAGAATACTCTTAATTACCATGATGTAAAACATATTCTTAATAAGCATGTAAGCGTTCTACACGAAGTTTCTAAAACAAAAATGACGTCATCTAACACAAAAATCAATACATAGTAGGTACAAAACACAGATTAGGTACAATTACATTTAACAGGAGTGACAGTACTGTATAAAGGTGACATCACACTTACCACGTTTAGCTTCGCCATAGTAAGCAGCAAAAAGAAGGTTTGTTATTTACAGAAGAGCTAGCAGCCACACTTGTGCTTATACTAGTCGCTAGTCGCTGAGATGAGAGTGGATTAGTCGTAAATAGATTTGTTGTAAAAGCCAGTAAGGTAAATAGAACTCTGTGATAAAGAACAAAGAGTCTTATTTGATGTAAACGGATTGCTATACCTTCAATGATTTTTAGGGTTCCGTACCAAAAAAGTAAAATATTAAGCGGGGTTCCCATACAATATACGAGCGTTTTGTCGTATTTCTTTTGCTCAATATTACTAACAGTAACATGTAGACGCTTAAAACTTTCACAGAACATTTAGTTGTATATTATCTTTCAAAATAAATAATTAAATGAATATAAAGTAAATATTAAAGGGGAGCTCCCATACCACAAACCTAATTTTTTACTCGATCTTAATAAACAGGTAGAAACTTGATTTTATTATATAAATGATGGTACGGAACCATTCGTGCGCGAGTCTGACTCGCACTTGGCCGGTTTTTACCAATTAGTTGTAAACACAAAATAAGTTGTACAATCCGGTCTAAAAGGACAAAGTAAATAAAACTCTTTGTATCAGAAAATAGAGTCTAAATGTTTTTACAGTTTGCTTTGACTCCGATGTTTCTGTGATTTAAGAATTGAAAGCCCTTTTAACGTGTATATTGATTTTTATAAAGTCTTTACACGATCCTGTATTATTGTCTGTGTGTTAATTTCTTAATAATATTACCAAATGCCTGGCTTCTGAAATAGTGCTTTCAATATTTATAAAAATAATATTATTTTTATAGGACTAAAATATTTTTATGCTTATGCATAATCTTGGTTCTTTACAAGTCACTGGGCTTTGCTGGAGCTCCATGTAATTTGCATAGTTAACTGATTGATATAATTACAATTAAAGTATGCATTCATCTCTCCTTTCCCTTACAACCCTCACGTTGAAATAAAGTGTACCCATTATTGATTATTGAAGATAGTACACATAATAATTGTTTGAATAGAAAGAATAGTAATATTGTCTATGATAGTTAAATCGAGAATATCAGTTTAGTAACATTTTATTTTTCTCTATTGTAATTTTTTGACTCTGGTCACACTATGAGATGACAAATCTCTCTTTGTTCTTGTCTTAAAAAATTACCACGTTTGTTCTCTCGTAAAATATCACCGTTTGAAAAGCACATGGTTAAACCAGCTTCGCGAATTGTATTGTGTAATAGTCTTGTAAATACTTGTAATTGCCGCTTTGACCTCCGGCAAGGTTTGCAACAAATTGTGATATTGAATTGAACACTGTCATTTGCAAAAGTTGTGTAAATCCGCACCTCGTGCAGCGGGGCTTGAAGACGTCGCGTATGAAACCGGCACTAGGTAAAAGTTCACTTGCTAATATTGGCCAATATAGTCTTGTTTATTCTTAAGCTTAGTTGCAGGACCGACACCGGAATATCTCAGGTAATTGTACTTTGTAATTTCATCGCTGAGAATCTCAGTAATATATGTTAGACTCTTGTCTTGCTTAGAACAACTGGATGAATCAAATTAACTTTCCACTGCCCTCTGCAAACAGTTTTCAGTCTGTCTTGGCTAATTCTAAACAATAGTAGTTAATTGATCCAAAACTTAAAATCAATACATACATGTAAACAGCACAATCATTTTAAATTATGTTTATTTATATTTAAAATACACGAATCTGCAATATGATTTAAATACACGCTCATTATAAAGTAAATATTGTTACAATCAGAAGTCACTTCATCTCGAAAATTGGGTGACCTGAATTGTAAAATTTAATACATTCACGTTGCAGAGTATTCTACTGCGATGGCAAAGAAAAAAGTGGTACCTACCTAACCAGTCGTGGAATTCGTGGTGTCTTCTATTTTGGTATTGTGAAGGTGAAGAATTTGTTTGTTTGCTTGAATGCGCTAATCTCAGAAGCATCTGGTTCGATTTGAATAATAATATATTTTTTTTATAGACTCACGCCTGTATCCCCGAAGGGGTAGGTAGAGGAGTAACATTACACCCACATTTCGCCATGAATTTTTAGGTCCCACGTAATAGGGCGTGCCTATTGCCGTTACCAGGCACATCACTAGACTCCGTGCTGCTACTGAGAATTCGAAAAAATCCAGTAACACTTTTGCCCAATCCGGGAATCGAACCCGGGACCTCCGATCAACAGTCTCATTCGCTATCCCCTGGACTACGGAGGCAGTCATAATAATTTTATTGTTGGATAATCTTTGCATCTAGTAAGGTTGTATAACATCACGCTATAAGGCATGGATGCATAGTAGTAGACCTAAATAAAGTAGTTGTCAAATTAAAGTTGACGGACCTGTTGATTAGTGGTTAGTGGCCGTAACTGCTGGGTCGGAATAGGGATTCCAATGAATAATACTCAAATCAGAGACTTTTTAATGAAATGTCAAAAACAATATTTTGTAGGTACTGATTTTGTATGAAATATGCACTAGTGAATTCATATTTTTGCGGTCAGGTAAAGTACTCGTTGTAAATAAATTTACATTAAGAAATGTAAAATAGAATTTTGTAATTAATCTATATAATTAAAAAGAATCACCGAAATGTTTGTACGCGCATAACTTCTAAACGACTGCACCAAATTGGATTAATCTTTCTTGTATGTGTTTTTTTATTGTCAGGAGAAGGTTTGTATGAAAAAAATATTTGAAAAAAGAAATGGCGGTAAGAAGTTCACCGGGTCAGCTAGATAATTAAAAAAACTGCCATTATTTTGCCATGTTTTACTAGATAAAAGAACCTATATACTTTATTTTATTTGCAGAAATCATCCCAAATATCGAGTTCAAATCTTTGCGCGATGGATATGATACGTAATTATTAACATGTGTGCATTACGTGACTGACCATGCTAATAAGTCATAATCATCAGCCCTTTATACTGTCCCACTGCTAGGCACGGGCCTCTTCTCACTATGAGAAGGGTACGGCCATAATCCACCACGCTGGCCAAGTGCGGGTTGGCAAACTTCACATGTATTTCGAGAACATTATGGAGAACTCGCAGACATGCAGGTTTCCTCACGATGTTTTCTTTCACCGATAAGCAAGAGATAATTAAAAATTTGATACGCCCTTAACTTCGAAAAGTTATTGGTGCGTGCCGTGGATTCAAACCCAAGACCACTCGGCTATCGCTGCTTGCCACTAATAAGTACTCTGCCTAGTTTCGGTCAGATAACCGTATAAACACATCTTGTGTTTAAATTTGATGTGGTCACAAGATCGAATACATAATATATATTTAAATTCTTTACTTCTGACAAACTTTTAACAAGGGTCCATATCAGAAGTATCTCAATTAACTGAATACATGTCTAATGAAATCTAATCATGACCCGAAAAGCTTAATTTTCCATTTGCTCCAAAATGTCGAGACTAACAAATAATCCTTTTAGGGCTACCAATTTATTAGAATACGACCTCATTGGAAAATTAATTACATCTTACGGTCCGTGTATTTAATTACAGAGTACAAGATGGGGAAAAACTCTGGTGTACTTTGAAAAATTGGTACATTCGGTGTGATATTTTAGCTTGCAGCGTAAGAGATGGGATGTGCGCATTTTATTGGTATTTCTCGGGAAAGGTTATCAATTTTGTTGATGAAAGTGGCTGTCATGTTCGAGGATATATTCTGCCAACGAGAAATTATATGAGAAAGGAATTTATTTGGTAAAGTAATGAAATAATGACTCGCGTATTTGTTATACTGAGTGACTGGAAGAGTGGACGTCGCTACTGTGGCCTGAATTGGTGATTATTATACGAAATTCGTAGTAATATTATAATATTGGGTAGGGCATATAGCGTGACTTAGCTTGTACATACATACATAGACACACGCCTATTTCCCGGTGGGGTAGGCAGAGACTACGGAACGCCATTTGCAACGATCCTGACATACCTCTCTTGCTTCATTCACTCCCATCTAGTTTCTCATGCATGCTCTTCTGTTTAGGGTACTTCTGAACTGTCCTTTTTTTAGGATGTCTCCAATCTGGTCAGAGAACGTCCGTTTAGGTCTTCCCCTTCGTTCTGTCCCATTCACACTTGCCTTATATATATCTTCATTATCAGTCTTTTGTCATCTTAGTTTGTCGTTCAAAGTAAAGCAATGCCTGCACTGGCTAACACTCCGATGGGTGATGACATTCTTTGTATTTTATTTTTCTCTATGTATTTTTATATTGTGTGTATATAGATCCCTGAGTCCGAAATAAAGTATTATTTTTATTATTTTATCTATTGGCATATACATCAGAGTGCTGCTGTGCTTCGGATGGCATGTGAAGCCGTCCCGGTTCTTGTTCCAGGACATGAATCGTTATGCCATGCCATAGGCTTTAGGCATCCGATGCCAAAGTTAGCCACCACAGAATTCCATTCTGTGTTAGCCACACTCACACGAAAAAGAAAATAATAAATAAGGCGATAGTTAACAATTTAATACGCACATAACTTCGAAGTTTCTGCGCGCTGTAGATCTGAACCCCAGACCCTCTGCGTAGCAGTCTGTCGTTTTCTCCACTAGTCTTTCGCTCTATCAACTACTCCACACGCGCAATCAAATCAATCATCAATCTGCACTATACGAACAAAAAGTTTTGCAAAAGCCAAGCGAAATTCAGCAAAGACTTTTAGAGGCAGGCGTTCTCTCATTAGTCTTGTTAAAGGAAATCTATAATATTGATGGCCGTTCTGCCTAAGAATTACACTAGTTAGCTATAAACACAAATTAATATTTCACTGCAAAAACGCTTTTCAACTTAATGTGAAATGGAGTCTCGAATTCTTACTGGTATTGATTTCACAGAATTCAAAGCGAATGCAAGATGAATTCAAATTCTATCTATTCACTCTCTGAGACTATTATGTTCTTTAGTGACTTTAGTCAAGTTATCTTTTGATAATATCGAATGCGAATTGAAGAAAAACGTTCCATTATGAATTTCGACGCAATATCGAGATTGCAAAAATGTGGGAGTGTGGACACGACACAATTAGCGTTAATAGTGAGGCCGGCCAATAAAGATGTAAAAAGAATGTTAACAGAACATAACATGTTCTCTTGGGAATATCTTATAAATTGATACTTTTTGTGTTTAATTCACTATATGGTTTCCATTTCCCTGGTGCTGCGTCGAAATAGCGATAATCACATATTCATAGCCGGTTTCGACTGCACAGCGTGCGAAAAAAATGGACGGCGATTTTAAATGACAATATTTGTGACATTATTTAGTACAGTTCGTATTGTCAAGCGATACTGTTGCCTTTATTTCTATCGTCTTGCTAACTAAATTTTATTGTTTTTGCTTTAAACGAGAACGAGTCAAATGATAACTGCTGGTGAATTTTTACATTGAGTAGCCGGGTTATACTGGAATTATTGAGGAATGGGTCTAATCAGTGTTATTTTGTTTGCTGATAACTGTTCGTTATCATTCGCTATTATCTCAGACAAAATCATGCCACTACAACCAACAAATAATACACTTCGCCATAAAAAGACACACACAACATTACTTAAATTAATCCGGCAAATATAATAACCAACACAACGTTATAAATATACTTACAGCATGTTATCAGAATATCAAAATACATATTGAACATGACTACCATCAAAAAATAAACTCACAAATATATCATGAAATTCTAGAGTACAACAGAAATCAAAGCATGATTTTAATTTTACACAAATAAAGGTACTATTTAATTTTTGCAAAATATTTTCACTTTTTAATTTCAACCCACGTCATTCTTCATCATCTTGCATTATAATATTTTTTTTTTTTTTTTTGGTATCGGGTTGGAAAATCCTCATGGAGTCCCTCCGCCCCGGGGGAAGGACGAAGGGGACTGTCAGACTCTTACTGACTAAAAACCAACCCGTGTTCCTCATGTACCCGTGTGTCGGAGGGTAGGGATTCGCATAAGCATTCGTCACTACCCCCCGACGGATATTGGCCCGCCAGATGGTCAGGCGGGCCCCGAACAAAACCCCCTTGGCGGCGGATGAAGGTGTTGGGCTCCGCCGCCAAAACACTCAGCGGCCGCAGAGGATAGGGAGGACGGCAACGCAACACCGCATCTCCTCTTCCTCTGCGGCCCCACCGCGACGCAACGATGGTGCGCCTCCATTTGGTCGCGGGAGATAGGGCGCGCGGCAACGCAACACCGACACGCCTCTCCTCCCGCGACCGCACCCGACTGCGAGGGACAGAAGAACTGTCCCTCGCACCCGCCCTTTGGACGCATCCTGCGCAGGCCTCCGTCAAGCCCACGCGGAGCGTCCCCTCCTGGATCCCTCTTAGCTTCACCGCGGGTCACCAATCCACGGTTACTAAGCCCCCCCACCACGACAAGGTGGAGATCCCACGGGGGGGGGGCATTATAATAAAATTAGGATCATTTCGTTATACCCTATTCTTGTTTTAAAATCAAATTTCAGACGCCTTTGAAAGGTGATATTTTCAATTCAATATTATAAATTAGATTAACCAATTAATATAAGCTTAAAAGATCAAAGTCAACTAACAAGTGAATTTTTAAACGAAGTTTCAAAGGTTGAACTTTATAAATTTTAATTAAATTTCTCATATATTGTTATGCAGACGTAAGAAAATGCTTCAGATCATGAGATCATGGGAAACAATGTCAATCACGATAAACTATAGGCAAGAACCAAAAGAAAACATACCAGATGATAGTAAAAGACAACATAATTATATCGTGATAGCCATGTACAATAATTTTATTAGTAACAATTCTGGCACATCTCTCATGTCAGTTACAAAATCAAAATAAGTATCATACAAATGATAAAATAAGTACTATACAAACACTTATAAAATTCAGTTTATATCAAATTGCGGATGGATTAAAATCGGTCTGTGTGGAATCCTCCAAAGTTTTCCACACAGACCTCTTTGGGGGAGGCCTATGTCCAGCAGTGGAGGTCTCTAGGCTGACATGATAATGATATCATATTGAAGGGACCCATGCTGTGCAGTCAGTCTTGGATATAGTATCGGATCATGCTAGTCATATAAATTCATTGTCATCGGGACTGAGCTGTCATGCAGAATATCAACTCTGTTGTGTTTATACTTGGTTATTTTGCACAGAAAGTGATCCTACAGGAACGAGTTTGTAGTCGACCGCAAACCGCACGAACAGGCGTCGTGTCACCGTGATGCTACTAGTTTTTATATATTTCTATGTGTTTGAAATAGAAATAGTTTTTATTATAAGTCAAATCGATTATATCGATTAAGTAACATTTCGTTTAGTATATTGAAAATTTCTGACAATGGTCACACTGAACTGTCAACTTCCGCCTTGAAAAATTAAGACGCCGTTTTGCTCTCTCGCGTGGAATATTGTAATAAAATTGGAAGTATTGGAACCCGATTGAGTGCCGCTTCTTAAATCAGCTGGCATCGGTTTATTTGTGATAAAAGATAAGTTGTATCTTAATGAACATTTGTGAAATATTGAACTTTGTAAAACACGTGTGTGAATTCCTGTTTGGTGCCTGCAGTAGGACTTCGCCGAATTGGACACTGGTATTTATTGGATTCTCTTGTTGTTTTGGAAAAAAATATGAGTTAATCTTATAGCCACAGAGCATCAGTGAAGATATCAGGTGAGTTGGAACATCTTATTAATATTAGTTGTGATTCGCTGTGCAACGCAGTGTAGTGTGTCTGGATCCTTGTCTATCGTGGTCAGGTAGATGTATTACAGCTTCCACTGCGCACTTTGAAAATCCCTGCCTGCCTGCGGTAATTCTAGACATATTTTTTGGTAGCAGAGCGTAGTTGTATCTTAGCCGCTGTTGATTGTACCTGTACTCAGATTGGTATTGTATAGGCTCGTATCTGAGCTATATATCTTATTTGTAAACAGTGTTATAGTGTTCTCAGGCCAGTATTGTGTAAAATACATAATATTTAATTGTATAAGTTGACCTAGATAATTTGAAACACATGTCATACATAACCTCAATCAGTAATTGTTTGACTTGTATTGTTGAAATCTAATAACCTGTTGTTGTTAGCATTAATAAGTCACTTTGATTGGATACATATCAGTTATATGTATCAATTGATTTCATCATCATCAGCCTTTAACAGTCCACTGCTGGACTAGGCCTCTCCTTTAAAAGGAGGAATTGGCCTACTATACCACGCTGGCCAAACGGGTTGGTATAGGGTTTGTATCAAGTTTTCCTTCTCTTACAGCGGTGTTCTCTGTATAATATGCTCCCTCTGTCGGCTCTTACGACACCCATGGGATGATAAGGGGTGGTGACATTCCGTATTCTTAATCCGTCATCACACGGACAATAAATATAATATATAATAATATAATAATAAAATCAATTGATTTAGTTAATTGCATATATTGATATATCAAGTTTGAACCTTAAATTGCTAAACCCTGTTATAATATATAGATAATATTGTTAGGTAACACAAATTGGTGCCTACAGTTGTAATATATAACACATTTGGTCTGTTTGTTGCAGTAATTATTTAATAACCTAATTTAAGTTTCAACTTTAATTGTTGTATGTTATAACTATAATAACCTTTGTCTTTGAGTCAATATATTGAAACTATTAATTTTGTTGGGCAGTAAATACCTGCCACTTGCTTGTACCAGCAGTAAACAGGCTAATACTTTGTTGGTTTTAAAGAATTAAGAAAAAATAAGTTTTGATTGTTAATATTATTTAACGCTTGTCCGGGCTCTTTTGAAATTTGATTATGTCAGCTATCAAGGACTTACGTGCGGCTGCTGGTGCTATTGCATCAGATTTGCGCTGGTTTGCCTCGGCCAGTACTTTAGTGAACCGGCCTGATCGCCAGCAGGCCTTACTACAAAGGTACGAGCGGATCGATGATCGCCTGGCAAGTGTGGAACAGCAATTCCGCACTTTCAGCGCTTGCTGTCTCGAAGTGTCAGTCAATGATTTCACCGCTGACCAGCGAAATAAGGTCAGCGAAGACTATGCCCAGGTCTTAGACCTGTATGATGCTGTCTCCAATAGTGCGAGACAACTAGTTGCCGATAGGGAAGGGCAACCCGGCCTGAAGCAGGAGCTTCCTAGGTCAGCACCGGGGCTGGTGAGAAGGCTCCCTACTTTAGACCTCCCCCATTTTGATGGCTGCCTAGGAAGCTACCTGGGCTTCGTTAATTTTTTTGATAGCCTGGTCAATGATAGGGCTGACCTTCGGCCGGCACAAAAGTTGGCCTATCTAATGTCGGTTCTGGATGGGGAGGCTAAGGGCCTCATCCAGCATCTGCCCGTGTCTGACGAGGCGTACCAGACGGCTCGGGACCTAATCACCCGTAGGTACCATAATAAGCGTGGCCTCGCCGACACGCACATCGAGCAGATTTTGGGTTTGCCGACGCTCACCCGGGTCTCTGGGTTGCGCACCCAACTGTTGAACCCGCTTTTGGTGGCCATCAACGCACTTAAGTGCCTTGACCTGCCCGTGGACCAATGGTCCTATCTATTGGTGCACATTGTGCTGAAAAAGCTGCCTGCCGACCTGAGGTCGCGTTTGAACAGCGCTTTGGTGGGGATAGCGCGACCCATCTGCCCCCCTTTGCTGACCTGGAGAGGTTCCTGGAAGATGAGTGCCGGGTCTTGGACAACTCCGGTGGTGACACGCCGGCTAAGACGCAGCCGCCCAAGGTCAAGGAGCAGGCTCGCGTTCACACCCGAGCCAATGTTGACCGGCGCCCTCCTCGCTTTGCAGTCACGCAGAGCCCAGCGGAGTGCTCTTACTGCAAGGTCACGGGGCACAGAACGGCCAGTTGTAGGGCATTCTTGGACCTACATGTCGCCTCTCGTAGGCGCATCGCGAATGCCCACCGCCTTTGCTTCTCTTGCTTGGGGTCCCACTACCAGCGAGACTGCCCAAACTCTCGCCCCTGTCCTCACTGTGGAGGACAGCATTTGGACATTCTCTGCATGAATGCCAGAGAGGTAGGCCGCTTGTCCAACCAGCCGACGCCGCGCACGGGCGGGTGTTATGAAGGTGGCAGCTGAGGCTCACCGGTGCGTAGCCGAGAGTCGTCTCGCTCAATTGATCGCCACTCACCCCGCTTGGAGAACCGTAGCGTGCGCACGCCTCCTCTCTCTCGCGCACCTGAACGTGCTGTTCAGCGTCACCAGTACCATGACTGCTGCCCCAGGTATTCCCCTCCTTTGGCGGAGCGTCCCCGCCTTGACTCGCGCCCACCTCGTTTTGGGCGGGTGCGTCACTATGACCCTCCACAGATGGCGCGCGGATCGAGTCATCGCGCCTTTGAGGACTTCAAGCCGCACCCTCATTTTGACTTGCCAGGTCCTGCCCAACGGTCGCCGCCCAGGCAACAATAGGTAATTAACACCTGCCCTATAACGCCAACCACCCCCATTGAGACCGTTATCCTACCAACGGTTGCTGTTAGGGTCTGGGGACCCACGGGGACCTCTGTTGTTATCCGTGCTATATTGGACACAGGTTCACAAGGTTGCATTGTTTCCACTTATTTGGTAGGGCAGGTATTAAATATGGGCTTTTTTCAAAATTGTATACGGGGCATAGGGGACGTAGCCTCTAATGTTGAAGGGCAAGTTAAGGTTTTGTTTGGCCCTGTTGAATCTTCACACCCGAGGATTAAAACCTCGGCTATTGTGCTGAAGAATATTATGGGTATGCACCCACAGAAACAGCTACCCGCTGCTGTGGTGAATTTGACATCTGGATTGGAACTGGCAGACCCCAAATTTGACACACCGGGACAAATCGACTTGTTGATTGGCTCTGATGTCCTCGGTGGAATTTTGATTGGTGGGAAACGGGTCTTGGTGCCAAATGGTTTGACTCCCATCCCGACCATATTTGGATTTGCTTTGATGGGACCTGTACCTAGGGACCCCCCTCCACCTGAACTTGATAATTTGTTGGCTGTAGGCTCCGCTCTCTCTGATTTTTTTGGGAGGTAGAGGAGCCGCCTCAAGTTGCCCGTTTGAATCCAGAACATGAGAAGTGCGAGCTGTTCTTCCAGAACAACACTGGTCGACTCCGTTCTGGTCGGATCATTACGAGGCTACCTTTTCTGTTTCGTAGGCCTCCGCTTGCTGAGTCACGACCTTTAGCCTAAAAGAGATTGTTGGCTATGGAGCGCCGCATGGGTCGTGATCCGGAGCTCAGACAGAAGTACATTGAGTTCATGAGAGAATATGAACAATTGGGACACATGTCAGTGTCAAATTTGGATTGGCGTTCGGTGAAGCACTGCTTTCTCCCGCATCATGCGGTATTGAAGCCATCGACTGGCAAGCTGCGCACAGTGTTTGATGATTCTGCGCAGACTTCTACGGGCGTATCCTTGAACCAGTGCTTGCATTCTGGTCCCAAGTTGGTCAAGGACCTTTGTGACGTCATCACCAGCTTTCGACGACATCAGGTTGTCTTTGTAGCCGATATAAAAATGATGTTCAGGCAGACGATTATCCACCCTGATGACCGTCGTTTCCAGCTGATCCTTTGAAGAGAGCCTCCTCGTGATCTCATGGTCGTCTACGAGCTCAGTACTAATACGTACGGGTTAAGGTCAAGCCCCTACTTGGCAATACGTTCTCTTTGGGAGCTCGCAGACCGCGAAGGCTTACGTTTCCCACGAGCCTCCGCCATCTTAAAGGACGATATTTACGTCGATGACATTTGCTCGGGCGCCTCCACAGCGGACGAGGCGATCCTCCTGCGGGACGAATTGATAGGTATCTTGGCCTCCGCTGGTTATGAGTTGCGCAAATGGATTTCCAACTCACCAGCGCTTTTGGAGGGCTTACCCGAGGATCATCAGCAAGATCCACATCTATTTGAGATTGTTGACAACCCCGCCATGATGGCTGTTCTCGGCGACCAGTACAGACCAGTCCAAGACATCTTTACGTATAACGTAGACCTGAAATTGCCTTGTTCTTGGACTAAACGTCTCGTGTTGTCTACTGTCGCCAGAACCTTTGATCCAAACGGTTGGATTTGTCCAGTTATATTTTGGGCAAAATGCTTCTTGCAGAAGCTTTGGACAGCAGAATTGACTTGGGACGAACCTTTACACGGTACTCTTGTGGAAGAATGGACCTCTTTTGTATCCTCACTTCCTGCCGTCAACGAGATCTCCTTGCCTCGTCCCATCCTTCCTCCCGGGAAGTACAAGGCCACCCTTCACGGGTTTTGTGATGCCTCGGAGCGTGGTCACGCGGCCGTGGTGTACTTGCGCACAGTTAGTGCCTCAGGTCAGGTGAGGGTTTCCCTGATCATGGCAAAGAGCAAGGTGGCACCCCTTCGGACATCTCTGACCATCCCGAAATTGGAGCTCTCGGGAGCAGCACTACTTGTACGCTTATTAAACCACGTGTCTAACACTTTGGGCAAAAGCATTTGTATTAATGGAACCTACGCCTGGACAGACAGCCAAATTGTTCTTTGTTGGTTGAAGGCGTCTGTCCACACTTTGGAGGTATTTGTCGCTAATCGCGTTTCTCAAATACAAAAATCCGAAGTCAAGCTTGTTTGGAGACACGTGCCAAGTGAGCTCAACCCCGCTGATTGTGTCTCGCACGGATGCTTGACGCCTAGTTTGATAGGTCATTCGCTGTGGTGGGGTCCGGAATGGTTGAGTCGACCAGAAATTGATTGGCCTCGAACGCCAGTTTTGAATACTTCTAATTTGCCGGGTCTACGAACACTCGCTCTTGAGATGGTAGAACGCGCCTTCGACCTCGATTTTTTGTTGAATCGTTACAGCTCCCTTGACAAGTTGTTAGGTGTTACTGCTTGGATAAAGCGTTTTGTTTTTAACTTTAGGCAGCCACAACAAAAACGTCTGACACCGTTTCTTTCACCACAGGAACGACAGGAGTCCCTCACCTTTTGGGTTCGTTCTGTGCAATTGGCGCATTTTGAGAAGGAGATTGCTATCCTTAAGTCAGGGAGATCGAAACTATCGGGAGCTATATTTAAATTGAACCCCTTTTTGGACGATACGGGTCTCTTGCGCGTTGGAAGGCGTCTCAAGAACGCCAACCTCCCTTACGGGGCACGTCACCCCCTTTTGATACCTAAGGACGGTCATTTGGTACGCTTGTTGGTAACTGACCGTCACCTTAAAAATTCGCATGCTGGTTGCAATGCTTTGTTGGCTATTTTGCAACGCGAATTTTGGATCTTGTCTGCCCGAAGAATTAATCGGAGTGTAGACTTTCGCTGCATCCCTTGCTATAAGCTCAAGGCTTCTACCATGCAGCCGTTGATGGGAGACTTACCGGCAGATCGCGTAACGGAGAGCAGGACATTTGACGGTGTTGGCACGGACTTCGCTGGTCCCTTTTTGGTGAAAACGTCGACACTTCAAAACAGCAAGACTGTCAAGGACTACTTGTGTGTTTTTGTTTGTCTCTCCACAAAGGCCGTACACTTAGAACTGGTCTCCTCGCTTACGACCGAGGCGTTTGTAGCCACATTTGACAGATTTGTATCCCGCAGAGGGCTGCCTTCCTTGATCCGTTCCGACTGCGGCACTAACTTTAAGGCCACTTATAATTATTTGAATGATGTTGTTAATTTCCTTGAAACCAACAAAGCTGATATAGGTGATAGGCTTGCCCGACGTGGTATAAATTGGTTGTTTTCCCCACCAAATTGTCCACACTGGGGTGGTAATTTTGAGGCCGCTGTAAAATCGCCCAAAACACACTTGCGCAGGACAATCGGTGAGTCTGTCCTTACATTTGAGGAACTCGCAACTGTGTTTTGTAAGATTGAGGCCTTTTTGAACTCTCGGCCAATGTGCCCGATCTCCTCAGATCCGAATGATTTGGAGGCCCTTACGCCGGGCCATTTTTTGATTGGTCGCCTACTTGTCGCCTTGCCTGAGTACCCCTATATTGATACGAGATCTGGTTGTCCCTCGCGTTTTGAATTGGTACGCAAGATTACTCAGAGGTTTTGGAAACGCTGGAACTTGGAATATTTGCACATACTCCAGCAACGCGTTAAGTGGACCGACAAGACCGATCCACCCAAGATTGGTGACCTCGTTTTGATCAAGGAGGCTAACCTTCCGCCACTCAGATGGCGCAGGGGGCGCATCCTTCGTTTGGTAACTGGGACTGATGGAGTTGCCCGATTTGCTGAGGTCTTGGTGGACGGTTCGATTCTGAGGAGAGCGGTTGCAACATTGTCACGTCTACCAACCGATTAGCGGACCGGTAGGCCGGTCCGGGGCGGGTGGATGTTTGAAATAGAATTAGTTTTTATTATAAGTCAAATCGATTATATCGATTAAGTAACATTTTGTTTAGTCTATTGAAAATTTCTGACAATGGTCACACTGAACTGTCAACTTCCGCCTTGAAAAATTAAGACGCCGTCTTGCTCTCTCGCGTGGAATATTATAATAAAATTGGAAGTATTGGAACCCGATTGAGTGCCGCTTCTTTAATCAGCTGGCAAAGGTTTATTTGTGATAAAAGATAAGTTGTATCTTAATGAACATTTGTGAAATATTGAACTTTGTAAAACACGTGTGTGAATTCCTGTTTGGTGCCTGCAGTAGGACTTCGCCGAATTGGACACTGGTATTTATTCGATTCTCTTGTTATTTTGGCCAAAATTATGAGTTAATCTTATAGGTCCACAGAGCATCAGTGAAGATATCAGGTGAGTTGGAACATCTTATTAATATTAGTTGTGATTCGCTGTGCAACGCAGTGCAGTGTCTCTGGATCCTTGTCAATCGTGGTCAGGTAGATGTATTACAGCTTCCACTGCGCACTTTGAAAATCCCTGCCTGCCTGCGGTAATTCTAGACACTATGAAATACCTACTGTAGCAAGCGACGCGCCACACTCGTCGTATCATGGTGTCACCCAACCGCACATTAGTATTACCCGACCACACGAAATATTGTCAATCACGTTCTCAAAGACGTAAAACGTCATGTGTGATAGAACACTTAGAAAATGACCAACTACGGTCGGGTTCGAAATCATTATTACAGTAACACGTCACGCCGACACGTGTCGCATGATGCGGCGACATGTCGTCTGCTGATTCAGTCTTCTATCGCCTACGAACTCCTACTTTTAATCAACTTTCTAGACTTGACCTATACGTACAAATACATATATCGATAACCCAGACACACTAAAAGCACGCTGAATCAAATACCATAGTATTATTATACGGAGCTACACGGGAAGTAATCATAAGTCAACTTCCTAGATTTGACCTAATCACGCTCGGGGGCAAGCTGTGTCAAATAAGAGCTCGTAAAACAAGATTCACACGTAACACATAATATATTTGGACGTACATCAGAAACCACAAAAGATAACGACTGGCTGTGGATTTAATTAAGCAAATTAAAGCCTTTACTAATTCACTCTCATCTCGTACTAACCAAAGCTTTACATATCAGCCCTCTACGTTTATAGAATTAAAGTCGTATTTTTATAGTTTTATTTATTCGTATATCAAAAGTTTTATAATCTTATATAAAATTGTTGATTATAAAATGCTGCTTTGTAGATAAAGAAAGTATAATTATGTAGTTCTTTCAAGTCAATTACACTTGACGGTTCCTACTTTGATTTGTGTAACTATTAGGTTAAATGATTTATTTCAAAAAGTAATTCTATAGTTATAAAACTAATGACGATACAATTATGTTTTTTTATAAATACTTGTCGGACATTATATTATTATTTGTTAATTTATATTCTTACAATTCGAACACAGTGTATTTTTTTGATGAATACATGACAATGACAAGGACTGTCTTGATCTGTGCATTGTTCTTCGCTGTTTTGGAAACTAACATGCAATAATAATGTTGCTTTAATGTTTATATTTATGAATAGTCATAGGATGTTTATAGAATCCATACGCAATTTGAATGAACATCTACTTATCTTACCTACGTAAGTATATTCAGTACAAGTATTTTGTGTAGTTGTAATTTTCTTCATACATTTGAAGCTGTGTAAGTACTGAATGTTGCGTACAATAGTAATGGGACAGCACAATCTATAAAATATTCCTTTATTACTACTTTCTCGACAACAGCGCCACCCACGAGGTCAAATCATAACCTAAATGAGGATTACCACGTCCTCAATCTACTAGTGAAAGTCTTATTGAAATTCGTTAATCCATACCAGAGTTTACCCTGGACAAATTCATATAAAGACAGACATATCGACAAACAGACAAAACTTCTAAAAAACGATAGTTAATGACTTGGTGCCGTGAACTTTATGCACTTGGAGAAACATGGTTATTTTCGAATCACAGGCATACATTTCAATGTAATTTATATGTATGTATAGAAATATCCTAGTCGTATCGTAATATGTCTGTCATGTCGAATACCGCATGGCAACATCGTCCGTAACAGAAATAGACTTAATACAATCCTTACTGAACGATCCGTAAAATGATAAGAAAATAGTACATATCAACGGTCTCCTATTACTGCGAGGTCATGAGAAACATAACACGAAGGAATAACCTAAACTGTGTAAGTACTCTTTTTTTCTGTAATTGTTTTGCCTCTGGTGTACAATAAAGCATTTTCTATCTATCTATCTATCTACTCTTTGATACTGTTGAAACTTATTTAGGTTTTCTTTTGCTTAAACTTAACATTATTGTACTTGATAAAACTGTTTGAGAGGCGTTTTCTATATTCCAGTGAGCATGCCACTCGGGTAGCGATTTTGAGTACAACAGATTACTTTACAAACAAAACGCTCAAACCTTGATTTTAAGATTATGTTATAAATTCTATAATCTGTTATTTATTAGCATAAAAGTATGGTAAATGCGATTATGTCTGAATTTTGAAAAGGACATCACAGTGTATAATAGGCTAGTTGACAAATAGTTATTTGTGCAACAAGAGAGCAAAGTTTTTTTTTGTTTCGAGTGCTGATTTTGAGTCCCGAGCAAGCGAAGGATTCTATGATTGATTCACGAGCGTAGCGAGTGAATCAAAGTTAGAATCCTGAGCGTGGTGAGGGACTCAACAGCACGAGATACAAAAAACTTTGCTCTCGCGTAGCACACATAACTTTTCACCACAGCAGTGAGAACACATATTACTTAGGAGACATAGAAACGAACAGGAATAGATTTAATTCTGCATAATCACTTGTTGATTTAACTCTTCTGGTGTTAAAGTACAGTCATCATCGCTAGTTTCACTCATCTTTTTAGATTATTTTATATATTAATATCAGTATCAGCATCAGCGAAGTTTTTATTCCCGCTACTTTTTTAAATCGTGTTTTAATACCGCGTCCCTGATGTTTATTTTTCCAATGTATTATTGTTGTAATTCTAAATAAAAATGTATTGGTTAAATACTAATTTTATACTATTAATTAGACTAATTTTTATTAAAATCCAATAATAAATTAAACATGTAAACAATAACATATAAAAAAAAGTAATTTCTTTATTACAAATATCATTTTTTTTGCGTTGCCGTAGGTGTTTTCTTTGAGGTCGAATTCCAAAATCGAATTTCGAATTCGAAGGGGTTTGTTTTGCTACTCACTTTTTATGTGAAAGAGACAGAGCACAGTAAAATTCGAATGTTTAAAATTTATGGCTGAACTATGTCAATTCGTGACAATGAAGATTGAAAAATTAAAAAGCTACTTTTACTCACGCTCGAATCAAAATCGCGTTTTGTTCACTGTTGTCTCGCAGCAAAAGCAGCATGTTTGAGCTGCTGAGGTGAAAAGAATTTTTATAAGTCCGTCCTTTAGATTATTCAAAAATAAGCGATACGTATTTTTTTGTTTGTAAATTAAACCAAAAATGACCAAGATTCAGCTCATTAAAGTTACGTATAACGTAACGCCGTGCTGCATTTTTTCACACTAGATGACGTCACACGTAACTTTAATGGGCTATATCTTTGTTATTTTTTATTTAATCGAAAAAAGAAAAAATACGTGTCCAACATTTTTTTATAATCTAAAATACGGACTACATAAAATGTAATTATTTTGACCCTGGAAACTACCCCATTATGTTTTAATCTTAACCGTAGTAAGTATCTACCAAGTTATGATCGTCCTTACAAAGGGTCGATCTTTAGAACATTCCAGTGAAGTCAGATCCGTTAATTTAGATAACAGATCTATTAAATAAATAACACTTAGTAACTAATTTGGACCGTTTAACGTCCTCATGTTTCAGTTAAAAATTTGTACTGAAACTGTAGTCGATAATTTAGTGGGCAGTTATTTAATTGCCGCCAACCACTGCCGGTAATTGCTGTAAGGCAACACCTGAAATACTCAATGTACAGACCTTTTTGTTGGTCACCAAACACAAAGGTGAATACTAGTCAGTGTCGCACATGCTGAAAAAAGTAAGTAATTGTCATTCGTCAAAACCTGTAAATTAGCTGTTATTGTATTTTGAGACTAGCACACCCGCAGTTTCACCTACCATAAACTTTCAACCTTTATTAGGGTTCCGTACCTCGAAAGGAAAAAACAGAACCCTTATAGGATCACTTTGTTGTCCGTCCGTCTGTCAAGACCCTTTTTCTCAGGAATGCGTGGAGGTATCAAACTGAAATTTATACTATATACTCAAATCTACGGTTCCATAGAGCTGTAAAAAATTCAAACTTCTAATCCAACGCAATCAAAAGATACAGCCGATTATGCTGCAAATTGCAGCATATTTTCAAACTCGCATTGGAATCAAAACCTATAGGGTACTTCCCGTGAACTCAGAATCTTGAAATTTGGTACGAAGCAATGTGTTATATCACATATAAAGGAAAAATTGCGAAAACCGTAAATTTTTAGTTACAGCATATAAAAAAATATTTTTAATAAATTTAAAGTTACTACCCCATTCTCTTGAACGCGTGGAAGTATTAAATTGAAATTCATATCAAATACTCAACTATATAACACCGTTAGGCTGCAACAAAATCAAGCTTCTATGTCAACGCAATCAAAAGAAAGAGCAATATAAGCATATTTTCAAACTCGCGACTACTCGCAAGTGAATCAAAACCTACAGGGTACTTACCGTGAACTCAGAATTTTGAAATTTGGTACGAAGCAACGTCTTATAGCACATATAAAGGAAAAATTGCGAAAACCGTCAATTTTTAGTTACATCATATAATAAAAATATTTTTAGTAAATTTAAAGTTACTACCCCTTACTCTTGAACGCGTGGAGGTATTAAATAGAAGTTCATATCAAATACTCAAGTATATAACACCGTGGCTGCAACAAAATCAAACTTTTATGTTAACGCAATCAAAAGAAAGAGCAATATAAGCATATTTTCAAACTCGCGAATACTCGCAAGTGAATCAAAACCTACTGGTTACTTCCCGTGAACTCAAAATCTTGAAATTTGGTACGAAGCAACGTCTTATATCACATACAAAGGAAAAATTGCGAAAACCTTAAATTTTTAGTTACAGCATATAAAAAAAATATTTTAATAAATTTAAAGTTACTACCCCTTTCTCTTGAACGCGTAGAGGTATTAAATTGAAATTCATATCAAATACTCAAGTATATAACACCGTTAGGCTGCAACAAAATCAAACTTTTATGTCTACGCAATCAAAAGAAAGAGAAATATAATCATATTTTCAAATTCGCGATTACTCGCAAGGGAATCTAAACCTACAGGGTATTTCCCGTGAACTCAAAATCTTGAAACTTGGTACGAAGCAACTTCTTATATTACATATAAAGGAAAAATTGCAAAAACCGTAAATTTTTAGTTACGTCATATAATAAAAATATTTTTAGTAAATTTAAAGTTACTACCCCTTTCTCTTGAACGCGTAGAGGTTGCAAATGAAATTCATATCAAATACTCAGGTTTATATCACCGTTAGGCTGTAACAAAATCAAACTTCTATATCAACGCAATCAAAAGAAAGAGCAATATAATCATGTTTTCAAAGTCGCGACTACTCGCAAGGGAATCAAAACCTACTACCCGTGAACTAAAAATCTTGAAATTTGGTACGATGCAAAGTCTTATCGCACAGATAAAAGATGCGGAAGGCTGAGGACCGTGTACTGTGGTGCGTGTTGGGAAAGGCCTATGTCCAGCAGTGGACTGTGATAGGCTGATTGAGATTGAGATTTGAAATAATTACATAGTCTTCAAACCTTTTTGCTAATTATTCTGTTTGACGACCAGCCAGCTTGTCATGCAGACGTCACTATGACATACGCGCTCTTTTATAACCGTAATGTGGACATGGTGTGGACAGTATAACATGGTATAACATACTATGACAATATAATTATGGCAATAGTTGCATTAATTGTCAACGAAAATACTATTTAACATAGTATAATACCTATGCCTCCCGATGGAAGTTGTTTATTTCATGCAATAGCGTTCTCTATTTATAATACCACTAATTTTGAACAAACACAAATACTAAGGACCACAATACTTGTTTATATTTATAATAACTGGGACGAGTTTCATTTATGTACAAGCGATGCCCGGGGAGATCCTTTCTCTTCACGACATGAGTACAAAGCTACGATGCTCCAATCCTCTAGCTATGGCGGTACTGCTGAGGTGAAGGCAGTAGGATGTTTGTATCCAGTGAGGTTCGAAGTGTATGAACGTAATACGGGTATTCTGAGGGGTGTATTTTGGCAGAGAAGGATATGCAATAAAGCGTTTACTTCTTTCAGGCAATTTATCATCAGGTCATTATGATTTTTGTTTGCCAATTGTGTGCGAAGGATTTCTTAATAATACATACAATCATATTAAGGTAAGCTTGGTAAAAAAAACTCTAGATTCAAAGGTTGGCCGTCTTAAACGCAATAAAAGTGGTCGTCCTAAAAAATCTGAAATATACTGCTCAGAACAAGAACGGCCAGCTGTAGTATTGCATAAATACAACAATATACGGCAGTAACCTCAATAGGTATATGTTCTCGTCTGATTATCGTGGAAGACTTCAATATTGATTTTAGAATGAATCCCCAAAATGGAATTTCTACATATTTTTCATCTATAAACATGTTTCCGTTAATAAATAACTAGCACAATACGAAGTAGTACAACTAAAGATAACTTTTTTTTGAACTTCAATATTCAATGTGGTACTATTCCTACCTTTTTCAGTCACCATTTACAGGTCTGGTTCAAATTTGATACTTAATTCCATACTTTAAAATTTTCATTTCCATTTTTATGTTTTTTTTTAATTTCCATAACGTATCACATCTTTACATACATCACGCCTTTTTATCCCCGAAGGGGTATGCAGAGGTGTATTACACACCCACACTTCGCCAGTTATGTTTCGGTCCCAATGTAATAGGGGGCGAGCCTATTGCCATATACCGGGCACATTACTTAGCGAGCGATAATTGACGTTTTAAACACCCACATATGTAACTCCGAAAAGTCAGTGATGTGTGCCCGGGGTACCTGGGGATCGAACCTGAGATGATCGTCTCGGCAGTTCGTTACGTACACCACTGGGCTATCGCCGCTTACTTATTTTTGTTATTTTTTATTTATTAACAATATTAATTACTGTTTTATTTTGTGTGCAAATAGTCACCTAGTAATAGTTTTATTTTCATCGCAAATAAATACTATAATTATTAAAAATGCTTTATTAATATTTTTGTTACAGATTTCTAATAGTCACTAAAAACTTTGTAAATCAAAAACTTTGATAAAAAATGTCACCATCATTCATCAGCAGACTTTTGCAAGGCTGCTGCAAGGCTAGTATAGGTATTTAAGTTATATTATAAAATAAGTGACATATGTTAATATAAAATAAAGGATGACTGATTACAAACGACAAAAAGGCCTTTTTCTTTAATTTATGCTCCTCCAGATTTCCAAACTGTAATGTCATGGTTTCCATTTTGCAATAAAAATACCATAACTATGACTGGTGAACTTTTACTTATATACCTACAGGTTTGTACGGAACCCTTGGTGCGCGAGTCCGACTCGCACTTGACCGGTTTTTTTTACATTAAAATATCCTTCCTGAGTCTACGTCATTAAAGGATCCCGCTTTTTAATCTTCATGTTTCTAGCTTAGAGTAGTTTACACTCTGTGACGATATTTGATCTTTTTTTATACATATATACCCAATATATTGATGATGATATATAGTTTATCGGTATCTCGAATGTCCTAAGTATGTACTATACACAACTCGTCGAGTTGGCAATAATACTGGACTAGCAAGCAATAAAATGAATATTTTGATTCAATACGTAAAACGTACGATACTTACCTCCATTATGTTTTAAGCAATAAATACGACCTATAATGTATCATAAATACAAATGTTTGTAAAGATCTATGGTTTGATGGATGTTAACTCTTTCACGCAAAAGTTACCGAACTGATTTTGATGAATAATAAAATGGAGTTTTTACATCAGAATAGCAAATAAGCTACATGGGCAGAGCCTGCCTGTTTCAATTCAAAATAAGGATGTGATAATGATAATGAAACGAAAACGTTAAAATAACCTGACACGGCTTAAAGCCCCCTAGTAATAGCGTCAACAAGACTCAGAATTCCATTGACATTGAACCCCATATAAATGTCAAAACGAGTTTTACATCTCAATTCGGATAGATACCTAGTGGGACCATGAGAATTTACACAAGATTCCTATTTAAAATTATCTTAATCGGTTTGTCAAACTATCCCACCCAAAGCCCATTAAAACCCATTACCATAGATTATTAAAACCAAAGCACCCTTATCAGATCTCCCATAACTATTAAAATAAATTTATTTCAACAAGTAGAACAAAACCTCTTTTCATCGTATTTAATCTTTCTATCTGTTTCAATAAACTACAGAATACTCTCTAATCTTGTTTTTCTTTTACTAGCCCTCTAAAGTATATTGTAAAAACCTTCAAAACACCCGAATAGAGCAGCGGGAGTGATTTTCTCCCTTTTATCAACTATAAGTGTTTAGGAAGTGGTCACGCATTAGGCTGTTTGCTGATGAAAAATTTATGACCTTTGCCCGTTCCATTTTTTAGGTTAAGTGCCTAAATGACAGTTGAGATGTTGCAGGATATGAATTAAGTTTGGAAACTATTTATGTGTTTGTTATTTAGGCCCACTTGCGTAACGTTTGATTTAAGTCACTCCTTAATTTAAATTTGTTGAACAGAATTAACAGCATACAATAATTTAAGTTTAAAGTATTTAGCGTCCTCTTGCACAACGACAACAACGCTTAGATTTAGTTAAACATTTTATGAGGTCGGTAAAGTAGTTTCTACGTTTTGTTTCATGGCATGAAGCCTTTTTGTTAGGATTTTAACGATGTTATGCGTATGGTTTCGCATAAAACCTTAGACTATAATTATATACTTTGAGCATAAAACAAAACGCATTGTCGTCGCCTAGCAACGAAATGACAATTGACAAATAATAACTAGAAACTTTTGAGCATTAACCCTAGAACTCTACATGGGGTGAAGGTGCACCCCACACCGATTTGTTTTCTAAATATCTCAATTTCTTTAATATCCACGAATTCGCGCGTCGGAGTATTTTAGTTTGGTGTCAACCGCTCGCGTTGTTTGTTGTTGTTCGTCACTACCGTGTCGAGGGACCGCGTTCTTTGGTCGCCTGTATAAGTGTTGTGGGGTACGCCAGTACCCCAGTGTAGTAAAATCGTAAGATTATTTATTTATTACGATTGATGTATTTATATGTAATAAGTTATTAAATTTGATTATTTATTAAAACAATAGTCTTATATGAATTAAATACAGATATTTTTAGATATTATGAAGGTAACAATCTATGAAGTTTATTTATTTTGTTTTGGATGGCTGTCAGAGGTTTGAATTACGAAGAAATAAGCTCTATTCTAGACCACAAATCTGGCGAAGAAGAAATAGAAGTTGGGACCAGTTGTAATTCCTGGGTTCTTTACAAGTGTTCAAGATCAAATAATAAGCCAAATATAAAGTTTCAGCAGACAGTTTTGAAATTAGGTTTGGAACTGATACATGAACATTTGGAGCACCGTAACCGAATGCCAACTTAGTCCATTGCAGTGATCCTCAATAAGGACCAAATCCTACAAGCGCTGTTGCTCAAACTACATTTAACTTTGTGTAATAAGGCTGATTTGTGATTTCAAGTTACCGATTATGTTTAATAAAACGTATTTTCATGAATTGTTTTTTTTTTATTTTAAGGATTACAGTCAATTTTGTATGGGGTGTTCCAGCACCCCAGTGTAGGAATAACATGTGCGCCAAATAGTGTAGAATTTTAGGGTTAACAATAACACAAGTAGGTACATTGTTATCAGTTACCTATATCATCATCATCATCATGTCAGCCTAGGGACGTCCACTGCTGGACATAGGCCTCCCCCTGCTGCGTCGTCCGGTCCAGTTGTATAATTATTGATAATTTTCGTCGCTAATGACAAGATGCTAACATCAGTGTGACAGTTCTTAAATAAAATTTGCCACTAAACAGCCGATTTTCGGTAATTAATTTTGACAGTTCTTAAATCATATTACTCGACAAATTTTTCGTTGTGCAAGACGCTAGTGGTGTTTAATATTTTTTTCTCGTTAAATACATCTTAATTCAATTTAAGAATCGTTGTGCAAGTGGGCCTTAGTTTTGTTTAGTAAGTAATACTTCTTTAAGCAGACGTAAAATGTAGATATAAGTAATTTTTGCTTCTTTAACGTTTATACTTTTGAATGCTTAAGTGAAGTTATGATGAGAATGGAAAGAAGATTGTTTTGTAAAAACTATAAATCAATATAATCCAGTATACTTAATTCAGCAATAGATACAGGACTTACTATATCCCTATTTCAAATGGTAAACCATATTAAAGGATAATATATAATATATACTGATACAAGGACCACATCCACTTCTCCCAAACACCGCTGCCCCTCTTTTCTATCCCTCCTTCTTCTTCTGTAAAAACCAAACGCCGATTTCTTTCTTTTTTTTATACTGAGTACTTTTAAATAAGAAATGGCAAGTAAGTAAGTAAGTAATACAATGTAAGTTATGTCCCAAACAATGAACAACGCTATAATTCTAGTTAGCGCAATGTAAGCCGCTTAAATAGTTTCCGAACGATGTGAAATGCCAATATGGCGCCTGTAAAATGGAATGTCAATACCTCGAGCGGCGAGGTAGCAATTTAATTATAAATAATATATAGAGCCGCGGCTTGGCTTCGTTATGTTATTGTTTTTATAACATTGATGCACAGCTTTATCACGTCTGGATAGGTTTTCAAATAAATTTAAAAAGTAACCCGTTTCTTATTATCTGTGATGGGATAAAGAATTGTGTTATAAGAGGGTTGTGTATTCTAAAAGAAGATGTAGTGACAAGTATAGAGAAAGGCATGTTAAGATGGCATGGACACATGGAGAGGATGGGTGACGAAAGACTGACAAAGTAGTTATATAAGGCAAGTGTGAATTGGAGAGGACGAAGAGAAAGACCTAGGTAGACGTTCTCTGACCAGATTGGAGACATTCTAAAAAATGACCCGTCTGAAGTACCCTAAACAGAAGAGCATGCATAAGAAAATTGATGGGAGTGAATGAAGCAAGAGAGATAAATTATGTCAGGATCGTTGCAAATGGCGTTCCGTAGTATCTGCCTACCCCTCCGGGAAACAGGTGTGAGTCTATGTATGTGTTATCTGTCAAATTAATTTAACCAGAAAATATCAGCTAAAAGTGTGATGGATTTAGACCCCAACGTGTTACTACCCACTTCATTCTGTGGGTATGGTAAGAGGCGATTAAGAAAATACACGAAAAACAATGGTAGGTACAGTTGAACAACTTCCCGCTAGACCACCATAAGGGCGAGAATCGCTGAGCAAGAAATCGTCGCTTCCAGTACAACTTTACACATAACATTGACACTCGTATACAAAATCCGTTTCTAGTGTGCCTCGACTCTATGAGCGAGCCAAGGGATTTTTTTTCAAACTGGTCCACCGCCGAATTGTTTGATTTTTCCTTGCAGAAGAGATGGAAAACTCTACTACTACGCTTGCCAGAGCGGTTGGTATAGTATTCAATGCCGAGTTTTCGGACTCTTCAAAAATATACAATTTGCTTCGTATATTTTCTTAGTCGCCTTTTACAACACTTACGTAATGAAACGGGATAGGGACATTTTGTGATTTTTCACCACACAGAGAACTAGCAAACTTACACATAATAGACTTGAACAGATATATAAAATGTAAATATAATTAATATTACTGTAGGTAGGTACAACTAACCTTAAGATTAGAAAAGTTTTAGTATGAATATTGAAATTTTCCATTTTAATAATCATAAGCTTGCTTTTTAAATATTGTGTATCAATATCATTGTATTTTAACACTTGTATTTCAGTTATATATAAACAAATTTAAATCAAGATATTGAATTTTAATCGAACGATAAAGTCGTCAAATATATTGTAATCTGTAAGTTTATAAAACCCACAACGACCACAAATTAATGAAACTTCCAACAAAACATTTTATTATTCAACAAAATATTATAATCTAGCAACCCAACAGCTACAAATATTTTACTATATAAAAAAAAGTTTGTACTTGTGTATTTTTGTAATTCGGGGTTGGATGTGTTAGATAATAAAGCTAGTTAGCGATCTTTTTGAAATAACACTTAGAAGCATATTAGATAAATCGTTTTTTTTTTCTTTTCTTCTTTCAGATACTTATTGTTTACGTTAGCAACACTGCAAATGTCTCAATATTAAATTGTCTTAAAGAGAATATGTTTTTTGCATATTTTACATCCAGGTTTTTCAAATGAACATAGGTGCCTAAAAAATGATTAATAGCTATAAAGAAAACGTTTGGTAATACATATTCTATACCCATTTCATGATTTAGTGACGCTAGCCTTTGTTGCCTTGTAAAAATAACCCTTGCTCGCAAAAGAACAAAACTAAAAACGCATAGGCAAAGATTTGAGTTGCTCACGTTCACAAGAAATGGATTAACTTTACTCCCAGTATCATCGAAATTTCGAAATAAGTCTGAATTGCCAAATACTGTTATATTTTACAGGAAAGGGACTAATGACCAAAATAATTGTTCACTACTTAGAAATTTCTTCATAAAGTTTTTATACGAGTATAATTAAGCGACAGGTTATCTTGATTGGTGTTCTGTAGTTTCGGCATGAAAGAGTAGCCAACATCCATACATCCATCCTCACAAACTATCACATTTATTATAGTAACAAGATTATAATAATAATTTATTATGTAGATCTACACCCTAACAATTCATTCACACTTGCAAGGTTTCTCGGATAGAGACCAGACTGCTCTACATATTCAAAACAATATTCACCTCCGTTTAGTCCTGTTGTACCTTATACAAATCGTTTATTTACCCAAATGTGGGTGGATACGCATGACGTGTTATCCTGTGAGGCGTTATTCAGCAATAATCCTTATACCACAATATTCTACCTTACTAAATGTGGTGTGGAAATGTTTATTCGGCTTTACTGAAAGGTACTAAAGGAACTAAAGTAATTGTATTAACTTACAGTTCATGTACAATCTTTAAGAAAGTGAGTCATGATTTATGAAAAAATATCTGAATTATTTAAGGTAGGTAGATTTTAGTCATCTAAATAAATACAAAAATCGTGCTATCACAAAACAGACGCTTTCAAAATCCAAGAACGAATCGAACACTTGGATAAAAAGTTGATAAGATCAAAGAGTCTACTATCATTTTGAGATCATTATTGACACATTATATTGTTTCTGTCAATGACACGCTGCCCACAAAACTAGATGAACTGTGACACTGATAGAGCACAGCAAGATGCACGTTGAGAGTCGCGCGCGCAGAATGTTGTTGGGGTCTGCTCTTTGTACTGAACTATATCTACGCTAGCGACACAGTCCACTGAAGTCGAAGAAACCATCTTTTATTTGCTATCTGGCCTTATAGTTCTAAGCCTTTGGCTCAGGAAAAAGTTAGTTTAAAAATAATTTCAGATGCCAGACATATAATGTGTTTGTCCACTTAAAGTCAGGAAGTAAGAGAGACCGCATTAAAATAGCAACCTTACCCAATATATGCACGTCACAAGACCCATCACCAAGCCGAAGTCTACTCGTTCTGGACATCATGCCAAGTCATACTAAGCAAAAATAAAACTTGGGAAATGATTTTTTTTTCAAATAATCATATTTTTTAAGCCGCAATTAAAATAGTGCGCGTACAATTTTCGAAATACCTACTTATCCATGGGTGCATAGGACATCCATAGAACAGGTTGGCATGGTAAATGCATCGATTTTGTACCTAATTACAAAAATTCCATAGTAACTTTGAGCCTCAACATCTCCTGAACCAGTAATTTCCCAGGTATGGTGCCGAAGTAAAAAATGTTCGTAATGATTGAGTGTAACATGGGGTTTCAGTTTTTGTTAAGGGTCTTTTTACACCCTGTATATACAGGTCAAACTAATTACGCCCTTATAGAAGCCTAGGGTCTAAATGAGTAAGAAATAAAAATAATTTAAAAGAATTAAACCAGCATGGTAGGTAAGAAAGAAAATAAAATTGTGTGCGTACTTCTAACTGGCACCGAACTCAAAAAGTGTTGTTGTTAAAAATATTAGTTTTTCTGTTGCCTAGTGCGAGCATCATTAGATGTTCGTAAAGGCTCTTGGCGATTAGTCCATTTACTGACACAACTATCGGCACATAGCGTAAGGGTGCACTAAAACTTGCTATGATCAACATCAGCTATGCGGACGACATGGTATTGCTTGGCCCATCAGTTAGCTCAGTAAGAAGGCTGTTGAAGTTGTGTGAGGACTACGCCGTGGCTCATGGGCTCAGGTACAACGTGAGTAAAAGTGAGTTGCTTGTTTTTAAAGTCGGTGCCAAAAGTGACTTTAATGTACCGCACGTCTCACTAGCAGGCACACCGCTGAAGCGGGTTACAAAGTTTAAGTACCTGGGTCACTAGGTCACCGAGGATCTATGTGACGACTGTGACACAGAGAGGGAGCGTAGGGCGCTGTGTGTCCGAAGTAATATGTTGGCCCGCAGATTTGCACGATGTTCGCACGAAGTCAAAATGACTCTCTTTCGAGCCTACTGCCAAAACTTCTACACTTGCAGTCTGTGGGTCAAATATACACAGAGGGCATACAACGCTCTGCGCATACAGTATAACAATGCTTTCAGGATGCTTGTGGGGCTGCCGCGATTTTGTAGCGCATCAGGCATGTTTGCTAACGCGAGGGTTGATGACTTCTATGCCATAATACGGAAGCGAAGCGCCTCGCTCCGGCATAGGACATGCGCCAGCTCCCACGGCATGCTGAGAGCATTGTCAAACCGCTGGGACTGTCAGATGCTCGGCCGATGGGTGAGACTCCACACTCAATTAAATTAAATATAATTATCGTATTGTTTGTTGTGTAAGTCTGAGTGTCCCGTGATTTTGTGTTCATCTGTGTTGTATTATCATTTTTATTTATGTAGTTATGTATGTTTTACTAACAATAGTCTATAAGTCGGTTTGTAACACTAATCCTATAGACCTAACAGTCTGTAAATAAATGAATATTATTATTATTATTAAAAAGGATTTTTTCGAAATTACCACAGAATCAGGCAAAAACAACGTTAAAAAAATGTGTGCGAGCATAACTGCGGGTATCCCCTAGTATTGCATAATTTGCTAAGGGGTTTTTATAAGCATAGTATTGATCCTTATTCATTTTGATCAAAATTGACTTTCGGTATTATTTGACTACAGTTTTTAGTATTAACAAATATTTTAAGGGTTCACAGCTGTCTACTTGTCATTTGCATGACGACAGGTTTATCATGGCTACGATTATATAATCATAATAACGACTCACACGATTAGCATCATGGTAATTTATCGTTTTAAGATTAGCGTACCAGCCCTTCCTATTAGTCCGGCAATCTGTCGCCACTGCAACAAGTAGTCAATGACTACTCAGTACAGTTAATCGTATAGTCCTACATGTGAACTTTTGCATTTAATTACACAAGCTTTAAACTTAGTTGTTAGCAGCAGATGGTTTTATTTGAACTTTTATAAACACGAAAGTTTGTGATGATCGATGAAAACACTTTTCTTGAAATATATAATTATATTCAAGTATACTTGTATTTCAAAGAAATATTGCAGTATAGCTTATACATCACAATAGTGCAAAGGCTTCCTTTTTTTTGCAATAACTGTCACCCACATCGGCGAATACGTGGGCCGAAGCTAGCCTGTAAAATAAAAGTATCGATAAAGTTATAACGTCACTATGTATATGCGTCACAATCTTTATACGAATAAATTAAAATGTCTATGAACGAAGTCTCAAAGTTTCAAAGGAAGTTCTATTAAATTTTGACGGGTAATGGGTCCCACACCGGTAACCTATGTCAGACCTTTGAGTGATGGGATCCCTCCGTCTATAACATAATATAAATAGTCTAAGGTGTTACATCAATTCTAAATATGTAAACAAATCGTCAATATTTGCAGTAAAGTGAACCAACGAAGCAGGTCTTAATACCTCTATAACTTACAACTTAAAAAATACTTCTGCAAAAACCAGACAATTTATAACCTAAACTAGGATTGCAAGTGCGGTATTTATGGCCGTAATAACTCGTAAAACGTTTCTTTTTGTAACAAAAAAAGACAAGCATCATCCTTATACAAATGCATATCACGTATAGAATAAATTGGCTCGTATATATCTTCAACGAATCCTTTAAATTTGTTATGTAGATTACACTGGACATAAAACTTTCTTTATCTACACAGCATTTTTATATTCCGTGAATATTCCGGCTCCATAAAGCCCATTTTAATTATCTGTAAATATTCTCAAAAATATAGTATTTTAACATTTTCTTTTAGATTCTGAAAAGACAATTTAAGAATATATTTTCTAGATTTTGTAAAACGCATGCTAAAGTTTTTCATGCTTTGAAAATGGGAAAGTCTCATGCTTACGTAAGCTCTTATGCATTTCGGTTTCATGCGTTACCTTGATTATTAGGAAGAAATATTTAAAAACATATTTTATAGTTTCTGTAGGGGCTGAATCATCGCTGTGGTGAAAACAACCGACAAAAACAAAACATGCAGGAGTCTGTCACAAATTTAAAAAGCAATAGCTAATTTAAATTTGGAAGTAAAGAAAAATTTAAAGGACGTTGGAAAGTTGAAGGAGACCTCTCAATTTGAATAAGGAAACGATAAAGAAGTTAATATATGGTCGGTAAAAAAGAAGTTTTAGAATAAAGAATGGAGAAAAAGTTGTTCGGTGTTATCATAATTATTATAAAGTAAACTTACCCAGACTAGCATCATACGTGTTCATGTACTCTGACGTCATAAATTGTGAAACCAGGGCCGTATTCCCCACTCCAGCGTTGCCGACCAAAACGACCCTGTATTTCGGTATCTGTAACAAAGACTGATTCATTAATGGCTTTAGTCTCCATGTTTTAAGAAGAAACATTAAACTAAAATAATGTATTGAGTAAAGTAGCTGTTACGTCTGTCAAACGGACTGCTGATATACTGTAACTAAAGTGGAGAGAGAGAGAATTGAAAAGTATGAAGCTCAAAAAGATACCATGTGATTTAAGGAATTGTGATATACAAGACCTTTTATGTTTTTTATCAATAAACATATTTTAGGTGTGTAAATTAATCTGAAACATAGGCATCAAAATATCTTTATTGTGAGCAATTTTAGTCATAATTAAGTTTAATAACACAATGAAATATGTCCATAATCGCCTTGTCTCTAATTGGACTGAACTTCAACTTTAACTCGATTTTATACATTCTTGTCTTTATCATTAGTATAATCCGTAGCTTAAGCCGATTCAAGGATTTGATTAATGAGGAGTTTTTCTCTTAAAAATTCGGACTTAGTGGGTGTCTACGTCATAAAAGAATCTGTCATAATTTCAAACAAATCAGTGTCGTCAACATTGCCTACAATAAATAATCAAACATGTCCATCACCCCCGGGAGCAACAAATCGCAGATGTTGAACAACTAATCTATATATTAATACGTGAAGCGAAATATTGTGATCCCTTTTTACGAGAAATGCGCGAACGGAGGATTATGAAATTTGGCATACTTATTGCTTACATGTAGAAGGTGTGCAGAATGCTAATATTTTTATTAAATATCCATTAGAAATATATGATTTTAATGAAAATAAACGATACCACTACTACCTTAGATTTCGCACACACACATGCATAACATCGTATACGTATACAGTATTACTTTTTAATTTACGGTTATGGACCCACAGACTTTCAAACTGAAAAAGGTTAATACATGTATGTATTATATACTTTTTTGTTCAAGGTTTGTCCTATTCTGCCTAATAGATTTTGTATTTTCTGCTATAATATATTCATCTTGGCATTCTTTATTAATACGTTAAATATTGAATATAAATAGTCCATTAATTTCATTTTTATCTAAGTATAAATATGTCAAGCAAAAATGTTTATTCCTTTTTAACACAATAATATTGATACAGACCCATAGACTGGCAAACTGAAGATAGTTTAATTATAGAATATATATTTTTTTATGGAAGCATTTTACAGTATTAAATTAATTCTAAAATAAAACAATTCTAAGAACTTACTTAAAACTACAATTAAATTAAATATTACTATACAGTACAAATAAAAAGGAGAATATATAAAATAAAATAAAAAAGGAAAACAATACTTTTTTGTTCAAGGTTTGTTCTATTCTGCCTAATAGATTTTGTATTTATTACAAAATATTATTTATCTTGGCAATTTTTAATTAAGCACATAGGTAGATATTATAAGTTTAATCCATTATTTACTTTTCCATTATTTAAATATGAGTTTCAAACTGAAAATAGATAAAATAATTATTGCATATATGTATTTTTTGTCGAAGGTTTGTCCTATTCTGCCTAACAGATTGTAAATGAAAATAAATTAATAAAATATTAATATATTTAGTGTATGTTATTTTTAATTATTATTATTATTTCTGACAAAGTGTAAAATAACAAAACTATATCTGTTTATATCCGTAGGCAAAAACATCATTGAAGTTGTCATAAAGTTTGAATTCAGAACGCCGCGCGCGGGAAATTTTGCTTTCTTAATCATAATGATTGTGTTTTATTATAGTTGAAAATCTAAAGCACATGGTATTGAGCTAATTGAGCTATTTGTGAATCAGAGGTTATTATTGGTACATTGCAGCAAAGATAAGATATGATATATGTTACGATGGATGTGTGGACAGACGAGAATGGATAGAAGTAGAAGGAATGAGTATGTAGGATAGTATATTTGAGCTATATATATATATATATATATATATATATATATATATATATATATATATATATATATAAATGAGGTATATATACACCGCTATTTTTTAATTAGTACAAAAAAATTAACAGGGCACTAAGTATCTTTAACTGATCATATTTATGTAGTTGAAAAATAAAAACACTAAGTCCCAAAACTGTCTCAAAACTGTCAACAAAAATACGTGATAATTGGTAAATGCAATACTAATACTATGACCGACCCGTGTACTATCATAGTAAAATGAACCATTAATAAATCCCCCCCCACCCCTCTGCGCCTGCGCCATGCCCCGACGATGCGACAAACAGTACTAAATTGCTAGCGAAAGTGAGCGTATCTAATTTCGTTGCAAATGTTAATTGTTTGTCTACGTTTGCCCAACGCGATGGCCTATCATATCAGTTCATATCACGGGAGTATGTAGCTATGCTTCGTGCGTACTTTTTGAGTGAAAAAATCGCGAGTGCAGCTGTGTACCCATGGACATCGTATTGTGAGTGTACAAAAGTGACCGGGTCAGTGTCAAACAATTAAAACAGTGCATATCGGATGCTTTTGACAACGGTGGTGGACATTTCGAAGGACAATGAAAATACTTGTAAGTTTAGTAAATAATACGTACTTAAGTAAACAATAATTTGATGCGGGCGGCTCAAAATCGGTCTGTGTTCTCCACACACCTTGAGGAAGGCCTATGTCCAACAGTGGACGTCTCTAGGCTGACATGATGATGATAAAATAATTTGTAAATAGCAGATGATTCTAACTTCATAAATACGCCAATATTACTCTTTTCTTTTAGTCCAGAACACCATCTTTTATTTTGATATTTGTTTGCTTTCTAATAACATACCTCCGTATTTAATTATTTGTTAAACGATAAATTTTACCGGTCCTAAGCCCGAATGAAGTATGAAGGAGAGGGTAGAATTAACAAAATTAAAAAATAACTACCTACATTTATTATTTTTCTTCATTTTATTTTCTATGGTTCCCTACATCATAAGTGCGACAGAGAGAATACGAATGAGCAGGATGGAATATTATCAATGAATTAGTGAATGGATTGTAAAATTGTAGAAAATCTCACTTGAATCATAATTTAAGTGAGATTTTCTACAATAAACAAATGATAATAACTTTGCTGTTTATTGATATTATGGGTGCAAACAAATATTTTTTTTTTTTTGTTTATCCTCATGGAGTCCCTCCGCCCTGGGGGAAGGACGAAGGGGACTGTCAGACTCTTACTGACTAAAAACCAACCCGTGTTCCTCACGTACCCGAGTGTCGGAGGGTCGGGTATCGCTGAAGCATTCCTCGCTACCCCCGACGGGTATTGGCCCGCCAGATGGTCAGGCGGGCCCCGAACAAAACCCCCTTGGCGGCGGATGAAGGTGTTGGGCTCTGCCGCCAAAACACTTTGCGGCCGCAGAGGATAGGGAGGACGGCAACGCAACACGGCATCTCCTCTTCCTCTGCAGCCCCACCGCGACGCAACGATGGTGCGCCCCCATTTGGTCGCGGGAGATAGGGCGCGCGGCAACGCAACACCGACACGCCTCTCCTCCCGCAATCGCACCCGACTGCGAGGGACAGAAGAACTGTCCCTCGCACCCGCCCCTTTGGACGCATCCTGCGCAGGCCTCCGTCAAGCCCACGCGGAGCGTCACCTCATGGATCCCTCTTAGCTTCACCGCGGGTGACCAATCCACGGTTACTGAGCCCCCCCACCACGACAAGGTGGAGATCCCACGGGGGGGAGTGCCAACCAACTATGCAGTCTTAAATGAAGTCGAAAGAATAGGGACGAATAGCAAGATTGTTTCCACAGAAAAGATGGATAGACAGTGTGAGTATGAAATTAGAGACACGAAAAGGATGATCAGACCAAGAAAAACATTAGTCGACTGTGTGAGGATGGGATATGGATGAAAGAGATTTACTCCTTTGTAAATAAATAGATTACAAGAAGTATAGAAGCAAAGGACATACTGCGCAAGGGCAAAACATTTCATTTTTATAAAGTAAAAGTCTATAATGTTAACATCTGTTTTTAGAGTTTTATAACCAAGAAGAGTATTTAATAGCTGTTCCAGTAATTTCATAAAAGTTTTCTTTATTTTTATTTTGCGGCTAAGTCTGTGATTGTAGTCTTTGACAGTACAATCTTAATAATGTAGAAACTTAAAATTGTAATAAATGATGGTCGAATTTCGACCAATGGGCGGCCTTTAGTTAAGTTAATTGTGCATTACATTCATGTTCCAATGTGTACGTTGATTCAACTTCATTAATGTAACGCTCGCATTGACACCGCGTGACGTCAGAAGCCACGTTCTGTTTGATATTCTAATATGTCACGCAAACCGAAGCAAAGACCTCAGATTTATGCATATAAGCACATTTCCTATGGGTGCTCTGAAGACAAACTTTCTACGACACAAATTGCCGCTTGGCGGCGTGGCAGTCGTTCCCCCAGGTTAAGAGCAAGAGAGACGCACGTTCCCCCAGTGTACCTTAATTACGAGAGCAAGAAAGACCCCACTTGGAATCGGCACACGAAATCCTTAAGGTCTGTGGTTCTATGTAAATCTGAGTTCTTTGACCGAAGCTCCTCGCGCCATTTGCAACTCATTTGTCTGCGGTTTAAAAAATAAATACTAGTGGCGGTGGTTTATGGCACTCGAAAAGGAGGTGGTATAGTCTAAGATCTCAATTAGCGTAAAACGTACCAAGTACGAAAAACACAAATGAATTGCAGATAACAAAGTGCTTTTAGGGGTTGACTTAATTGCTTATTTCGAAACTAATTAGACTAAAACTAATTAAAGCTTGTTCAGACGAAAATAGTCTTAGGCACAAATTAGGCTACTGGAGCATTCTTTGCAGTTTTAAATAACGAAGTGAGTGACATTAGTATCCATCCATCTGTCTATCGATGGATATGGCTACTAGAGATACATAGTAACATAAGCATCTAATAAAATACTAGAGAATGCCCGCAGCTTCACCCGCACTTTATTTTCGAATTATTTAACTGCTCCCTTGGGATTTTCGGAAATCTCTTCTTAGTGCACCCCTACGGTGTCCAAGGAATCATCATCGCCTTAGCGTTATCCCGGTTGCAAACAAGACTTGCGCACCTTGGAGCCTGGGTTTCGCTTACTGGTCTAACCAGATATGACAGAATATCAACTTTTCCACAGAGCTACTGTCGTCTGACCTCTGCAACCCAAAGGGATAGCGATGTTCCATGGTTTAGACCAAGGAATATACGTACTAAATATCAGCTTCTTAAGCCTAATAGTTTTGGCTGTAGCTTGTCGATCAGTCAATTGGTAACGCAAGTATTTCATATAATTACAGATTATAAGTCATCCGACATTACGCTAGCCAAGTCGTCGTCTCTATGAGTATGTATAAAATCTGTTACCTACGGTACCTCCTTACTATCAAGAAGTTCACCAACACTTCAAAACAAGACTTAGGACCGTACCACATAAAATTATTCGAAGGATAGTTACTCAATAGGCCTTAGATGACGTCAGTTTTGACTGATAAAGGAATAACTATTAACAGTGTAATCTTGCCTCCTGACGCCAGGATTAACGATCGAAGGTAGACAAGTACTGATAAGCAGGTGGATGAACATTTAAATGTTAATTGTCAGCTTAATGTACGGTGTAGACTGTAATGGAGTGGATTGAGGGAGTTAATACATAATGTATACACCAATATTTTTTAATTAGTACAATAACTTTAAGGATATATTAGCGAAGACATTATTATTATGTATGTGACGTAAGAATTTCGTAATATCTATAAATAGCAAAGTTATAATCATTTGTTTTTTGTAGAAAATCTCACCTAAATCATAGACATATTTTACAATCCATTCACTACTTCATTGATAGTACTTCCTTTCCGTCCTACTCATTCGCATTCCCTCCGTCGCACTTATAATGTATGTAGCCGTCGACAGTAAAATGAAGCAAAATAATAAGTGTAGGTAGTTACTTTTTAATTTTATAAATTCTACTCTCTCCTTCATACTTCATTCGGGCTTAGGACCGGCAAAATTTACCGTTTTACAAGTAATTAAATACGGAGGTATGAAATTAGAAAGCAAACAATTATCAAAATAAAAGAAGGTATTCTGTAATAAAAGAAAAGAGTAATATTGGCGTATTTATGAAGTTAGAATCATCTGCTATTTACAAATATTATTTTATCATCATCATGTCAGCCTAGAGACGTCCACTGCTGGACATAGGCCTCCCTCAAGGTTTTGCACACAGACCGATTTTGAGCCACCCGCATCAAATTATTATTTACTTAAGTAGGTATTATTTACTAAACTTACAAGTATTTCCATTGTCCTTCGAAATGTCTACCATCATTGTCAATACACAGATTTTGAAAAATTGTTTTTTAACTAGAAAAGTACGCTTCTGTCTTTTCACTTCGTCAAAAGCGTCCAATATGAACTGTTTTAATTGTTCGACACTAACCGGCCCATTTTTGTACACTCACAAAAAGATGTCCATGGGTACACGGCTGTAGTCGCGATTACTCTACTCAAAAAGTACGCACGAAGCATAGCTACATACTCCCGTGATGTGAACTGATAAGCCATCGCGTCGGGCAAACGTAGACAAACAATTAACTGTTGCTCCGAAAAAATGGATGCGCTCACTTCCGCTAGCAATTAAGCACTGTTTGTTGCATCGGTGCGCGGTGCGGGCGCAGAGGGACAGGGGAGAATTATCAATGGAACACTTTACTACTATTACTACTTATAGTACGCGGGTCGGTCATAGTCTTAGTTATGCATTTACCAATTATTATTACGTATTTTTGTAGACAGTTTTGGGACTTACTGTTTTTATTTTCTAACTACATAAATATGATCAGTTAAAGATACTTAGTGCCCCGTTAAATTTTTTGTACTAATTAGAAAATAGTGGTGTATATGTTCGTGTAGATTACATTATAAGATTCGATTTGGACGTACCTATATACATAATGTATAATGTCCTAAATAGAACAACAACTGCCTCCGTGGTCTAGTGGATAGGAAGTATGTCTGCTGATCAGGCATTATCCCCGAAAAGGTAAACAGAGGTGTAATATATGGCCATATTTCGTCTTATGAATCTTAGGTCCCACGTAATAGGCGGCGAGCCTATTGCCGTTAGCGGGCACATTGCCAGACTCCGTGCTGCTACTGACAATTCAGAAAAACTCAGTAACACCGAACCCGGGTTCAGCAGATGTATACGCTATGCACAGAGCCTGTCTTCGACTGGGCTAGGGAGACAGTCCAGGCAAGGATATTAAACATAAATAATATCAAATCGTAACTGCGTTCACAATTGGTTAGTAGGGTAAAAAAACAAACCTAATAAAAAAATAAGGTAAATTTCATTCAAATCTGTTGTTATATTCGTGAAATTTCAGTACCTGTCACCGGCCGAGGCTAATTTAAATTTATATTGAAGAATAACGTCCATTTTTGTTGAACTCGGGCATTTGAATATATAAAAATTCATTGGGCTTAGAGGGAGAAAGTGGAGGGTGTGTCAATGAGAGTGACAAAGTCAGAGATACTAGTACTTTTAGTCTTTTTATTTCTGTGTGAGTCGGTATCAATGACAGTTTTCAGAACGCCTGAAGGTCTCCGAAAAGACTTTTCTGTCCTGAGACAAAAAGCGGGACAGACCACTTGCCCTCCAAAGCAAGGTAGACTCAAGAACCCGGACACGTAAAGCTATCTTTGTGTATCCGCTGAACTACGGTAACACTCTGATATAAATACCACTAGCGGTCACCCATCAAAATCGTGACCTGTGCTGAAGTTGCTTAACTTTGCTGATTACCAACAGCAACTCAAGTCGTGCTATGAGCGCTATGGAGTGATAAAGACAGCAGATGCATGTCCTTTAAGTCACTAATAACTTAAAGTTTATTCTTGCTCTGAATGGTCAAGTGATTTATTACTTTAGGTAAATATGCCGTGCGTATCGCGATGTGTTAAATAGAATTGGTAATTTTCGGTGACTAATGTTTTTAGATTGCGATAATGGTCAGGTAGGTTCGTAATTTAGATTTCTGGGTCAGATGGATAAGGTTCTTGTGTAGGGAAATGGTAGTTAGCTGAACTCAGTCTGCAACTCAGGCTGGCTTTTAAGAAGGAAATACTTGTAGCAGAAAATAAATCAGTGTGATGTATATTATGTATTTAGGCCGATCTCACATTGGGCGCACGCCGAGCGCACGCTAGTGTAGACAATGTTAGGGAGGCTGTAGAACACTGGAATAGAATTAGCGTAATGCATTTACTTATATTTGTCTTAGGAAGCTGTTTGTCCCGAGCGAATATCCGTTTAATTTCACTTTTAGAGACCTCATTAAAGTACTTGAATTGGTTATGATGCCATCTGTCAGACCTAATAATATTTTTAATAATTTTCTAGAATCTGCTACGTAGACGTACGAGATGCGCTACGAGCTACGCAACGTGGCATTTCACAGATATTGTTTTTTCCTAATCGTAGCTAATAATTAAGCGCATTATCTACTTCTTCTAAGGTTCCTACGTGATGGCTACAACTAGCTGTTAGTTTTTATAAATCCAGGAATCACTATTATTTATGTTTGTTTGTTTGTTTACTATTATTTATAATACATTTTCGTGAAAGCTTTTTTATAACGAAATGTCTATAAGAAAAAGCAATGCTCATACTAAGTGATTTTCTTGGCTTTGCATTTTGATCAAATCCAAAACATTTGATGATATGGTACGGGCTAAAGTCTACCCAATGACCAGAGACGACAAACTTGGGAACGCAATGCATAGCGATACAATTTGACAGGCTACAAAAATAGCATATAATAGCAGACGCTACAACATGCCTACGACGTAGCTCGGCGTAGCATCCCATTGCGTCATTTCATGTCGCTTTTCAGTACTCACGTGGGATAGAAGACCTATGAACGATCTTTTATCATACGACCTTTCACAGTCGTCTTCTAGAAATAGGCCCTTCCTAGTTTGCGTCATAATAGCTTTGTGAGTTAATAGTGTCGTGTAGTTATCCGTGTGGTGACGGATTAAGAATACGGATTGTCACCACCCCATATCATCCCATGGGTGTCGTAAGAGCCGACAGAGGGAGCATATTATGCAGAAAACAGCACTGTAAGAGAAGGAAAACTTGATACAAACCCTATACCAACCCGTTTGGCCAGCGTGGTATAGTAGGCCAATTCTTCCTCCTTTCAAAGGAGAGGCCTGGTCCAGCAGTGGACTGATAAAGGCTGATGATGATGATGATGATGAGTTAATAGGAGGATTTGGCTTACACGCACACTGCCACTGGCCAAATCGGCATTGAATGAACTTAGTAAAACGTATAGGAACTTAACTTACAGGATCTAGGTCGTCTTCGTCCGGCGTGTCGAGGCTGGTGGAGTCCACGGGCCGGTAGCCGGAGCAACACGAGCCGTCGAACGGAGACCGGTCCGACGCTCTGGGGACAAACAAATGTATACCTTAGCTTATTACATTATTATTTGTTTCTCTTTCACGGCTATTATTCTAATTTGTTAGAACAATGGATTGGTTTAGATGAAAACTACATTTTTATTATTATTATTATAACACCGCTGCCATATACTGAAAAGTGGGACAGTTTCATACAAATTGCCTGTGTTATATATACAGCTACCCCCATAAACATAGTATGTACAATAATGTATGTACATAATCATCAGTCTTGCTTATAATCTTTGCCACAGGTTTCCTCAGGATGTTTTCCTTCACCATTTTGCAAGCCATCACTGACAATGTAATCCGTAAATGCAGGTAGTAGAGCCTTGCTGATTTCGGCATAAAGGGGCCGGCTCGACCGGGGAAGTACTACCCTCTCACAGAAAATCGACGTAAAGTAACAGTACCTACACTGCTGCATTTCGTTCGGTGAGTGAGAGTGCCGGAGGCCGTATCCCCTACTCCTTCTCTCTCATCCCACTCCTCAGCCCATCCCTTTTCCCAAGCCCAAGGGGTGACAACGCATTTGTGACTCCTGTGGTGTTGCTTGTGTCCATGGACGGCGGTAATTGCTTACCATCAGGCGATCCGTCTGCTCGTTTGCCGCCTGTTACTATAAAAAAAAACATGACTGAAAAGTTGTTGGTGCCTGCCGTGGGATTAAAGTCAAGACCCTCTGCGAAGCAGTCTGTCGGTCGTTACCTTTTGATTTGTATCTAGAATAAATCTGAGTTATAAGTACGGTGTGTAGGTCTGTGGCTGGGTGTAATTTATTTATGAATGTAGACACATAATTATGTAAAAATACAATTTGAGTGTTCATCAGTTTTCTGGTTGCCAATTTACCGTTGCCGTGACTAACTTACGTGAGGCAATTTCATACAAATTGTCTTCGACATACAAATGTATATTCTGATAAACATTTGAGCTGCAAGTTTGAATACTCATATCAATATCTGCCTATCTATAATATCCATGCATTTTGTAAATAAACTAATCAATCGACTCTGTTCAAAGAGCCCTACGTCATAATTACTTCCCTACTGCGTGAGTTGTCTTTTTACAAGAAAGACCGACAACACAATCATTACTCACTACCTTCCCACCGAGCGACTCGAAGTACTAGGTACTTCGAGTCGCTCGGTGGGAAGGTAGTGAGTAATACTATATAATAATAACTACCTACTCGATAGCGCAATGAAATTGTCAATCCGCATTGTATAGGTATGTTTAATGCTTTGCCCACTTGGTTACTTTTAGGGGTAGGGGAACTTAGAATATAATGAACTGTAAGCGTACTGTAACTGTATTGGTCCTGTGGTTTAGAATGTATGCGTAGTTAATAAATGCCTAATTGTAAAATTATAAACAAATAACATAACATAACTTCACGCCTTTTAACCCCGAAGGGGTAGGCAGACGTGTATTACACACCCATATTTCGCCAGTTATGTTTCGGTCTCAAAGTCGAGCGCGAGCCTATTGCACTTTACGAGGCACATTATTAAGCGAGCGATAATTAACTTTTTTTAAGCACTCATAACTTCGAAAAGTCAGAGGTGTGTGCCGGGAGTAACTGGGGTTCGAACCCGAGACCATCGTCTCGGCTCGGCAGTCCGGTTACGTACACCACCGGATAGCCCAGTGGTGTACGTAACCGGACTGCCGCCGTTTAGTAAAATTATAATATAATAATAAAATAAAAACATAAATAAAGCAAAAGAACGGAAACAAAATTTTTATTTTCTTATTATCACACAACATAACATTACACCAAGAAAGGTGTCTGGGGTGGGTTGGATGCGGACCGCAGTGGACCGGTCATTGTGCGCAATGTTGGGAGAGGCCTATGTACAATAGTAGACTGCAATAGGCTGATTAATAATATAACAGCAGACAAACCTAATGCAATGGATGGGAATAAAACATAGAACTAAACGATTGATATTTAACGGTTTTCAAACCAATTTGGTATTTTAAAACAGCAAAAAAAATTAATCTTACTATATTGACATAAACTACACTCCTTTGCAAAAAAACGGGTACCTTACAGTCATTGGCTTTTCTATTGATAATATTAATATTTTTAGTATGTCATTAGCATAAATGACTAGAAATTTCTTATTATCAATGCGAATATAATAATATGTTTAACACTTTAAATCCTGGAATCGGTATTTTAGTCAATTTAAACAGAAAGCGGTGTTAAAATGGTCATTTTTATGGGTAGAATAAAATTAAGATATCGACGTTGGTCCTCACCATTCAGACAAATTCGAGCCTCATCGGAGAAGAGTACGCTACTCCAGTTACCTAGTTAAGTGTCCAAGATAGGCAATTTCTAGCAAACCTCAATCGGGCAATCCAGTGCTCACGGAGTAACTTGGGGGCCCGCGCTGGTCGTCGACTGCGTATATCAGTCGCTAAAAGCCTCCTTACTGTCCATAGGCTAACTTGTGCTCCTCGTACCTCTTCAAGGTTTCTTTTGTGGTCCATGTAACTGCATTTGCGGTTCCTCAGTGCCGGAGTCACTAAAAAGCGGTCGTCTCGTGGTTGTGTGCAACGTTTTCTCCCAGAACCTTGCCCTCTCTGAACTGAGACCGTTTGGGACCTCCTAAAAAGGTGACTACGAGCTTTCCAACCACTTCCACAAAAAATCTGGGAGCTTAAACGTGTGATCTCGGCTGAGAGGTCACATTCCACAGGACACGATCAAAAGCCTGGTGGAAAGTACGCCAAGACAATTACACGCCATAATCACTGCAATGGGAGATCATACTCGTTATAAATTTTTAGTTTTAACGTCTTTTTTTATTAAAATACCATAAAATACTCGTAGTCTTTATTTCCTTCTACTCATAAAAATGTCCATTTTAACACAGCTCTCTGTTTTAATTGACTAAAATACCGATTCCAGGATTTAAAGTGCTAAATTATATATTCGCATTGATGATAAGAAGTGTCTAGTCATTTATGCTAATGACATACTAAAAACATTAATATTATCAATAGGAAAGACCATGTCTGTAAGGTGCCCAATGCAATGGATAAATGACTTGAATTAAATAGTTATTCGCCCGTTTTTTTTGCAAAGGAGTTTATATTTTACTACTAAAAACATTAGTCTAAAATTACAAACATAAATGTCTCGCTAAGTTATTTATATCGCTGCGTATTTCTGCTAAGTGAATTGCTATTGTTCTTACCGTGGACGAACGCATTAATCTTACTTAGGTACTTACCAATCAAATATACCTAGGTATATACCCAACTTTATGCATATCATATACTTACCTGCTCTTGTTCTAATTTATGTTTCTGAGGCAATTAAGGGACATAATCACGATGAATGATGTGTGTTATTTTAAATATACTAAGGTATTATATTGCATGAAATAAATTTGAAAATAAGTAAACTCACATTTACTTTACTGTTGTATTTTGAAAAAAAAATCCAGGCACAGACATAATTGAATCAAGTTGAAAAAACATTTTCAAAAATATTTATAATTCGACAACATAACACTCGTGAACGGTCGCCGAGTGTGTTCTACACGGAAATATCAGTCAATACTGTGAAGTGCAGCAATTGTAATGTTGTTATATCCGAAGTGCTTGCCTTCATTAGAAATAGGCACGATGTGGTGGACAACGAGAGCCTGATAAGGATTTGTGAATCGGCCTTTTCTGAGGAGGAGATAGATGAGGCAAAAAAGTTATTATTTATATCTACGAGAACCAACCAGAAGTTAGTGTCAAGGAGCAAAAACAATAAACTGAAAGACTTGGAGGATATGATATCTGTATTCAAAACCATGGATCCCGAACAAATACCCATATTTGCGGCATACGACTTGCATAAGCTACTGCCAATTTGTTTTGATCATATAGATGTAACAAAATTGTTGAAGGATATATTGGTGTTACGATCGGAAATTGCGGATATTAAGAGTAATTACGTTACAAATGTGCAGTTACAAGAAGTCAAAACCGAATTGGTGAATAAATATCCGTCTTCGTTGATAAATTCAAATATCAACACAAAAAGAGGAGGGTATGAGGCGAAAACTGCTATGTGTGGTATGTCAGTTATGACAGAACTACCGGCGTTTGATGTCGATGTACAGCTGGCATCGCCGATATCGGATTCGTCGAACAAACGTCAAGACGCTGGGAGCGAGCAAGCTTTATGCAGTTCTCTCGCTCAGACTAACACAGCGAGTGGAAATGAGTCGCGAGATAATGTTGTTTCGCTTACATCCCCGAACGTCGCCGTCACACGAGATAAGGCGTTTTTAAATTGTAAACAGAAACCGATGACATTGGCGGAAATTGTGAAGAACGGTGAATGTAAAACAAATAATCGCTAAGACGCTAGTTCAGAGATCAAAACCCAAGAAGCGGTTTACTGGTATGACGGGAAAAGCTATTTCTAATAATACTGGTTTTAGAGCCGCCGAGTTAAAGGTACCTGTGTTCATATCGCATGTCAGTAAGGAGACTACGGATCTGATATATGTGAAGACATAAAATCCAAAGCAAATGAAGTTGTTAACTTAGAAAAAAATAGTATGAGAACTGAAAGGCCCTACAACGCTTTTAAGTTTTTTGTACCAAAGCAAAAACTAAATACGTTTTTGGACGATAAGTTGTGGCCCGAGGGCATAACGTTTAGGCGTTTTATTTATTTTAAGAAAGGAAAAGACACTATATCGGTGGTTGAAAATCCAAAACATAGTGCATAATGGTTACAAACAAGAATGTTAGGTTTACAACTTTTAACTGCAAAAACGTTATAAGGTCAGCTGATTGTATCCGTAGATTATGCGGTGTTGCTGACGTGATTGCGCTTCCGGAAACTTTGCTATTGCCTCATGATGCCTCGTATCTTGCAACCTTACATAGCGGTTTCTCATACACGGGCAAATCTGCTGTTGATACCTCTGCTGGTGTATTAATAGGAAGACCGTATGGTGGAGTTGCCCTATTATGGAGAAAGTCAACGTTTCCAAAGGTGTCCGTAGTGCAGTGCAATAGTGATCGTCTAGTGGCAATAAAGATTGATAATAATGGTAGTTCATTCCTAGTTTTTTCAGTTTATATGCCTGTGGATACTGCAGAAAATTTAACTGAGTTTACGAATGTAATGAGTGAGATTATAGTTATATGCGATAGTTTTCACGTAGAGTCTATTTTCGTATTTGGTGATTACAACGCTCATCCAGGTGAGCGCTTTGCTAATGAGTTGTTTACTTTTTGTACCGAGCAATTGTGGTGTTGTGTCGATATGGAGTTATTGCCGAACGACTCTTTTACGTTTAAGAGTACGGCAAACGGCGCACTTCGCTGGCTTGACCACTGTGTGGTGAGTAGCGCGGCGCGGCACTTGATAGTGAAGGCGTCTATATTATATGATGTTTACGCGTCCGATCACATTCCGTTATTAATTGAATGCGATATTAGCTTAGTTACGCCCAAATTAACTCCCCAAATTTTTACATGTAATAAAGTTATATGGGGGGAAAGAACTGATGATCAGATTAATAATTATTCCAGTTTCTGTAATTCTCAGTTAAAATTAATGGATTTCCCAGCTGAATTTTGAGAGTGCTCATATGGAATGTGTTCGGAACCGGGCCATCGCTTGTTGTTGAGTGATATGTATAACAAGTTGGTATGTATTTTAAAGGACGGTGCCGTGAGTTTTTATGTATGTAAACAAACTCGATCTGCTCGAAAAAAATACATACCTGGTTGGAACTAGCACGTACGGGACGCGCACAGGGAGGCTCGCGTATGTTATCAAACATGGCTTTTACAGGGTAAACCTACTTCTGGATATGTGTATAATAATATGTGTACGTCTAGAAAGTTGTTTAAGAATAAATTAAAATATTGCCAAGACAATCAACAACAAATAAAGATGGATATGATAGCTAAAAATCATAGTAATAAACAGTTCAGTGATTTCTGGAAATTGACAAATAAATTAAATTATAAACCGAGCGTCCCTGTGAGCGTGGCGGGCATGCATGAACCTGTAGAAATAGCTAATGCGTTTCAGCAACATTTTAAAGTTGAATCACCTTTAATAAGTGCCGCTCAGGTGATCGATGCGGGGTTCGTTCCCGGGGAAATCAATGTAAGATTTACTGCGAAGGAAATTGATTTAATTATTAAAAAGATGAAGAGAGGTAAGTCTCCAGGCTACGATGACCTCAGCATCGAACACCTGAGATACGCGGGAGTGCACCTGCCCCGAGTGCTCGCTATGTTTTTTAATCTATGTATGAGCCATAGCTACTTACCGGATGATTTGATGTTTTCAATGGTAGTACCTATAGTAAAAAATAAAACGGGAGATACCAGCGACATTTTCAATTACAGGCCCATATCACTGGCTACTGCTATAGCCAAGGTGTTGGACAGTCTGCTTGACAAACAACTAGCTAAACACATTGAACTTCATGACGTGCAATTTGGTTTTAGGCCTAGTTTATCCACTGAGAGCGCTATTTTGTGTCTCAAGCAGACTGTGCAATACTATACAGACCGAAAAACGCCTGTGTTTGCCTGTTTTTTGGATCTGTCGAGGGCTTTTGATCTGGTGTCCTATGACATTCTGTGGCAAAAGCTTAGACATGAAACTACTGTACCACCCGAAATTATATCAATATTTAAGTACTGGTATGGTAGTCAACAAAATAGCGTGAAATGGCACGACTGTTTCTCTAGAGTGTACTGGCTGGACTGTGGAGTGAGACAGGGGGGGTTGAGTTCTCCTCGATTGTTCAACCTGTACATGAACCAGCTGTTGGTTGAGCTCAGCAAGACCAACATCGGCTGTCATGTTGATGGGATGTGTATTAACAACATCAGTTACGCAGATGACATGGTCTTGCTGAGCCCGTCCATTGGTGCATTAAGGCGACTCATATCCATATGCGAGACTTATGCGTCGACTCATGGCCTGAAGTACAATGTTAAAAAAAGCGAGTTATTGGTTTTTAAGGCAAAGAACATTAACTACGCCTGTGTACCAAACGTTAAAATTGATGGAACTGCTTTATGTAGGGTTAACAAATTCAAGTACTTGGGACATTGGGTCACCGAAGACTTACAGGATAATTTAGATATAGATAGGGAGCGTAGGTCGCTGGCTGTCCGATGTAACATGCTGGCACGCAGGTTTGCACGGTGTACAAAACCAGTTAAGGTTACACTTTTCAAGGCATATTGCCAGTCCTTTTACACGTGTAGCCTGTGGGTCAGTTATGGTCGTCGGCCATACAGCGACTTACGTGTCCAATATAATAACGCACTCAGGGTGCTGCTGGGGCTGCCGTGGAGGTGCAGTGCTTCGGGAATGTTCGCGGAGTTACGTATAGATGGCTTCACCGCCATTATGAGAAAACGTTGTGCTTCTCTGATGGGGCGTCTCCGTGGTAGCTCCAACAGTATACTGAGAGTGTTTGCAGATCGGTGGCAGTCGCCAATGATGCAGCGATGGATGCAGCTCCATACTGCAGTGTAATATTTTTTTTGTATATTATGTTTACTAACACTATATTTTAAGTTTCAAATTGTTACTAACCCACTATGGACTCTGTCTGAAATAAATTGATTGAATTGAATTGAATAATCTATTATTTACAAACACTTTTGAACCGTCACTGACTAGATAAACAGTACCAAACGGGACAGGCCATGGAAAATAGCCCAGCAAATGTTTGTATGAGTGCTGTTTCAAAACATTTAAAGGAGGATGTTCACGTAGTGTAAAAAAAAAACCAAAGGGTTTTTTTGGGCATTGTCCTTTATACGATATCATATTATTTAAAAATATATCAAGTTAATAACTATTAATGTTCTGAACTTAAAAATTTAATAAAGCTATCCTATATAGTAGTATTAATTGCACAACGTAGAATAAACTAATGACAAAACTAAGATTCTGGGCATCAAGTACATTCGATTTTTTTTATACAGATAAACTCAATATAATTGAGTAAAGTTGTCCCGTTACTGACTGACTGACGGATAAAGCACAGCCGGCACTACAGGGTACAGGAAGCTGGGGTGGAAGAGTGCAAAGGATAATCGATCTATCCATGGATTTGGAGATTTGAGATAGGTATATATTTGACATAAGCGCCATACAAAATATTTAAATCATGTACCTCTAATCTCGAAATACATGGATAGAATGAATATTGAAAACAGTCGTAAGAAGGAATTTCACGGCATCGGAAGGTAAAGGTTAAATAAAAAAAAAATAAGGGCATCATCTTGTAGCGTACCTATATTTCATAACTTATTCTATATTCCGTATTTAACAACAAAAACGAAGTTGCACCCCTGCCAAGGTCATAGATTTAAATCTTACTCCGTATTAATCTCTGTATTTTAGCTTGTGCCAAATGAAAGCTCAAGAATTTGTACTTGTCCGTCCAGTCAGTCCATAAGGAAAATGGAAGGTTTCCAACTAAAAGCTCTTTCTAGTTCAAGTTCAGCGTTGGACTCATGGTTTTGACCTTTCGTAAATAGTTTTATACTTGACTAGAGGAAGCCGGCAGCTACGCCTGCAATTTTTTTTATTTACCCGTTTTGGCCGATCCCGTGGGAACTTCGGGAAATCCCTTCTTAGTGCACCTCTACGGGCCCCAAGGAACATACATGCCAATTTTCAGCTTCCTGCGCTCAACAGTTTCGGCTATAGCGTGTCTATCAGTCAGTAAGTAACGCAAGGATTTTATAAATAAAGATTTTTGCTTCTGTGAGCTTATAAGGTTAGTCTTTTGTGGTTCTTAAGTTTTCGTATGTGATAAACTTTGATTATATTATTTATTTTGTCAGTTTGATTCTGCAACTTACTCTTATGTTTGGCTTATTATGATTTGGAGCTAAATTAGTTCGAGCTTAGTTTATGAAATGTCCGGAAAATCATGAAGGTTAGGATTCGATTCCATTTTTGGCTTAGGGCTGTAAATGTGCGTGGTTTCTGCTGACTCTCACTTTGAACAACAATATGTCGGATGAATGTACCTTCCTACCTTGAAAAATACAAATGACAATAAACAACACCATATTACCTGAAAAGTCAATGCTGTGGATTCAATTCTGAAATCTTATATGTAGCATTTAGTCTTCTCTGGGATATCACTACTTTATGATAACATTGTATTTTGTGAGTACAATACCTAAAATGGGAAATGAGTACATTTCTACATATACGTTACAGAATAACAACAAAACAAGCTCCTATATATTTATTTTATGTAGACAGATACATACAAGACCCATCCTATTTACATACTTTGAAACTTTACAAGAATGTTGGATATTGAATAAAAAGGCTCTTCTCCAAATAAATGCACATTTTCGCCTTCACGGGTCAAAGCTATTTTACGCTGAATATTAAGTAATTTATGATCAGGGGTGGGATATTAGGGAGGTCATCGGGCAAAGACAAAAAAGAAATTATAATGCTTTATTTTATAATAATAATACTGATCTTTAACTGTTCCAAATTTCATAAACTTACGTTCCCGTATCTTTCTACCTACCTACTTTCCGTATCTTTCGTAAAAAATTGTAAAAGATCAGTACGGATGGAATAATCAATGGCTATTAAACAATAATCCTAAAAGCTCAATCCAATCACCAAGCTAACATGGAGGCATAAAAATAATTCGGTCAATCGATTTTTCGCCTCTCGCCTAATTATTCAGGCATGCCGCTCAGAACCTATTTTTAACTTAGCCAATTTCTGTACTGGGGATATTTGACTAAAATTCTAGATGGCGAATACTTCGATTACTGAAAGATCTCAAATTATGTAAATTGCTTTGGCCTGCAAGCGTTAAATAAATATTCATAACCCTTTTATGTTTTGACCCGAATACGGCGATGCCAAAATAAAGGGTAATTTGATAGTCAATTATTTGTGGATCACAAAGAAGTTTTCCCATGTGGGGTCGAACCCACTCCGCGTAGTACCATATACGAAGCGGCCGCTTAAACCCCTTTGACATTGTGCAGTGGGTCTTATGAATATGGATTTCTTTTGATAAATGCAAATACCTACTCCACCCCCTACTACATAGCAGGGATGTTAAGGATATCCATATCCGTAACCGAAACTATCGGATATCCGAAATAAAAAAAATATCCGTAACCGAATCCGAAATAAAAGATTTGGATAATTTTGGATAGGGGCGGAGTCTAAATGAGACATGTTACGATAACTTGTTTTTGATCGGCCCAGTGACACGCCGCGCGCGTCCTTTGGATTGATTGTTTTCTTTTGTTGTTCAAGTCATAACTAGTCAGCAATTTAATTACATTACGAAATTACGAATTCTTAGGCCCTTCTCTCACGAAGCTATTCAAATGCTACGGGACTGAGATGCAAACCATGATCGCTTACTGGTATGCTACTCGTTTCCGCACACCGTGTTATGCACATAAGTTTTTTTTTTAACATTTAAAGAACAACATTTATACGACGATGTCTAGTGACTCTAGCAATGAAGACAATGTTTTTCTGTATTTATATTACAAGAATAAAGGCAAATATAAAAGAACATTCTAGGTGCATCCGTACATTCGAAAAAATATCAATTGTAGAGCATTCTTCACTGCTAGAGAACTGCATAAGAAGGATGACGAGATATTTCGTCATTTTTATAGAATGTCAAAGGAATCATTATTATTTGATGCAGTTGTTAACTACGAATATTCATAAGAAAGATGTAGATCAGTAGGTAAAGTAGCCAATATTGTTAAGGCTGTTTGTGTTTTGCACAATAAAGTTCGTAAAAGAGAAATTTTACCTACCACCTGAGCATCTACAGATTTCCTCGCTTTCATTACCACAAAATCTGAGAAATTATCTTGCCAACTATCTAAAAACCCCACATGCTTTGCTTCCTTGGCAATCTAATTATTGTGTATACATTTAATATATACCTATAAATAAAAAAATGTTATTCCTGTCATATTGTTTTTTTTTTCAATCGTAGGTAATCCATGCCTTTTCTGTAACAATTTTTCTTACGTAGGTATTCAGGCAGCTTATAATTATACAAACATGAATAATTTTCCATCTTTTGGACAAAATTAATATTAAAAGTTTGTTCTGCCGCCATTTTGTAATGCAACGCGTATACGACTCGGGTAGCGTGCGACCAGCAAGACGGTAGCGTGCGACTGATATCAAACGCGTCGTCGACGCGTCTTGTTGTGTGCGAAACTAGCTGAATATGTTTGGTGGCTACTCACAAGCGACGCGTAAGAAACACAAATAGCTTGAAAGTCGCTTAGTGAGAGAAGGGCCTTAGTTCGATAAACTGAAAAATAAGTGTTGTGAAAGATTTATTTATTACTTTGATATACCTTAAAAATCTAATATCCGTAACCGAAACTATCCGAAACTACCGGATAATCCGAAATAATTTCATATCCATATCCGAAACCGAAACCGATATAATTTTTTCCAATATCCGTATCCGTATCCATATCCGAAATTCCATATCCGTAACATCCCTACTACATAGTAAGTGTGGATTTGACTCTTCTAAAATTATGAAATTATGTTTATGTGTAATCTCCACAAAAATGCCTTCTTACCTGCATTTAATATTTTATAGCTTTGTGCCTAACTTAATATATTTATTATGAGTTATTTTCGTTATGGCTACCAGAAACTACCTGTTTGTAACTTATATGCCAGCTGTGTTCTTCTGTAAATGAGGAAACTATTGTAATAATTCGGTTTTATCATGTAATGCGTATTATTTGTTGGAGAACCAATAAATAAATGAAGCAGAGCAAGAAGAATGATTGGCAAGATTTTAAGCTACAAAAACTTTTGTTCATGCTATAGGCGTTTTTTACTGTGCGAGTGTACAATGAAACCCCTTTGCCGCTAAGCAAGCACTTAGCTTCGAAAAATCAGTGACAGGTTTGCTGTTTGGATGGTTTATTCCACTGTGTTCACCTGAGTGGTATCACGTAGGTGAACAATGTGGAATAAACCGTTTGAACACGAGACTATCTGCGTATCAGTCTGTTAATCTCTCAGTCGGTGATAAAATAGGTTGCTGCCTTTTGTTATCACCCACAAATTATTAGTTCGAGTCTGGGTTTATTGTGTCTGTTGATGGTATGATACCGGATTAATTATTGTTTTATATATTATTGCAGAATAAGTCATAAAAAATAGTTCGCATTTGCCCTTATGCCGATAAAAAAACAATATTATGTCAGACGAAACGTAATGCGAATCGCATATGAGAAATTTTGTGAGATTTATTCTCCGGTCGAGTAAGCCCATTCATGCTGAAATCAGCAAAGCCCACTAGCCATAATCCTCTTCACAAAGAAATAAATAACAATGCATCTATCTCACTCACACTTACATTTCACTAATCTTAACCAATACACAAGTGAGAAAATGTCCCACAATGATTCACTAAAACGCTTGTTAGCTTCACTAAATGGTTTTTTTTAAGTGGGTCGGTTCGTGTACCTTATAAATCTTTTGTCGTGAATGCTAATAGCTCAGATGATCGATCATAGTTCGCCCTGTCATTCTTTATGCAAATTAGTTGAGTCATCGACCAAAATAGCCGCCTTTTAGGGCTTGACTTCCAAGGGACGTTGACCTTTGCTATTGGAAAATGGTTTTTGGAACACCTATACTACCTACATATTTGGGTAGTGGCGTACTATTTTGTTCGGCAGTATGTCACTCAGGTAATTTTTGTCAGTGTATGGTATTATTTTTAATGTCATATTAGCTTGTGTGTTTGTTTTTAGTCAGTCAATAAACCCCTTTTATTTGCGTTCTAAATGGAGTTCATGTTTTCATAGCTATTCCAGAGTTAGGAATACCTTCTTAGGGATATTTTATAACAGTGTAGTTCTCTCGACCCCTTCATTAAAGATGGTTCATTAAGAGGGATGCCTTGTTGGTTTTACTGAGGAAGGCCGAAAACCTCTGATAGATTCTCACATACTTTTCTAGTGGAACAATCCAATTTGGTGGTAGAAGCCTGGATCTGAGTTTCTTCCGAGAGACCAAACAAAAAGAGATGAGCCTCCTCTGTTATACTATACTAGAGGACACCAGCAGCTACGACTGCATTTTTTTTAAATTTACCCGTTTTGGCCGATTCCGTGGGAATTTCGGGAAATCCCTTCTTAGTGCACCCTTACGGTCCCCAAGGAACATACATGCCAAATTTCAGCTTCCTACGCCCAATAGTTTCGGCTGTAGCGTGTCTGTCAGTCAGTCGGTAACGCAAGGATTTTATATATTAAGATGAGTGTTGACACGATTGAAAAGACACATGAAAATTCGGTTGCTAAACAACCTTGTGAAGCGAATAATGAAAAAGCGAATAATCTTACGACCTTACGCTGCGTTTTACATTAGCTAGACACATCCTGCGATACCCATGAGTATTTCAAATAGGTATTTCCAGTTGCAGCAATATCTTCGTGTCCTACATGGATCTTAAAGAAATCATCATCATCATCATCAGCCCTGTAAATATACTGTCCCACTGCTGAACACGGACCTCTTCTGACGAGCAATAGCTAGCGTGTTTGTCTATCCTTTATAGCTAGCAAAAAATAAAACATTTCTACCTCCTTCACTTATCTTCCATGAAGATACATATATAATATACAATTATACATGACGCGTATAAAATTAATTTAAATATTTCGTTAATGTCACATCCAACACCCAACAAACACATCATGAAACCCAAAAGCTCGAACACAATAACCATTAAATTACTTAATATAAAATGTTGGAATATTCCGTTACAAAATGCCGCGCGTAAATAACGGCAAACCGCATGAACACATTAATAATAATTTACAGAGAAAGTTTCTCTTTGATATTTCATAAATCATAGAGTTCAGGCAGACAGGTTTCATAGTACATGATAGTTAATTACTCCACTAGTCTACACCCTTCCTTAGGTGTGGCGAACAATTGAATTTGAAAAGAATGGTATACACGTGCCGCAAATATAGCAATAGCCTAGTGCAAAACAACAAATTGCCATGCAAGGGGCATCGACGTTTCGAAGTTATGTGCGTAATAAATTATTAATTTATTATATAAACTTGCGCGAACGAAGCGGTAAAAATCAACAATTAGCCTTAGAGTGAACGTAAAGCCTTTGGTCCTGACTGTCATCAAGATTTTTTTAAGATCAGGCGACACGGAGTCAATTTGAGAAAATAGAGAACAATGATAGAATAGTATGTCTAAGGGAGTCAGTAAATAACGCCGAAACTGATTTTAGCCATGGAATATCGCTATCCCTATGCGTTGTGGTGTTCAGACGGCAGCCGAGGGAAAGCAAACTATCAGATTACGTTAGATTAAACAGCGGACCCCGGGCTACAAAGCAAAAGTCTTGGATGCATTCGGGATACCACTGGGACGATGATAATGAATAGGTATATTTGCGGGGACGACACGCACTGTATTTCGGTGATATTCTGACGCTCAATCAAATCCTGTGTTTGTGATATTTGCTTTAATATAAAACTTTTCAACATATATACAAATCGATGAAACTTACGATAGAAAAATTAGAAAAAGAAAGGTTCGAGCAGCGCAGTTATATTATGGAGTTTGTAAAAAAGTCACTGACTTGCAACATAGTCAGCGATCCTCCACAATAGAAATAAGGAACGTGCCCCATAATGAGAAGGAAACTACTAATGACTTAACATCTACTATAGTTAAAACCTGCAATGCTATACAAGTTCCGATAAAATCCTCTGAGCTACGTGACGTATACCGTTTACCGGGGAAAAAGGGCTCAAATAGACCAATCGTAGCCGAATTTGTAAATGTTCCACTTAAAAATCAGGTAATCAATGCTGCTCGTACTTTTAATAAAGTTCTTCCACCATCAGAAAAACTTAATACGGAGCATATTGGTATTAGTGATCATATTTTTCCTGTATATATTGCCGAACATCTACCCGGAAGTATACGTCAGTTGTTTTGTGAACCTCGTAACTTCTGTAAGTCGAATAATTTTAAATTTTGCTGGTCCTATAATGGAAAAATATTTGTTAGAGAACGTGAGGGTATGGAAGCCATCACTATACGCTATAGTCATTGTCTTAAACTGTTACTAGACTTTAACTAGACTTTAACTGTTAAAAGAATAGATCCTTCCATGTACTCTCTTCTCTAGTAATTACACAACATTTATTTCGTAAAGTTAATTTATGTACAAGACTTTGCCGCAATAATCTATACATTATGATTGTGATTTCTATTATATTTAAAGTATTCCAATGCTATTGCTTACGTTTCCTGATACCATTCATAACTATAAGTATTTATAAAAAAATGTCGCATTGACGTATTCACGTCCATAGAGACACAATATTTCAAGTGCCTAGCTTTTGTAGCTTTACCATATTGTGTTTACATTTATAGATATAATCTAATGATAAATGTATATTTTAAGATATGTTTATATGCCTCAATCTTACAGCCAAAGCTTCAATACTACTATATGATTTATAAATTAACTAGAGGACGCCAGCGGCTTCGCACGCACATATTTTCGAATTTCCCGTTTTGCCCGATCCCGTGGGAATTTCGGGAAATCCCGTCTTAGTGCGCCCCTACGGTCCCCAAGGAACATACATGCTAAATTTCAGCTTTTTGCGCCGCGTAGTTTCGGCTGTAGCGTGTCTGTCAGTCAGTCAGTAACGCAAGGATTTTATATATTAAGATTAATTGTCTAATGAACATTTACTTACACAGTTTCGTTAATTTCAAACCTAGTACTATAATAATAAGCTCCTCTTTACATCTCGTAACACTAATCATCTATTACTACACACAATATGTCAGGATCTCATTTACTACAAGCTCGAGAGCTGCGTATTTTATCCCCAATTAAAAAATGATGGACCCGGTAATGTTAAATGAATTAGATTCTTTCAACATCTCAGTCTCACATATTTGCACACCAAATTCTCATAGAGACTTATTGCAAATAACATCGAAGTCTGTCAGTATACTGCACATCAATATTCGCAGTGTTAATTGTAATTTTGACTCCTTCACGGTGTTTCTACACAGCGCCAACATTACGTGCGAGTTAATAATTTTAACAGAATGCTGGTTGAGTGCGTCTACGTCGAACGTAGTCTTCTAACTGTGGAACTATGGGCGATCCCATAGTTCCACAGTTAGAAGACTACGTTTCCTATTACACGAGCAATCCTAAAAAGCAAAGTGACTGAGTAATTATTTATGAAAAATTGGAGCTGCTACATACAATAACGGAACCGTCAATTACTGACTCAAGTTGCTTAATATGTCATCTAAAAAACTCAGATATATCTGTAGTAGCAATATATCGTTCTCCTTCGGTGAGAAATTGCGATAATTTTATAAATGAATTAAATCATATTCTTACATCTGTATCACAACAGAAAAATATAGTGATCATGGGTGATATGAACATAGACATATCGACAAACAATCAATAATCAAAATAATACCATAATATGATCGCATCTCATGGTTTGATACCCTCTGATCTATTCCCTACTAGTGACAAATCATGTTTGGATCATGTTATAGCCAAATCCAACCTGAAAACTACGACTCTGGTATTCGACACATATGTAACAGACCATAAGCCTACTTATATTAATTTTGACTGTAAACGGATGCCCGTAACTCCTAAAGCTAAAAGACCTATTGTTGATTACAGTGCTATAATCTCAGACCTATATTCTATGGACTACAGCGATATAATGAAAACACAGGACCCTAATTCCGTTACTGAACTTCTGATGTCTACTATTAGTTCATGCATCAAGAATCACTCAAAATCTGTTCTTTTACCATGTTAACATAGAATACTTAAAACATGGATTACCAACGGTCTTCTACGCTGTATTCGAAACAGGGATAAACTGTCATCCAATTTAGTGAAAGACCCAAATAATTATACTCTTAAGGTCACTTACACAAGATATCGCAACTTCTGTAATAAACTACTTAAAAATTTAAAGATAGCTTATGAAAAGAACGAATTTATGAAAGCCAAAAATAACCCCAAAGCCACTTGGAAAGTCATAAAGAATATTACAAACACTAACAGTAATTTCACATCCTCCAAAGAACTCTTATTTATTACTTATAATGATATGTCATCTGTCAATGCTGTTAATGGCTTTTTTGCAAACGTCGGTTGTAAATTAGCGGCTAAGTTTAGTTCCAGTCACACAACAAATGAGGGCCTTAGGAATGCGAATCCAGTCAACTCATTTGTGCTTTTACCAACAGATGAACAAGAGGTACAACAGCTCATTCTTGGTCTTCGCACAGATGCTGCGCCAGGATGGGATGGTATCTCGCCAAGAATTTTAAAATCATGTCTCTGTCATCAGGCTGCATCCCTACATCACTTAAAAAGGCTATTGTTCACCCAATTCTTAAGGGTGAGGACAGACACAGTGTCGACAACTAAAGGCCGCATATCCGTACTGCCTACCATTTCCAAAGTCCTAGAAAAATTATCAACCGTCGATTGATAGGTTTCCTGGAGACCAATAGACTCTTGGCGCCAAATCAGCTCGGATTTAGAAAGGGAAAATCGACTGAAGATGCCGTTGCCTCACTTACAAACCATGTGGTCTCAAAACTTGACGACAGGTCAAAATGTCTGGGCATATTATTGGACCTCTCGAAGGCGTTTGATACTGTGTCTGTTCCTCATCTATTAAACAAAGTAGAAATAATTGGAATTCGTGGTCACACGCACAAACTAATCAAGGACTATCTTAGTAATCGTACACAGTGTACCAAAATAGGTGATGTCATCAGTGATACTGAATCACTGAATTTTGGCGTCCCTCAAGGCTCAATTCTTGGCCCAACATCGTTCTTAATTTACATTAACAACCTCTGTAATTTACCTCTCAAAACCTCTTCTATTTACTCGTATGTGGATGACACGGCACTAGTGGCGCACGGTAAGACCTGGTCCACGACTTTAAGGAACGCGGAAAAGTGGGGGTAGTTGGAACAACAAGCTGAATTTAAAATTGCTCATAAGAAAAATTTAATTAAACTAGTTAATTTTGATAAAAATAATATTTTAATGTACAAAAGTTAAAACTTGTAATAAATACCTGCTGGTTTAGCGTTATTTTTTAAAACTAACAAGTTTCACCAAGGCACTCAAAATGGAAACTTTCAATGCTTCAAAGATATTGGATATGCAGACTTATTTTGAGGATCGGATGGCAAGTTTTTAGGCAGAGCTGCATAAGAAGTCACCACAATGTACTCGGAGTCTGGCAGATGAATTCGCATCGTTCAAGTCCTTTGTGATGCAGACATTAAAGTCTTTCTCGCAGCAGCTTGATTTTGTTGGCCGTGAGGTGGACAAAATTGAAATGCGTAGCCGACGTAAGATGTTGCTGCTTCACGGCGTGGAGGAGCGTAAGGACGAAGAGACATCCAGTTTGGTGGTGGAGACTGTCAAGCAGTATCTCAAAGTTGACTCCTTCGAGGCTGACGACATTCGGCGTTGTCACAGGATGGGACGCAAAACTTCAAGCAACAAGGCGAGGCCCATATTGGTTAAATTCGAAAGTGTTGTGGTTCGTGACAAAATTTGGTTCGCGAAGACTAAACTCAAAGGTACGGGCATCACCTGCTCGGAATTCTTGACACGTTCACGACACGATGCGTTTATGGCTGCACGGGCGAAGTTTGGAGTTGCAAAATGCTGGACGAGAGATGGCTATATACACATCTTGGGCCCTGATGATAAGCGCTATCGCATCACCTCCGTCGGAGATCTCAGTAAAATAAAACTCGCTGAAGCTGAGAAAGTGGTCGCCAAACCAACCGCCATAAAATCCAAGAGAGCTGCAGCTTCCTAGAAATAGGTTTTTTTCATGGTTTCTGTAATAGTATGTATTCTGTGTTCACCTTCAAACTTTATGCACCTTCGCTCTTACTTATTTCTTATTGTTTATTTTCCGTGTACCGTGTTTGTGTTTTACAAAAAGCTTTAGCTATCACTATTGACAATGTCATTACTTGACATTCTTGACAGTTTCGTTCTCAGTGCAACGTTCCGTTTCGCACTAGATGTGTAAAGTTTGAATACTTGTTTTTTTATCTCCTTCCACTTGTTTTTGTGTTTTATGTATGTATATTTCTGCTTTTTGTTATTTTGTGACAAATTTGTTAGTATAGTTTTTCTTTTATGTTATCTCTGTTAATGCGCTACCGGCGGGTGGACACAATGTGAACCTTGACTGGATTATTTTTAACATAGTCATTATTATATTTATTTTTACATAATACATCGATTTATATATTATATTTATTTTATACATTTGGATATTTATAAAGTTTTAGAATGTCAGATACAGACTTAAGTAACGATGAAGATACTTTCCTCTCTGTGACGAGTTTCAATGATAGTTTTAAAAGTGTTCCTTCACTAGGCGACATTCTCGAGTCACAATTCTCAGACGTGCCGCAAAACTTTAATGTAATCCATATAAACGCACAAAGTATTCCAGCCCATTTCCCTGATATGCTGGCTAACTTAGACTGCAAAAATTTACATGCTGTCCTTATCAAGTAGTCATGGCTAAAACCATGTCTCCCTTCAGCATCTTATTCTCTTCCAGGTTTCAACCTAATAAGAAATGATCTGGTATCCGGCAGTGGAGGTGGAGTAGCCATATACCTACGACATCAAATCTCTTAAAACATTGTCTCTATGTCTCCGCAGCTGCCACTGCCGAATACAGGCGAGCATCTCTTCTTGGAAGTAGGACTTCAGCACCTTAAAGTATTACTAGGTGTATACTATTCTCCTTCAAATCGCATTAACTTTTTTTCATCATTCGAGCAAGTCTTAGAAAATTTAACTCCCCTATATAGCCACACTATCATTATGGATGACTTTAACACCTGCCTTATTAAACAGGATTCTCGTGCTGCCTCTCTTAGACATGCTATAGAATCTTGTAACTTGTCAATTTTAGACCTTAACGCTACTCATTACTTCCCAAACTGTACACCTTTACTGCTTGACCAAATCTTTGTCTCTTCTCCTAATTTCGTCTCTAAGCATGGTCAGTGTACAGCAGACGCTTTTTCCTCCCACGACCTCATCTATGTATCATACAAACTACGCCCACCTAAATCGAAGCCGAAGATAGTATTGCGGCGCAATTTTGATGGCATGGATCTGGACAGGTTGCGTGCGGATACCATTGATATAGACTGGGAGCCCCTGTTTTCCTCAGAGTGTGTCAATACCAAAGTCCATATTTTCACAAGTAAGCTCATTGAATTAAACGACGTTCATGCGCCAGTTCGCGCCATTAAACTTAAACATTTACCAGCTCCTTGGCTAACTGAAGACATCAAAAAGATTATGTCCAAAAAAGCTGCTGCCAAGGCCAAACTGAAACACAGACCTACCCCTTTCAATCAAGAAAAATACGTGGCCATAAGGAATCTCTGCAATAAGGTGTGTAGGAAAGCGCAACGCCAATACATTCATACATCCGTTGAAGATGGTGATCCAGCAAAAGTCTGGAAATTTCTTAAAACTTTGGGAGTTGGTAATACACGGCATCAATCCATCCCAAGCAAAGTTAACCTCGATTCTCTCAATAGACATTTCACTACTTCGTCCAAATTTGACGGAAATATGAAAAAAACTTCTTTAGAATATCTTTCATCCTTGCCAACCCCAGATAACTCTCCCTTTATCTTCACGCCATTTACCGCTTGTGATGTTAAGAAGAGTTTAATGGTAGTTGCGTCTAATGCAGTTGGCAGTACCTGTATCAGCCGCAAAATGATCCTCCCCATCCTAGAAGAAATTCTTACAATCCTTTATCACATCCTTAATCATTCCGTTGCCCGTGGCATATTTCCATCTGATTGTAAGGATGCACTGATCATTCCTTTGCCCAAGAAACCTAAGTCCTGTTTCTTCTCAGACTATCGACCCATATCAATACTACCTTTCCTGTCGAAAGTCCTTGAACCTCTAGTTCACTCACAATTGAGTTCCTTCCTACATAAGAATGCCCTCCTAAATCCTTATCAATCCGGTTTCCGTCCTTGCCACAGTACTGCCACTGCATTGGTTCGCGTAACTGACGACATTCATCTAGGTATGGATAGTGGTAATCTTACAGCTCTTTCCTTACTAGACTTCAGCAATGCTTTTAACACTGTAGATTTTCACATCATACTCGGCATCTTACGCTCTTTTAACGTATCTCCATCGGCGATTGGCTGGTTTCATAGTTACCTGTTTGGTCGCCGGCAACGTATACGCATAGAAGATTCTTATTCTACTTGGTGTGATACTAATGCCGGTGTGCCACAGGGTGGCGTGCTATCTCCTTTACTCTTCGCGATATTTATAAATTCTATCTCAAATCAATTAGTTTCATCCTACCACCTTTACGCAGATGATTTGCAAATTTATACACAAGCCCCTTTAAACAGGTTACCAGAAGCCTGTTCCATCGTCAACGCGGACCTGGCGCGTATCTGTGAGTGGAGCAATAAATATGGTCTTCAAGAAAAAAAAAAATGAAAAAGGTAAATCCTGAGAAATCTCAACTCATTATTATTGGCAGCCCCAAACTGATTTCGAAAATTAGGTGGCCCGAGTTACCAAAAATTAGTTTTGATGGCAAAAATCTCACTTACAGCAAAACCGTGAAAATCTGGGGCTCTATTTGGATGAAATTTTATCTTGGAGACCGCAAATTCAAGAAATGAGTCGCAAACTATTTGCATCAGCAGGTTCGTTGCGTAGACTACGCAACTTTCTTCCTACAGCCACCAAAATTGCGCTTGCTCAATCCTTGCTTCTGCCCGTACGCGTTTATGCTGATGTCAGCTATCTTGACCCCACCGAGGAGCAGTTAGATAAACTTGAATGTCTCCAGAACTTTTGCATACGATTTATATTTGGACTGCGCAAATATTATCACGTTTCAGATTTTCGTAATAAGCTCAAGTGGCTGCCGATTCGTCTTCGCATGAATACACACATTCTCACATTGTTATATAATGTTCTATTCAATCCTTGTACTCCCTCTTATCTCAAAGAACGTTTTAAGTTCCTTCATGACACACATGTAAGGTCTTTGAGGTCGTCTGAGGATCTGACGCTGGAGGTGCCGAAGCATTTACAAATTACTTCGCCAAATCCATTAATGTTCAGGCTATCCGCCTGTGGAATGGTTTACCATTAGAAATTAGTAGGGCTAATTCTCTTGTAACGTTTAAAAACCTTGTTAAAAAGCACTACTTAACTAACACATTATGCTGATTTAACGGTTATTTGATTTTTAATTTCCTTTCTAAGAGGGTGCATAGGATTCCCACCAAGAACTTAGGGTCCCAAGCCAACCTCACCTGCAAGTGGTGCACCTGCCGATCAACGGACGAGGCTCTGGCAAACAAAATATCCCGATAAGCGGCAATAGGCTCGCCACCTATTACGTTGGGATCAAAACACTGGCAAAAAGTGGACGTTAAATATGCCTCTGCCTACCCCTTCGGGGAAACAGGCGTGAGTCTATGTATGTATGTATGTAATTTCCTTTCTCACTGTATCTGTTTGTTCTGAGTATAGTAATATCTATCATATTTATTTATTTATATATGTATTGTCTATGTATATATCTATATGATAATTATATTGTAATAGTACGTATGTATTTTATTCTTAAATCATCTTGCTATCCAAGTCATTCAGTGCGACACCACTACTACAATTAATTGCTAACATCATTCCTGTCCATCCAAAGGTTGCCTGTAACAGATCGCACTTAGCGATAAGGCCGCCGATTGTACATAATCGTAGTTTAAGATACTTTAATTTAATATACTGTTTATTTATATATTGGTGTGCAATAAAGAATATAATAAATAAATAAGAGGATCTTAGAACTGTGATGGGTTGGCTTTCAAATAATGTACTTACACTAAATCTTAAAAAACAACTATTAATATTCCCTTTTATTTGAAATCTTCTCCCTCGCAGGTCTTTGACTCTTTCGTACTTAGGGCTCATACCTGTAATCTCAGTAATTCCTGTTCCTCGTGTTCGGTCCCCCTAAATTTTAAGAACTTCCACAGTGACCTTGGAGTTTTAATAGATAGCTCACTGACATGGAAGCCTCAACTTGAGAATGTGACATCGGGCTCGTAAGCTGATATATATGTTTTATAGGTATTGTCTTAAGAAAGTTTGACGTTCAGCAGACACTGACACTCTAAAGACAATGTATGACGCACTGTGTCAGTCCTTACTCACGTACTGTATTACAGTCTGGGGTGGAGCTCATAAGACACATCTATTACAAGTTGAACGTGCACAAAGAGCAGTCCTGAAAGTCATGATGTCCAAACCCTTTAAATATCCCCCTCAAATTATTTATGCAGATTGTAAGGTACTTACAGTTAGACAACTCTTTGTACTACAAACAATATTACGCAAGCACTGTTCCATAGTGTATGACTCTAAAGCTCTTCAAACCCGTAGACAATGCAAAGTGTGTGATACCCATAGCGCACGAACATCTCTTGCTCAACACCATTACCACATCATCAGTAGCCACTGGTACCCATAACACAAATTAAATCTAAGCATGGGTACCAGAGTCCTACAAAACACGAAATTGTCAATGTCACATATTTGTTACTAAACATTATAAAATATTAAATAAGTGTTAATATTGTTAAACCTTTCGCAAATAAATTATTTATTTATTGTAAGTTTAATGGCAGTTTATTTTGTCTATCCGTATGAAAGCAATAATCTTAAAAAATACCCAACGGATATTTGAACGCTTTTATCATTAAATAGTGTCATTCTTAAGGAAGCTTTAGGTGTATAATTTACGCGGGAGGCCCAAAAGGCGAAGACTAGTCCTTTATAAAAAGTTCGAATCTGCAAACATTACTTGACTTTTCCGAACTGTATGACCGACAAATCATATCATGCTGTGAGCAATCGTTGCTATAATAATAGATGTCAATGTGTATATGTGCAACATTCAATGAATTAGTGGTGTACTAAATTAATCGGTTCACAAAATTGATGTTATATTGTCCAATTATTATACCGATGATCATCTTTCGTAGATATCAATTTAGACAAAAGCTGGATTTTGATTGAATAGAGATTGAATTATGAAAAGATTCCAAATAGTGCTTAAACGTTATAATTTGATTTCAATATCATCAAAACCAATTAAACTAACAGTGTAAATTATAGACTCAGATAATCGCTTTTAAATGTAACAATTTATGGATTATTCATGTTATTTAGTTTAGCATTTTTTCATCATCGTAATGCTGTCTTGGTTGCATCCAAGACTTTCATTTTGGAAATAGGGGTCTGCTTACTAAGCAAATAATTATGATAAAACATTAGCTCTCTGACCTCCTTCGCAACAAAACTCATAACAATATTCTATGAGGGCACTAATGTGATGGGCGCTATGTATTTAATTCCGATACCCTTTGCAGTGAAATCTGTTGTTAATGTTAATATCTCCACCAGGCTAACGCTGCCTGATACCTAATTCGTTCAAAATACTATTTTCTCATAAGTAAACATTAGATTCGGCCTCGATCATATTTAAAGCTTTGGAGAACAACATAAATATAGACTGCATTGAAATCTATACGTCGGTCCATACGGAGAGCCTTCGGGGAGGCTTATGTCCAGCAGTGGACGTCTTTCGGCTGATATGATATTATACATCAAGGTTTTAGTAGTCATCTCTACAAAGTTAAAGTCAATATCCTTTATTCATTTGGGTCACAATGTGACGCTTATGAACGTCAAAATAATAAATTTATAAAATAATTCCTTAAAGACTCTACGTTCGCAAAGCAAGGGCGTAGAACCTCGAGAAAGAACGGGCAATAAAACTCACGGTCACTCTTTTTCATCGCCAGGTTTAGCATAATACACATAATTTACATTTTGTACATAATTTACACAAACTAGCCACTTCTTAACCCTCACAAGATTGTGTTAAGCAAGAAAATAAACATACTTTTATATACAAAAATATCTAATATTGACTTATATCGACATCTTATATTATTTCTCCGTGGGTGTAGCCACTTAGCCGCCGTCCATAATTGTAATACAAGCTTATTCACTTTATTACTCGCTACCATTTCTTCTGTCCAAAATTGTTAGCGATATTACTAATGCCATACGTATTGAACCATATTATTGGATAAAGGGACTAAATAGGCATATTACAAAATAAGGACTTAGTCTTACACCAAGTAGTACTCATAGCGTGACTTGGATTGCCATTTGTAAAAGGTCTGCAAAGTTAAGTAACGCTTGCACAGGTTGCTAAGAATTGAACTTTTTAATAGTCCCGTCTTAAAACTGTTCTGGGAGTGCTATACCTATGTATTGTGGGATTCAATTCTCCTAGAACATTGAATGTTTCATTGAACTTTATTCAATGTAAATAAACTATTAAGTTCAATTTCGTTTAGATGTAGGTAAAATGCCCAAAAATATGTTTTCAAATAAGTAGCATCCTTGAGCTCATGAAAATGTTTAACTATAAATACACACTTGCTACATTTTAGTGGTGCCTGCATTAAAGTTTAATAAATAGGTATAGGGTACATTGTTTTTACGTATAGAAATTAAGGTAAAATTTGTTGTTTCAGCACGAAAACGCTGGATAGATTTTTCTTTTTTAATTAAGGAATCCGTGTGCAATAATTTCGCCTAAGAATCTGGCAACCGCTGATGGTGCCAAGATGGTGCATTCATTCTGCGATCTGTAATCGCTGCTCTAGGCACTTTCTCTCCATTCTCTTCATTATGTCCTCAGCGTGTGAAAATCAAACTCATTTTTTTTTTTAAGGCGTGGTAGTTTAAGCCTTCACACCATGATTGCAGTTATTTTCATAGACATGACATCTAAAGTGGTCCATCGTGGATTTTTTTTCTTATTTACTTAATGATTTTGTGTCCATACACAATTGAATGACAGGTCAAAGATACTTCCAAACCACGTCACCCAAATCCAATAAACCGAAATATAATAATAAATCCTTTATAATAATAAACCGAAATAACTAATGCAACATGGCGGCCAACCTATATTAAAATAATAAAAACGCCCGAGAAACGAACGTGAAAAGCCCGGCGACTTTGAGCAAAGTTTTCAAATTAAGTTGACAGTTAGATTAGGTGCCAGTGCCGACATGTTTGCTATAAATAAAACTTATTTAATAAGAGCACAGACTCAATTTAAAAAGTAATAGAAAATATGACGGCTAGTGCCAAAGAAAATCTTAGAGTTAGAAGAACTCACTCAATTTAGTTTATGAAATAAGCAAATTATAGCATGGCTGATAAGAAGGTGTTTGTATAAGAATACCAACTGTTTCCCCAAGTTTCAGCCCTGCTGGGGTGATGCGTTATCTACAACTAGACCATTAGGCATAGCGTAGAACTTGAAGCGGTCGCCTCGCTGCTTGAAGCACGCAGAGTGTTGTGGGTTCGATCCCCACACGAAACTGTGTTTTAAGTCTGGGTGTGCTGTGTGTCCGTTGATTGAAAGCTTTGTAAAGTCTCCCAAAACATATGTTCTATCCTAGAGTGAAAGCAGTCTCTCAAGTAGAAACTGAATACAGACTTATCGCAAAGCTTTTATGAACTACCTGCCCACGAGATTCCAACTACAGAAATCAAATAGATTTCGTATTTAGTCAATGTTAGAATGAGTGAATGACCTTTCCCTTGATAGCTAGTTAGCTGTTGCCAGCCAACAATGTAATTAGTAGTAAACTTTACTAATGATTATACCCCATACATGAAACTGCCTTCAATCTACAAAACCATCCGCAGTTCTAACATTTTTATATGTTTTAGAATTGAAAGCATATGTTTGCCATTCTAAAATATCTAGAAAATACGTTAAACATTTTTCCAAAGCGTTCCCCTATGAGTGACGTATCTTATCCACAAATTGTGATTGATATGCCTATTTATAGTATCTGCCCCATCCACTGTGACGACACACACCACGATTTATGACACACGTCCGAGTGATGTGTTGAAATATCACACTGGGAATAAAGTTTGTAGATATATCGCCATGGAATTGCGGAACTGACAATTTGTTATACATTTGATAGACGTGCTTAAAGTGCATTGGAAAAGTGATTAGCATTGGCTTTAGGCTCCAACTAGTTTTAATTGTAAATATAATTAAATTTAAATTCATTTCTAATTCTAAACCTAAACTATCCAGGACGTCACTGGGAGCAGGAAAAAAGGAAAAACATGAAAGAAATGTTAAAATATTGAACACCTAGGTATTCTGCATTTTTTTAAAGGTTTTTGTAATCATTATTAGAAATTTATATCATAATGTTTACTCTGGATACGCTACGCCCAACGATTTCATATTTGTCTGATCAATAACCCAGATTGATGAGAAGAGTGGTGCGATCTGGTAGCTAGGACTTACCGAATCATTTTTTAGCTTTTAGTACATAACCTAACTAGGTACATCATTTTTATTGTAATAAAATCGTTTAACATATTTTATTTAGTCTATTTTTTTAAATATAATTGTAAGTTATTTTTATGTTTGAGTTGTATATTAAGTGTTCATTTATTTATTTTTATTTTATTTTTATATTTGCCTGTTTTCTTTTTTAACGATTTTGTGTTCGTAATAGAACCGTTTTCTTTCTTTCTTTCTCACTGAAAGGCAATTATAACAATATTTTTTATTTGAGGCTTTGAGGAGGATCTCTGGGTGTCGAGCGGGTTACTGTATACGTATTTTGTACACTCAGCGGGCGAACTGAAGCGTGATTACTAGTGTAAAGCCTGCTCTAGCCACAAACCTCTGGTATTCTACCTATCATGCCATGTCAAAGCTAAAATGACCTCGTATATAATATACAACCGTGTGACTATGAATGTTCGTTCTGTAAAAGTTTATAGTCCAGCAAGCAGAAGCTATTAAATGACCACGAAAGTTTAAATTCCTATCTACCTGCACCCAGAAGTTCACTGCACGGTTGGCGTAGTGATTACTAAGCGGCCGCCTCGACGCTTGAATGATTTGATTCCCTCACGTGGCAAAACTTTGTGTGGTTTACAATTTGTTGTTATGCGTCGGGGTGTTAATTGTGTTTTTTAGTCAGTAAACTAGTAAAGTCTTCCACGACACAGGATCTAATCCTACTTCGGAAGATGCCTTAAAAAAAGAAATTTGTCAAATGTACAGTTGGAGACAAGTAAAACACGAGAGTTGAGATGATACTGACTCATTTATTGATTGATTATTATATTATTTTATTATATATTATTTATACCAATATGACACACGTAATACATATTCAACTAATATATCTCTACACGCCCATCATAATCATAAAAAAAGTGATACATACAATTTCACTTTTTTTTTATACGCATATAATCAGCTTAATACAATGCCGATAATTAATTAGGTATATAAGAAGATTACTTAAAATAACGATTTAATTGTTTTATTTTTGTTTTATATAAAATAATCAGTAGATATATTTAATGCTGCAATGAATAGCATAATGTTACATAGTGGTACATACCTAGTTCAAATAATAAAAAAAAATACATTGTAAAATGATAAAATGGTAAAAAAAGGGTTAACAAAGGTAAATATAAACTAACAATAACTGGTATATAAAATAAAAGTCTTGTATAAAAGTAGAACTCTAAATAATTAGTTAGGAATATACAATCTCGTACGATTTTTGTGAATGACATCTACTTTGCCATTTTTCATTATTTGCACATTTGGAGACATATCCTTAATAACAACATAAGGTCCAGAATAAAGACTGTCTAACTTGTTTACATTTTCATTTTTTATTAGAATTAAATAATTCTGTTTATACACAATAGGGTTAACATATTTGTCATACGTATATTTCCTAGCGAATTTGCTGTTAAGTAGATTTTGTCGAGCCTCTTTCTGTGATAATTGTAAGCGGTATTTCAATTCAGATGGATAGTTATCGTGATTGTATATAGGGTCTACAATATTACTTTTGAAGTTACTCGGAAGGTTACAAATTTTGCCAAAAACTAATTCGTACGGAGTGAACTTTGTCTCGGAATGCACAGTTGTGTTAAAGGCAAAACTCCAATAAGGTAACCATAGGCTCCAAGCTTCAGGATGGTTATCTGTTTGGATACGTAAATACGAACCTAAGTTTTTATGTGAGTTTTCCAATGCGCCAATGCTTTGGTGGTGATATGCTATGGAACTTAAGTGAGTAATTTTTAAAAGATTACATACCTCGTTGAAAACTGATGACATGAACTCCGTCCCCCTGTCTGTAATAATTACCTGTGGTATACCATAACGGAGGATGAAGCTATTTACCAATGCATTTGCTACTTCTGCTGATGTTTTAGACTTTAAAGGATAAGTTACCACATACTTGCTCAATTCACACTGCAATGTTAAAATGTAACAATGATTATAGCAATCCTTTTCTAGAGGTCCAACTAAATCTAAATAAACTTTTTCGAATGCTGACGTAGCTGTGGATGTAATAAGCATAGGTTCTTTTATATTTAGAGCATGTTTTTTGCTTTTGACATTTATCACATTTCCTTACAAATTCTCTAACTTCACGATCTAGTCCGGGCCAATAAAAATATTTTTTGATATTATTTAACATCCTTCTCATGCCCGCGTAGCCACTTGTGGGCAAGAGATGGAAGTCGTTTAGAATCACCTTTCTGTCATCTTTGTCGTCTATTCTTAGTACATCATTTAAAATATACAAGCGAATACCTTTAAAATGTTTTATTTCACTTAATAACTTTTCCACAAAAATCTTATTATCTTTATTCTTTATAAAACAAACTTCACTAACGTTTATTTCCTCACAAAATTCATTCAGCTCCCTCACGAATGCGGCTCGCGTCATTCGTGATTGGAAGTCTGGATTTATATAAATAGTCGATCTATTTTCAACAAAACAAAACGCGTTTCTTACTTTACTTATCTTATTATTTTTTCTCAAATTTTCCAAATCCTTTTTGTCAATAAATCTTAGTTCAACTGCTTCTTTCAGCTTAATATATGTCCCCAAAACGTCTGGTTGATCAGGCCGTCCTTCTGAAGGAACCATATCAACTGAAAGATTTTGAAACTTCCTAGTTTGAGCTCTAGTCATAACACTAACTAAGGGTTCAGTCATTTCCTTTAACTCGTCAGATGTTAAAGATATACGAGACAATGCATCTGCAGCTGCGTTGTCTGCGCCTTTTACATATTCTACCGTATAGTCATATTCTTCTAAAGTGAGTCGAAATTTCATAAGCCTGCTTGATGCGTCACGCATGTTAAAAAGATAAACTAATGGCCTATGATCGGTTAAAATTTTGAACTTACGACCGTATAAATAAGGACGAAAGTATTTAACTGCTCATACTACTGCAAGCAACTCCTTTTCTATTGTTGGATATCGTTTTTCAGCGTTATTTAAAGTTCTGCTGGCGTATGCTAAGGGTTTTCTATTACTATTAGATAAAACAGCACCTATTGCATTGCCGGAGGCGTCTGTCTGTACAACGAACTCGTTATTTGCCGAAAAGTCTGGATATTGTAGGACTGGTGGCGAAATAATGCTCTGTTTTAGAGTTTCAAAAGATTTTTGGCAACGCATGTCCCAAACAAAGGGTACATTCTTTTTGCATACCTAATTGATATAAGGGAAATGCCCTTTCTGCAAATCCTGGTATGAACTTACGGTAATAATTCACAAATGCCGTAAACCGTCTAACTTCATCGAGTGACCTTGGGCACGGATAATTTTCTACTACTTTTATCTTATCCGGATCGGGTAAAATACCGTCACCTGATACTATATGTCCGAGATACAATAACTGTTTTTTCAGGAACTCACATTTAATAGGATTTAGCTTTAAATTTACTTGTCTAATTCTTTCAAACACATGTTGCAAATCTTTCATAGTTTCATTTAAATTTCGCCCCAATACTACAAGGTCATCCTGGTAAACCAAGCATTTCTCGTAATTCAATCCTGCCATAGCCATCGTCATCATACGTGAAAAGGCTGCTGGGCTAGTTTTTAACCCCATAGGCATCCTAGTCATTTGATATTGTCCCGCATGAAATGCAGTAAATTTTCTACTATTTTCTGCCAAATTTACGTTGTAAAATCCCTGATATAAATCTAAATGACAAAAATATATGCAACCTGAAAGAGAGTCTAGAATTTCCGTGATGTTAGAAAGTGGAAACCTATCATCCTCTACGCAGTTATTTAATTTCCGATAATCTATTACTAGTCTCCATTTTTTTAATCCATTCGCATTCTTTTTCGGAACTAATAATACTGGGCTACTCCATTCGCTTCTACATTTTTCAATAACACCATCTTTTAACATCTTATCAAGCTGATTTTGAATTTCGTTTTTCTGAGAATGAGGTAATCCATAGGGCTTACTAAACACAGGACACGAGTTTGGTTTCAATATTATATTATGTTCGTAAATATTTGTTGTTGTCAATTTATCACCGTCCAAATAAAATATATCAGAATATTTTGCGCATAAGTTTTCTATACAAATTTGTTCTTCTTTATTTAATTGATTTAATTGCAATTGGGAAAACACCTTCTTTACTCGGTCTGCATTTATTTTAGTTTCCTGGAAAGTACATATATTATAGTCATTAGCGCTATGAATCACCGGATTAAATTCAGTCAATTTAAATGTATTCTCGGTTGTATTTAATATTTTTATTGGTATCCTACCGCAAACTGTCTTGACTATAGTGCTAGCTAAATATATTCCATCAGCAATTTGAGAGGCACAAACTACTCCTTCACCTTGTAAATTAGTCTCAATGTAGTGTATTGATTCACATCTCGTTGGTATATCTAACCAACTTTTAGAACGTAATAATAAGGGAATGTTGATTTGCACGGGCTCTACCGAAAGTGTTAAAATATTGTTTTTAAAATCTAAAACTGATTTATACTTTGTTAAAAAGTCGCTTCCAATTATTCCATTCGCCGTAATTGGCAAGAAGTCAAACAGATAAAATTTATGGTGTAAGCGATGACCACCCACAAATAAAGACAAGTAACAGTATCCTACAGTCTTAACTTTGCCGCCAATACCATTTATGTATGAGTGTTGTTTAACAAATGGAATACGGTGTTCTACGACATGTTTATACTTAAGCGCTGATATTGAAGCGCCGGTGTCAAGTAACCAAGTGTAATTGTAATTGTTTAAAGATAGCTCTATAAAATAAGTATTACTGCATGATAAAATTTGTTCCTTAGTCTCGAAAAAACATATTTTTGGAATCAGTTTCAGGCGACTTCGATGTCGTTGCCAGTGCTGGTTCTGGTTCAGTAGTTATATTGATCTGTTGCTTCCCTCGATAAAAATTAGAGTTATAATAAGACCTACCTCTATTATTTCGTCTGGGTGTAAATGCCTGCTGCTGACGCCGTGGTCCGTAACCGCCGCGGTATTAGTTGCCACCACCTCGGTGTATGTTGATAGCTCTGCGCCATGATGATGCTCGCGGGTTAAATCTATCGTGACCTTGAGCAAAGTGCTGACCTCTGCTTCTGAAAAATCTATTATTTATCTCTCTGGACGTTGACATACCCAAAATATCTGCGGACGCTCCGACTGACTCCAACTCCTCGTCTTGGGCCGCTTGAATCGCGTCTTTTAGAGTACTGAAATTACGGGAGGCGATTATTGTGCTCAAACGTCGATTTCTCAGGCCATCGGCAAATTTCTTTATAGCGAATTGTTCATTAATCGGTTTTAACAAGTTATAATTACTTGAATTACCATTGGCCTGCGAAATCGTTAAGTTGACAAATAACTCAGAGATTTGTTTACCGAAATCTTTTATTGTTAATTCATTTTGTCTCATACGAATTAGTTTAGTTTGTAAAGCACTTGCAGATTTTTTTGGCAATAGTATGTTTTTCATGTCAGAAATTAACTCAGACACACTAGAATAACCAGAACTTAATTGTAATTTAGTGGATTGAGATAATCTACTTTTCAATACAAAATCAATGAGCTTACTTTGTTCGGAAGTCTCAAGGGTAGAGGCATAATATTCTATATTCTCTATTAATCGTTGCGTATTTTCCTCCTCATCTGTCATCTGCGTTAATATACTCAAAGCTACTTTAATGTTAAAGGTCGACATAGTGGTTTCTACCGATTCAGCAGATTTACACAAGGATAAAACTTCACTATACAAAGTCTGAAATGAATTAATAAACTTGTCAATTAAAGGCGTATCACTAGTCTTTATAATACCTTGCTTAATATCTCTGCTAACCTGATTTAAACAGGCTTGATACCTAGAAAAAATTCCATTCGCCTCGCTTTGCTTTATTATCAAAATATTTCCTTTTCTACGATTTTGACCTATTTTAATCAAATACGTTCTAACTTCTTTTATTTCTTTACATAGAGTTTCTAAGTCTTCGGCCATAACTTATCATTATAGAGGCAGATAGTTAATAACATTATACTTAATAAGTCCTTAATAGTTTAAACGCATACATTACCCAATGTTACGCATACGAGAGTAGTTTAGAGTTATCGAAAATAGGGTTCGCGCACTTTATTTTTAAACGGATCGCGACTATTTATATATATATTCTTTTGAACACTGCACAATCACTGTTAACCTTTCATTTTACCATCACTTTATCACTTTACTTGCTATACCGTTAATACGAACGCCGAAAACGTAGTGACGAATAATCACTCGTAGCTCTAGACTTCAATGTCGTCGTCCTTTTGGTCTCGCGAACGCTCACGCCGAAATAGTGATCGACGTAGATTGTGTCGAGATATTTCTTGCCTTATCCATTGTCCATGACATTTCTTAAAGATTCTGAATACGAAGAATATCAGCCCGATACCCAAGGCTATAAGTGACAGTATTATGGTCGTCGTACTGAGGTAGAAACGAAATTCATCCACGGTGGCTGTATTCGATCCTGCTGCATTTTGTGCAATTATGACCTCCTCACGAGATTGCGTTTTGCCCATCTTTATTGTGCCAAAACTTTCGTCACAGCAACGCGTGCAAGTAACAAGTCTAACAACGTTATATTTGATTGATTCATCTTGGTACCAGAACAGTCCAGAATACCCGTGCATGAAATATTTCTTCCTTTTATGGTATGGCGCCGCGCGAGTGCAAGCCGGTGTCAAATACGCGACGGCGATCGGATGGCAGACTCTTTCGGCAGGGTCGCCATGTGAGGTGTTGTGTTGGAGACAAGTAAAACACGAGAGTTGAGATGATACTGACTCATTTATTGATTGATTATTATATTTTATACCAATATGACACACGTAATACATATTCAACTAATATATCTCTACAGTGGTTTAAGGTAGTCTTATGATGATTAATAAACAAAAAACGATGCACAGTAGTGAATTTATTGTACGCAAAAACTTGACTAAAAAATTAAATAAACCTGCACTTTAGCATGTTTATTTAATTCTTCATCAATATAATTAAAACTTTTCAAATGCTTTATTCGCACGCAATTCTGTCTTAGTCTCAATAAAAATCAAAAACTTCACTTGTTAAGGCATAACTTCTTCAGCAAGGTTCGAAAGAACTTTTGTACGAACAAACTAGTACTTTTCAATTGTCCAATGTTGGAATGTAATGCACTTTAACTTGCAAACAAGAAAAGTTAGATAACTCGATTATAAATTATGCATTAGCGGTTGCTATTTTCCACTTTAACTTATGGACTATAGTGCTATGATTACGGAAGGTTATTATGTGAGTATAAGACTTAGAATAAGACTAGATTTTCCATGCAACTTCACCCTCGCGGCGGTTAGTTATTGGGACAAAAGGCCATGTGCCATTCTGATGTATAAACTTTGCAAAGTTCTTTCAAAATCGCTTCAGTAGTTTTTGCGTGAAAGAGATATAAACATCCATAAATCCTCATAAACGTTCGCATTTTATAATAGTAAGACATTTTTAGGACACAGTGTAATCGTGTGCGTTTAGGCCAACCAGTGACTACAACATTACTGTATCTGTTTTGGCAGCTATAGTATTTAATGGTTATTTCAAAATGCAGCCAAATCTCTTACTGGTTGCCAGGTATCGTATATATAAGTAATACATTTGGTAATACAGTGAAGCATTTGGCATCAGGCTTTCGAACTTGAGGCCTTTGACATTCTCGCTCACCGAACGAAGCGAAATTAATAAGGCTCTACTATCTAAAGAAAATATAAAAATCTTCTCAAAGATCAGTTGACCTACTCCTACACTCTTTTGACTCCTACATATCTTGACTGATAGCAATATTACCTTTTATAATCACACATTAATATATACTTTTCATCGAGTTTGCTCACAAACTCAAGCTTGTTTATTTTCCATAATTGTAGGTAAATATATAAGTGATGAATAAGCCTTTTAGGTACGGAGACCTCAGATCGCTACGCCGTAGGCGGAGGGCTACGACGCCTACGCCTTACGCCTCTGCGACCGGTGAAACTCCATCCAGTTATTAACTTCTGTTTCAAGTGAATGGTCTGTCATTATCGACTAATTTATCTGGCGATTGTTCGCTAAGGCATTTACTTTTCGCCCTTTTTGGCAGTTGTACGCTTACGCCCGTATTCACAAACGTTACTATGAGGTCTCATAGTTTGAATGGACGCACAGAGTATGCGTCCCTTGAAACGAACGCACAGCAAAGGTACCCCGCTAGCTATATTACGCAACGCATAGGGTCAATTTTGTGTTTGACTTACGTCAAAAACTTAGGTTATGTATTATTTGCGTAGTTTGGTGTACTTTGCTCGAGATTATTTTCGCATCAGTTTACAATGGATTATAGTAGCGAAGAAGAATTTGATAATTATATCAACGAACAAAGAATAACTACTAGGAGAGTTGTACGGGATTTCCAAAATCCTTTTGATTATTATAGTTCGGCGGAATTTAGACGACGCTATAGGTTTTCCAAAGAAGTGATGTTTTTTCTAGTCATACCACTAGTGAATGAAGACCTAGAAAAATGAACTGCGAGAGGACTTCCAGTACCAGCTATTTACCAAGTTGTAGGTTTATCCATATTTATTATGTTCACAAATCCACAATTCAATACAAATATACCACGAAGTAAATCGGCACAGAGACGGAATAGTATTGTTTACAGCTTCTTTAGAGGTTATGTTATGACAAAATTGACAATTAAAATGAACATTAATGAACGTCAGTGAAGCGCAATGAACTACGCAACATACGCGAACCAATCAGATAGCTCTATTTAACGCAGTGCGTTCTCATAGTTAAGGGTCGTTTGAGTATTGTTTATGAATTGAAAGGCTGGCCATATGCGACGCACTGAGAAATGTCTTAATTCGCATAGCGTTGCTACTTTACTTACACAAGTATCGTTTGTGAATACGGGTGTTAGTTTGTTCGGCATAAGAACTAGGTACCTACTGTATCTGCGATTTGTTTTCATATAATTGATATTAATGCTTATTCTGTAAAATGTAGGTATATAAAGTTATTGAATTTAATTTATTTTTCCATTTAGATTTCAATTGCAAAATTGTTATTGCTAACCCACTTTAGCCAAGCTATTTAATACTTTCGTGTTTACCTCAAATAAATACCAACCCGCAATAGATAGCATTCGTATCTACTACTAATCGATCGAGTTTGTCTTCATATTTGATTTTAAAAATGATGATGATCATTAATATGATGTTGCTTATATTTTTTAGGGTTCCGTACCTCGAAATGAGAAAATGGAACCCTAGTAAGATCACTTTGTTGTCCGTCCGTATGTCAAGACCCTTTTTCTCAGAAACGCGTGAAGGTATTAAACTGAAATTTATATCAAATAGTCAAGTCTACTGTCCTATGAAGCTGTGAGAAAAATCAAACTTCTGAACCAACGCAATCAAAAGATCCAGCCATTTATGCTGTAAATTTCCGCAATTTTCGAAACTCGCAAGGGAATCAAAACCTACAGGGTTCTTCCCGTGAACTCAGAATCTAGAAACTTGGTATAAAGGAATGTCTTATAGCACAGATAAAGGAAAATTGCGAAAACCATAAATTTTTAGTTACATCATATCATATTAAATATTTTTTGTAATTTTAAAGTTATTACCGTTTTCTCATGAACGCGTAAAGGTATTAAATTGAAATTCATATCAAATACTCAAGTGTATAATACTTTTAAGCTGTAACAAAATCAAACTTCTATGTCAACGCAATAAGAAGAAACAGCAATTTAAGCCGCATATTTTCTCGCAACTATTCGCAAGGAAATCAAAACCTACAGGGTACTTCCCGTGAACTCAGAATCTTGAAATTTCGTACGAGGCAACTTCTAATAGCACAGATTAACCTTTAAATACTGACGTGGCTTAGTCATATCATACATGGTGACGTGACGTCTCCCAGACGCCTTAGTATATAATCGAATTAGGTCATTTCTATTTACTGATATGCACTTTGTTTAATTGTATTATGATTCGTTAATTTATTTTATCAAGTCAGTAAAAAACAACAACCTTTTCATAGGAGATCAGTATTTAAATTTGGTAGAAACGACATAACCAACGTTTCCCTCGCCTAAAAAACATAAGATATGATCTAAACGATAAAAAAAATATTTAGAATTATTTTGGAAATTTTATTATATTTTGAACATTATTCTTAATTAATAGTACTGCTTAGGCAGCGATTTCTTTGAGTTTTGATACATTTTACATTGCTTTTGACCCAGAACACTAATACTGACCTTACGTCTCAGAGACACTGCGCAACTCTGCCGCCGAATGTGTTACCGCAACACTAGTGAGCTCTCGACTGAATGATAGACATGTTGGATCTCGAAGGTACAGGGAAGGGCGCGAGGGTAACTTTACAGGCCTTTAAATAAAACTCATATTTGTTCATTCAATTTTCAATTTTCAATACAGAAAAATATAGAAATCGCACTACAACAACAGTTTTACCCAACATATTTACTTCAGTTTCACTTATGAATTATTTCTAGAGTAAGAGTAAGATACATAAACAAATGACGTCTCTAAATAATAAAATGTCGATTTTAATTTGAACAGGTTTAATAAATCACACAAGTGTCTGTTCCTACGTTCAAATTTATTTATCTAATCGAAAGTTTATCAACATTCAATTGAAATTAATTCTGAGTAAACCAAATCTAAGGATCTGTTGTAAACATTATCGACATTTTATCGATATTTATTCTGAGTAAGCCCATCACTAGTCAAGTCAAAATTAGTAACAAACTACGAACATTCATCCCTAGATTAAAATCATGAGTCGAAGTGAAGTAAATATATTGGGTTTACCCGCCATTGTAGCGCGAATTCTATGTACTATCTATATTCTAAGGTTCGCCCGAATGTTCGTGAGAATGCTCGCTAAAACACACTCATTTGTTTTGTAACATTCACGAGAATGCTCATTACAGGTGAATGCTCAAGTATATCAGCGCCTAATGCGAATAGATTATATTCACGAGATTGCAGACGAAACTTTTGTAATGAGATGTATTCGATATGCTAAACATTTTGCATTTCGTTATTATTCCATATTGGCTACAATGAATGTTCATAAAATGTAATTAAAATAAATTGGCCTTCACGAACAATATTATATGAATCTTATTAAAATGAAATGTGTGTTGTGAGCTCCATGTAATAATAAAAACTTTATTGTCTAAGTAAGTAATTTGTTGTATAATAAATTATATAGTATTTTATTTTAACGTTAATCTAGAAAATTAACGAAAAGGCAGCGATAGCTTAGTAGAGATATCATTAAACAGAAACGCGCAGGGTGTCCGAATCAAATCCACGGCGTGCACCATTGACTTTTCGGAGTTATATGCGTAATAAATTATCTTGCCCGTGCCTCGGAGGGCACGTTAGGCCGCCGGTCATGGCTGTTATGAAGATCTTTGAGAGTGGAGTCAGTGCCTCTTAATAAACTGACACTAGTCTTAAACCATGAAATATTTCTATCCCTTTGGGCTGCGCAGGTCAGACGGTAGGTGTACTGTGGAAAAGCTAATATAGTGTCAAATCTGTTTAGCCCAGTAAACGAACGCTGGGATCCTAGGCGAGATCTTGGTTGCAACCGGAATAACGACGATGATGATGATAATATTCCTATAAATAACCTTACAGGTTTAACATATATTTTTCTTCAACCCGGGTGACCGAGCTTTTTAAAGACTTGTCCCTAAGTCATTCATATCTGTGCCTAAAAGCAAAGAGAAGCAAGCAAGCTCGACTATCAATATGGATGATGCAATATAACAATACTTTTATCGATTACGCATAAGTTCATAACAATGAATCGTAAAATGTATATCGAAGCATGAGTATATATCATAAAACTCTTTGATCCAATGCGATGCGTAACTAAATTATAATTATTTGAGTTCAAAGCGACGCAGACTCGTTGCATTGGGCGTGACATTTCTCTTAAGTTGAAACAACCCGTTACTACGGCAAACGTGGACTGAAATTGAAAACTGATGAAAAGGGTTTTGGTTGCAGGGATTTTATTTGAAATGTTCAAATGACTTCAAAATATTATTTTAAAAGAGTTTTTTGAGATTATATTCAGTGATAAATGTTACGTAAAAATCTTGGAAGCGTTTCTTATAAATTATTAATTCGAGATAGTGGTGGGCCAGTAGTTTATCTGCGGGTGAACGCTTGTGGCATTTACATCAAAGCGCTACCGTGCTTCGGAAGGCACGTAAAATTGTCGAACTCGGGTAAATCGCTCGCGTTTATAATAGTAGTTAGATAGGATAACATGTTCATCCTGAGAAGGGTTAGGCTATGTGGTAAACACGTGTTGACAGACTTCACATATTTTCCTAGGGCATTATGGAGAACTCTCAAATATGCAGATGTCTTAAGTTTCCTTCACTATTCAGCAACCTATAACTATTTAATACGCACACAATATTTAAGAAATTGTGCTGCACGCTATGGGTTTGAACCCGTCACATTTACTTAGTATCCTGTATATTGTCTCTCCACTAGGCTAGCGCTGCTCGAAAAACCTACATGGTAATACTGCGCTTATTATATATGGGTTCTTAATAAACTGAATTTGAAGCTCGCATCGGTTTTCCTATCGGGTCCGTATCGATATCACGCTTCAACAATTCCAATTATTACTACCTATACAACGAGCGGTGTGCTATCGCCGAAATACGGACAATTTTGTGGATGGGAAAGACGTCCGCAAACATGTAAGTAAGCCGGCTTCACCTTATAAATATTATTAATTGTAAACTTCTTAGACTTCTTTTTAAGATGTTTTGCAATCTCAGACTACCTAACTTCATTTTCAAAGATACTAGACATACTTTCATTACCTCCGTTCTCATGTATTTAAACACCTTAACCTTCCTCAGGGATCCCACAATATATTGGCGAAAACCGTGAAAAAATACGTTCAAAAGTTTATGACTTTATGTTGTTCTGTATGAACAAGCTAGACCCAATAACTCGTGAACGAATGACAGAGGGGCAGGCTAAAGGACTTCTGACGATTTATTTTTCGGAAAAGCGGTCCATAATTTCAGAAATACTTTTCTCCAATTATAATTCGTACAGAAAAACGGAAATTTTGTTGACAATATTTATTACCTCGTTGATTTTGGAATGTGTTTGTTTATATTTATATTCGATGCTCGGCTACAAAGTTTTCTTGGTTTGACGGCTACGAAATTTTAAGGACTATGTCAGTTGGGACGGCAATAGAATCATTGGTTGATGGTTCAATCCAAACAAATATTATAAATACGAAAGTGTGTTTTGTTTGTCTTTTTTCATGACTCTTCATAGCAATTTAATGGTATGATTTTTAAGTAATGAGATATTGGATTGACATGAGGAATAATACTTTTTATCGCAATAACCGACTCCCATGCAGGTCTAGACACGGTCGAAGACTAGAATTATCTTCTGTATATATAAAATTCTGCTGTTATGACTGACTAACAAACAACGTACAGCCAAAAGCATTGGGCGTAAGAAGCTGTAATTTGGCATGTATGTTTCTTGGGACTGTATGAATGCTCTAAGCAGGCAATTCCAGAAATTATCACCACAAAATTATATAACTTACATGTTATTTTACCTTTGGCTGCCAGTCTGAAATGGAACTGGGCGGGTCACATCAACCGTATGCACTAGGGTCGTTGGGCAAGACTATCAACACTGTGGGTGCCAGAAGATAAAAGACTTGGCCGAGGCTGGCGCCGAAAGTGGGGGCTGGATGACTTAGACGCCTACCACAAGAACTGGCCTGAAATTGCGTGCGACAAGCAATCCTGGAAAGATTTGGGAGAGGCCTTTGCCCAGCAGTGGGACAGCGTAGGCTACTAAAAAAATATTTTATATAAAGAGGCAAATATTTTATATATAGAGGGGAAGAGCTTCTTACACCCAATTGTTTTGGCTATGCGTTGTCTATCAATCAGTAAGTAAAGCAAGAGCTTTATAAAGTATATTTTCGTAAGTTGTATATTTTTCCTACTGAAGATTTGTTCATAACAAACAAGCACTTATCAGACGATATAACACTGTTTCATCTGAAGCCAAACCTTTCAACACTTATTGAACACAGCGTTAGCCCCTTTATCACAAAACACGAACATTTTAACCCATACAACCTAAAGTACTATTCAGGTCTAAATATAAAGAAGCACTTTTCCCGCAACCAATTTTAAATTGGCTCCTAACCCGCCCTATTTAGTTGGCAGACGTGGTCAGGATATTAAGCGATCGGAGGTAGTTTCTGTTGTACGACTGAATCTCTTTGCTTTCATGCGGCTCTGGTAGCTTATTATGTTTATTGTATGTGTGGTGTGATGTTTTAAGAGTTTTGTGTTAGTAACTCTATGTATGTAGGTTTGTAAGAACCTACATACATAGATACTCGTTGGTCTCGCGGCATAAATGTGCGCGTGGGATTGGGAGGTCTCGGGTTCGATTCCCGGGTCGGGCAAAGTGTTATTGGGTTTTTCCGTTAGGAAATTCTCAGTAGCGGCTCGAGGTCTGGTAATGTGCCCGGTACGGCAATAGGCTCGCCCCTTATTACGTGGGACCTAAAAATTCATGGCGAAAATATCACACTTCTGCCTACCCCTTCGGGGATACAGGCGTGAGTCTATAAAAAAAATGTAAGAATTTGTATGTGTATAGAGCGCACATACACCTACGTACACCACATAATATAATTCCGAGGAAGATAGTCTAACATATTAATATTTTTCTTTCACATAAGCGCAGCTGCCATCATTAAACCCAATTAAAACAGCCATAAACAAGTAATAGCTTGTTGAAATGAAGCAAAGAGTTCCTGTGAAAAAGCCACTGAGACGTACAAAACAATTTTCCGCGAGATAGAGGCTATTTCAGGCAATTTACATCAATTTTCGGACCACAAATAATTAAATTTCGTTCTCAGTTCCGTCCGTCCGCTAAAATTTGATTTCTTACAAAGTGTGGAGGATAAAGGTGTGGTGTTCCTCCAACTAGAGGGAGGAGCCTCTTACCAAGCTGGGTGGTCGGGCTTGGTGGCCTGCAGGCCGACGGACATACTTTGGAAATTGTATATATGCCGCGTCGCTCGCGAAAGTTGATATCGCGGTTCAGGATTTTTGAATTTTTCCCGCGTTGTTGGGTGTTGCAGTCGTAGTTGTGTCGTAGAAGTTCCGTCGTTATTGGATAGATGGCGCTATGCGGGTGTTATGTAGCTGGCCGCTACATCACTCCCCCTCAAGACCGGAGGTCGTTCTTGACGGTGATGGTCAGTTGTCGTGGCTTCTGTAGTCGCTTGTCACAGTGTGCTTCGCAAGTCCCACGGTGAGTCGGGGAGAGGTTGCGAAGGTGATGAGCAGTGAGCGATGAGCAGTGAGTGTCCCGCAGTGAGTTGGGGAGTTGCTGCGTAGTGGCTGCGTCGTGGCTGCGTAGTGGCTGCGTAGTGCTGCGAAGCGGTTGCGTGGTGGCACTGCTGCGTGGACGGGAGCAATGTGCGCTGCTTACGAGGACCGTGTGTGCAGTGAGGCGTGCCGTGGCGCTGGAGAGGCTGCAGGGAAGACCAGGCATGCAAGTCTGCATGGCCTACGGTGGGATCCTGGCTTCGAAGATGCTGGCTGGCGGCGACTTGATTGCTGACCATCAGGTGAAGTGCGGAGTGAGGCGAGGTGGAGATGAGGACGATGCTGTTGCTGGATCTGACCGGTGAGGGTTGCTTCAGATCACGTCGGGAGCTGCTGGTAATCTGACCGGTGAAGGTCGCTTCAGATCACGTCGGGAGGCTGCTGGTAATCTGACCGGTGAAGGTTGCTTCAGATCATGTCGGGGTCACCAATGTGGAGGATAAAGGTGTGGTGTTCCTCCAACTAGAGGGAGGAGCCTCTTACCAAGCTGGGTGGTCGTGCTTGGTGGCCTGCAGGCCGACGGACATACTTTGGAAGTTGTATATATGCCGCGTCGCTCGCGAAAGTTGATATCGCGATTCAGGATTTTTGAATTTTTCCCGCGTTGTTGGGTGTTGCAGTCGTAGTTGTGTCGTAGAAGTTCCGTCGTTATTGGGTAGATGGCGCTGTGCGGGTGTTATGTAGCTGGCCGCTACAAAAGTAATTGCTGTGAAATTACTCTGGGAGGCCGTATATACTAAATTGAAAAGTTAGCTTTGATAGGTTCAATGTGTGTCCGAGCTATGACCAAATGAGATAAGCAAGTAATAGTCAACAAAGACGAAAGTTCTGTCTAGATTCTGAACTAACAGCATTCTATATTCTATACATTTGAGAACTTTAATTGACATATTATCTATTAACATGACACTTTATTCAACTTTACACACGACGCGTCGTTCGATTTCAACGCGGACAGCACCAACACTAACGTCTTTTGCACTGCACTTCACTGCACTTCACTGCACTATACTTTCACTTCACTTTATTGCACTACTACTTCTTTCTTCCTTTTACTTCTTCCTTTTCTTCTCCACTTTACCACTTTTCAACTTAAGCTGGCGCTCAGCGCGTCTACACCGCCTTATATACCCCTAGGAATGTTCTAAATCCACTAATTTCGATTGTCATTTCATTATTCAATTGTTTTTCCATCTCCTGTCTCTTTTTAACCTTTCCATTCCTTCCTGAAATTTCTAGAATTTTCTAATGTTTACTCGAAATATTTAAATAATCTTTTTTAAATATTCGCCAAATATTCATAAACATTTTCCAAATTTAATAAAAACCAAAATCCACATAATTGTTTTGACTGGGATTTGAACCCACGCCCTCAGAACGTGAACGGGATGTGTTATCCACACGACCATTGCCTTGTTGTCAATGACTGGTGAATTTGGCGAACACTTGACAGAGTGTATACGTCATCAAACTAAATATTGTCATTTCCAAATAATGAACTAGTCTTCAAACCTCTTTGCTAATTATTATTGTGTTTGACGCCCGGCTAGTTTGTCGTGTACACGTCAGTAGTCTTCTGTCTACGTTGACGACCGTAGTGATGATAGTTTGACATGACACCAGCCGTCACATTATTGACATATTATGAATGTTTCTTACCTCAAATAAGTATCATATATATAATCGTGGAAAAGATCAAATACTGGGTCTTCCTTGTTTGACCGAAAGGAATTTGACAAATTTTCACTTCCCAAAAAATTTTTCGCCTAATTTCATTCGCCAAATTATTACTTAGCAAAAAATCTATTCACTAAAAATTGTAACACAAACGTAATGTTTGGGGAATGAACGTTTAAACTATAACTTGTTTACCAACTAGTTTTTTTAACATTTTTTATTTAGTCAAATATTTCAGTTGGAATAACAGTTTTTCCGCAAAATCAATAATTATCCTAATCTAAATTGTTCAGTTCCGGGCAACCTACGAAACACAATCTCTTTTTTCTATCAATGCAAGTCGTCGTTTCTGGCACTCGTCGGCCGCTACCGAGGCACTGCTCGGTACGCTCGCTCGGCTCGTGCGTAGGAGGTCACAGTTCTAACCTAACCTAACCTAACCATTTTTTTAATAGTTAACCTACTCTAACTACTTCCATAAATTAACTAATATCACCAAACGTTTATTGTCTGAAGATTGTTTGCTGTAATAAATCATTTGATTAAAGACCAAATGCCATATTGACATTATACTTGGTAATATTTTGCCAAGTAAAAATTTAACCAAATAAAAATATGCGTACTAAAATCATTCGAAATATTGCGATGATATAAAAAAAGGTTGCTAAAATTTGTTTGGGTAATGAAATTTTGTCAAAATATTTTCGGCAAAAAGTGACAGTATTTGAGGGATGCAGGATCCCTCAAATACTGTCACTGGATATAAAACATAAATATTGTTTGACTACACGGCTGATGGGGTCGCCTACGCAGCACTCTACCCGAGTTCAACACTGGTCGAGGATTGCAGATTCGGACCCTACACAACGTATGTGATGCATAGTGTATTGTTTCAATTGTAGGTATGTATGTGCCTTTAGCTCGTTAAATGAATGATTGTGAAGTATTCCGTGATACAGAGCTTATTCCTAGAGCAGATGTTGTCTTCAATCAATGTATATCTGTATATAGATTTCTGTATAAGAAATTCTTGCGTTACTGAATGACTGACAGACAAGGCAGAGCCAAAACTATTGGGCGCAAAAATCTGAATTGGTACGTATGTTCCTTGAGGATTGTAGGAGAGAGAGGCTTTTTGGAAATACCCACATTAAGGGGATAAAATAGTAGAAGTCTAGTAAAAAGTAAACACAGCGTCAAATAGTCGATGATGATGATGATGATGATGATGATGATGTACCAAAATACCAGAAGTAAGCGGACATATACGATGCAGATCAGGAATTGTGATCGATATAACGCAAATGAAAATAGAAAAGAAAGTCATTTCTATACTGTCACCTAAAATTTCTGCAACTTTACTCAAACCGGTCTTATCAACCTAGAACTAGTGTTGCCTAGACTACCAAGACATAAAGCAAGCAGAAATATTGTATTTATCCTGCAGAAAAAGTATCAAGCCCACAAAACCAGTCTCAATAAAAACGAACGAAGAAATGATGGCATTATATCGAACAAAATATTCGCGCCTCACAATATCATTATCGTTTTCTTTCTTCCCCGGAGATATTCCGTCATCGAAACCGAAGCACCACTTGTAAACATTTCACCCGTAACGAGTTCTGGTCCGATGAACGCTCAATAAATCTGAATTTCTTGAAAATAATCCAGTTTGTATATTAACAGGGAGGTTCGCGTCGGCTCGATTTTGCCGTAGGGTATAAGGTTGCACACTTATTACTGGAAAGCAGCTGAACGCTACGATAAAAACATATTGCAGCATTTATCAACCAATTAAAATGACGTAATACCGAGCTTAGGACCTTAGCTTTGTGGCGACCACGTACCGGACGTCGCAACAGGGGTAGGCCGTAGTACCGCAAGGTGGACCAACGATCTGGTTATAATCCTGGAAAGTGGTTGGATGTGGGCGGCTCAAGATTGGTCTGTGTGGAGAAACTTGGGGAAAGCCTATGTCTAAGGCTAACATGATGAATCACGACCTTAGTGGAAAGACTCTGTGTAGTACACAGAGAGACCCTATTGTGAATCCACGGGCACAACTAACTTTTCGGAGTAAGGTTTCTATTTATTGTAGAAAGGCACCCGCATGTCTGAGAGTCTGCCAACCCGCTCTTGGCAAGCATGGTAAATGGCCTTAACTTTATCATAGTGATACATGGGCCCATGTTCAGCAAGCATTAGGTAATTTTATATAAACAGCTAATATCACTCCGTTTCTGTCTGATCCCGTTGAAATGACATGTAATACCTTCTTAATGCACCCCTACGGTCTTCAAGAAACAGCCTTACAGCACCCTATAGTTTTGGCTATAGCCTGTCTGTCAGTTAAGATGCAAGAATTTTGTATAAGTCAAAATATTTATTCACTTTGGTAACAATGTGACGCATATGGAGGCCATTTTTTTAGTTAATTACTCAATGAATCTACGTTTACATTTAGTACCTCGTTCGCAAAGTAAGGGCTTCGAACCACGAGAAGGAATTTTATTATACTGACATCATCATCATCATCATCGCCCTAGCTTTATCCCGGTTGCATCCAAGACTTACACGCCTTGGAGCCCGGGGTCCGCTAACTGGTCTTACCAGATATGACAGAATATCAACTTTTCCACAGAGTGACAGCCGTCTGACCTCCGCAACCCAAAGGCATAGCGATATTCCATGGTTTAGACCAGTATCAGTTTATTTGAGGGTACTGACTCCCCGTAACGACTGTCAAAGATCTTGATGACAGCCGGGACCGAAGGTTTAACGTGCTCACCGAGGCATGGGGCAAGCGATAATTAACAATGTAATACGCACTTAACTTTCAAAAGTCATTGAGCCGTGGATTCGAACCCGATACCCTCTGCTTGGCAGTCCGTTGGTATCTCCACTAGGCTATCGCTGCCTTAAGGAATTATGCTGACAGATTATATTAAAGTGACTGGCGATATTAGGGAGGGCGTGGAAAACACCAAGGTCACAGTGTTGACTTTGGTTGATTTTTCAAATGCCTTTAATACCGTCAGTCACGACATCCTAATTTCCCTCCTCTCCCATCAGTCTGTCCGCCACGATGAGTCATCATCGAACTGGCGTGACAACAACTCTGGTGTTCCTCAAGGCGGTATTATTTCTCCTTTGTTATTTTCTAAGTTTATTAATCTCTTAACACAAAATCTTCAGTGTGCTTATCATTTGTATGCCGATGACTTGCAGATTTACTCTCAGGCAACTGTTGAGGATGTTTCGGTAGCAATTCACAAGGTTAACAGGGATTTACTTGCAATTAAAACTTGGTCAGACAAGTTTGGCTTGTCTGTAAACCCCAACAAATGCCAAGCCATTATTATTGGCAACCAATAGTCAATCACAAGATAAGACATATCAACTCTGCCTACGCTAATGTACGATAAGACCGCTATAAATTTCTGTCCAGTGGTCAAGAACCTTGGTTTACACATGGATTGCACTTTGAGTTAGCGAAACCAAGTAACTCAAGTCAGTCAGAAAATTACCGGTACCCTATGTGCTCTAAATCGCTTAAGGAACTTCCTTCCACCCAAGACCAAGACTATGCTTGTGCAAACTTTGGTTTTCCCGTTGATCGACTATGGTGATGTATGCTACTATGACCTGAATGCAGAACTTCTCAACAAACTGGATCGTCTTCTTAATAACTGCTTTCGATTTATTTTTAATCTTCGCAAGTATGATCATGTATCTACTTATCGTTATCAGTTGAAGTGGCTTCCTATTCATCAAAGACGCAGTATGCGTGCCCTTACTACTCTTTATTCTATCCTTATGTCTCCCAATTTCCCAAAATACCTTAGTTCTTATTTTCAATACTTGTGTTCCAACCATGTTCGAGACCTTCGTTCTTCCCATAATCTCCTCTTACTTTGTCCTTCCCATACTTCCGCTTTAATTCACTCTTCCTTTCCCATTCAGGTTATCCTTCTTTGGAATGCCCTTCCTCTAGAAATCAGGATGTCTACTACAAAGGATAGCTTTAAATTAAGAGTAAAACAGCTGTTATTCGATAAGTTGGCAGAAGAATCTGATTAATTTGTATATGTATATAAATATATAGATATTAATGTATATAATTATATATTTAATATTGTTATTCTTAGATATGTATAGTTTAGATATAATTATTATTTATTTTATATAATTATTTTATAATCTTGTAGTATCAAATGTATGTATGTATTTTAAACTATGTATATGTGTACTAGATCTATGCTAAAAAGGTCCTTCTTCAAGAATTCTGGAATACACCTACTTTTAATCCCTGCACCACTTTAAGGTAGACTGGGCGAGAATGCCTACGGCATTAAGTCCGCCTTTATACGCTCCGTGTATGTAAAGTTTTTAAATAAAAAAATAAAAATAAAATTATATTGATGGAAGGTTTTCTCGCACACCGTTTATATTCCACGCTCATCTCTCTTAGATAGGCAGCCTCGGTAAGTGCGTGGGAATAAATGACGTCACTGATGCTAAGACGTGACGTAATTCAAATATTTAACCGATATAACACCTACAAGGCTTCAGAGCAGTAGTCAGGCTTTATAGCTTTGAATCTTGACGCTTGCAATACAGACTTGAAACTCAATCATAATACAGGACTTATGCTTAGTACGATTTTAGCGTATAATGAATGTAAAGTAAGCTCGTGACGGTTGTAAGGATCGAAGCATTTGGCGTTCTGTCGTCTTTGCCCACCCCAACGGGAAAAAGGCGTGAATGTATGTATGTATGTATGACGATGTTTTACTTCACCGATTAGCAAGCGATGATTAACAATTTAATACGTACTTTACTACGAAAAGGCATTGGTGCGTGCCGTGGATTCGAACCTGAGACCTTCTGCGTAGCAGTCTGTCGGTCTCTCCACTCGGCTATCATATATTATGTATAAATTTACTTGTGCTGATTGACATATTAACGCAGAACCTAAACTATCAAAGCTAGAAGAAAGACATGTTTGAGCATTGGGTGTTTCTTATAACGTAGTGTAGCGTATGTCCGGTACCAACCGAGTGTGCGTCATAATACCGTCCATACGCTCGGCCAATCAGAGAAGGCCATCGTCCGTGCTCGTGAAGTCTGGCCATATAATTATGGTAATGAACCGACACCAACTCTGATGGAGGGCTCCGGTATATATACACGCTGATTTTTTATTGGTTTAGGAAAAAGAAACCTCATGTCCGAAATAAAATCCTCTATTCATATTCAAAATCAAAATTCATCTAGCACCTTCTCTCGAGTTAGGTATGTTCGAGCGCCGCGCGGTCGTGACCTCGCCGCGCGCGCTGCCCAGCGCCGTCAGCTGTTACCTACAGCGGTTGTAGATAGTTAATGCAGACCGATAGTGATACGTAATTTACTTAGAAAACACGATTTAGGTAATTACGATGCCAACAATTTTAAACACATGTTTTTTCTTCTTTTGTTATCTTTTTAAGAACCACGCCCGCACCCTAGTGCTAAATCCTGTATTACGAGGGACATTACAAACCTACCACTAACGGACACAGGAGTCGAAACAAGAATTTATGAATCACACAAAGTGTTGTGTCAAACATCGCTTAAACCACTACGCCAACCATGAAGTGCAGTAATAAATAATTAGAACAATAAACGTATGTAACTAAATAGCTATACCTATTCAATAATTCCTTCGTACATTACTCGGACTTAAGAATCAATAATCGTTGAAATAAGCTGTGGGTTCACGAAATAATAATGAACTTTTAGAAGAAACACGAGAAACTAAGAATTATTAGTTACGTTGTTTGTCATAGGTACCTACATTATCTTTTGAATAACTAGACAAAGATTTTAACAATGGAATAGTTTGAGGCATACCTTTCTCTTCCGATCGGTCTAGTATTTCTCGAGATTAACACAGCCAACACCTTGCTCACTATGCCACAACACATTATACTGATTATACATCAGCATCGTACACCATCACAAGTCATTAGTTTCAGTTGTCTTGCACCCAAGATGGCGGACCGCCAACTGGGTCATAGGGGTGCTCCATATATTTTAATATTTCCCGAGCTCATATTGTTAGTCAATAAGAACGAGATGTTATATGATCGATGGCTCGCAAACAATGAGGCTGATAAGGATATTATAGGATGCGTGACGTCGTCGAAATTGAGATTTTCTGGTGTGTGTGTATATCTTGTGAAAGGCTGAAATATTGATAGTGAATTATTATTTGGATTTTAGTGGTGAACGGAGTGTCTGATAGTGCTGATCATGCAAAATTGGTTTCTGATTAATTTTGCAAGTTCTTACTTAATGGTACCATAGCTGCTAGAATTAATTGTATGTGATAAATAATAACAATGTGATAATTATGTACAAAATCTGGCATAAGGCGTAGATACATGCAAACTAAGAGGGTAGGTACCGTTTGGTACACTTTTATAGTAAGTAGTGGGTTATTAATAACAACCTATTAGCACAAAACTTACGTAAATGACTACTTATGGCTTATATTGTAATGCATAACCTAACAATAGTAATTATTATGTTAATAAGACAAGCTTCGAATAGCCGACAGTTTAGCAATAGCCTTTAGCAGTTCAATACTGGTACACGATATGGTTTTGCCAAGAGCTTTAGGCCTCCCTCACATGGACTGCCTCTCTTCCTAGAGCGTGCGCTCGGCGTTCGCCCTACGGACGCTCGGCGTGCGCTCGTCGTACGCTAAATGTCCAGGAGGCTTTAAAGCGATTTGGATCAATAATATCAGTACCTTACTTGATACAATACGTAGTAAACACCGCGTATGATATTACGCGGCGTTTACATTGAATCAAGTAAGCTCTACTACCTACTAACCCTGCAACCTGTTTGACAACTATCCAGAAAGATCTACAGGTGAATCAATTTTATGTAGCAACAGCAAAGGAAGAGATAAATGGAAAAGACAGACAAGGAGAGCTGATCCCAAAAATGGTGGCAAAGATTAGGGGAAGAAAGTGTGTGAAGAAGTTCTATGAAGTTTACTTGTACTCATAAATGAAAACCAGAGAATATAATACACGGTGATCCACAAGTTGTTGTATAAATCTAGGTGGTATTTGTGTGCGCTAATTGAATTTTTGTCACGTCTCCAACGACACAACAGCCTTTTTAACCAGTAAATTACTAAAAGGAACAAAGAATTCACGGTTGAAAATGTAGGTAGTATTATTTTATCACTAACTAATGATACGCATGTTTTACATAAAACATTTTGAAAAGGATTTTTCGCAGAATATAGTCGACATTTTGTGAAAGAGACTTAACAAAATGTGGACTATATTGTAGCGTTTTAAATTAACAAATTCCTAGTACCAACATGATACAAAGAACGCCTTTCAACCATAGGTGTAATTTACCTACCGTAGTAAACAGGTACTTTATGACGTTACTTTAAGTTGGCAACATTTCAGCTAATACAAGAAATGTCTTTAATAATCTAAATTTAAGCAGAGCTTATTACATATTCATTACTACTATAAAATCTTTCAGCATACGTCTTAAAAGCATTACGAGGCAACAGGATTATTTAACGTACTAGCACACGGCTTGATGTCGAGCAAATTCCTTCAATCAATAAAAACTATCTCTAGACACAGGGGAAGTTCGCATAAATAATAAAATATAGAATGAAAAATAAAATAATGTACTTACCACACATTTTGTGAAATACACTTTACAAATCAAATATTGCTGTGCAAAGTGCGGCGAAAAGCCATAAAGTAAATAAACACAGACGCAAATCTTGTGTAACTGTTGTAGAACGTAAGTACTATCTATTCTGTGGTTGTAGTATCGATTAGAGCTTAAGGAGCACTTTAGGGTACGTATTGACATTTGCGTGGGCACACAAAACAGTTTAAGCAGCAAATAGTTACGGCAGGTATTAGCTAGATAACCATCGGTCTATTGTTATTTAATGCAAACGGGTCTAAAAGGCCTTCGGTAAGACCGTTTCAGTCGTTTGGAAGACTTGAATTGACCGTTGAAAACGTTGGCAAAATTGTGTTTTAGTATGATGGTAGGTCATAGTCTTTAGTTACTATTGCTGTGACTAAGTTTCATTGGGGCTTGCGACATTCGCTTGTCGTAGTTGACTGATCAAACCAAGCAGGCGTTAAGTGGGACGAAAATATCTCAGCCAAAAGATTCGTGATACTCTGTTGTGTAATCAGTGGGTTCAAACAACTAAATGCTCAAGCTTTAAAATATTAGGCACTGGTCAATGCGATTTCACTCATATTACTTATTTATAGTATAACTTCTCAATTACGTATTCAGCTTTGATAATCAAGTAACTTCAACATTTTTTATTAATGTTTTACTGTTTCTGCCCGATCCAGTGGCAATTTCTGGAAATCCTTTTTTAGCGTCAGTCAGTAACAACAAGATTTTTTAATATATTATAGATAGATTTTTTATTAACAATACATTTAAAGCGAAAGGTCTGACTTACTCTACTTGGTGTATTTATTTACAATATAACTGTACTACCTACTTAATGTCACTACGCATATATAAGCATAGTGACCGAAAAAAAATCCTAAGAAATTATTCGTTGATTTGCTCATGAAAACTTTTTATTCAGTCCACACGTTAGCAATAGCCCTGCGTCGTTCACGCGACTTGGTAATCAGTCACAAATCTCCTTTAATCTGATTACATACGGTGACCGACTGGGTACACTTGCACGGGAATTGGTTGGTCACTTGCATTGTCAGTGGAGCTATATGTGCTAAATGAACAGTATTGTTTCGCAATCCTCTTGTAATTTTACAAATGCATAGGGTAGCAGTATTTTATGTTACAAACTTTGAAATATGTACATATTTCTAAAAAATCATTTCAGTTGGCTGTACGACTAAATATTTACCATGACAAACTCCATGCATGTATGAGATTGAACACACAATGGCCATTAAGGTATAAAATCTATCAAATGTTCGATTCGCATTCGTTTAGATAAAAAAATAAAACTAAGAAACACTAACTAAAAAAATTGGTTTACTATTGTTTGACAAAAAACGTATGACAAAAGATCATTTTACAAACAACGTTTGAAAAACTAATCATTTGACAAACTTTCATTTCGCAAACATATTACTTTAAAAACAATCATTTGACATAATACAGGTTTCGCAAATGTTTTACTTAGAAAATAATTAAAATGTTAAATAATTATTTTAAAAATAATCATTTCACTAAATAATTCGTTTGCCAAATTGGTGATTGTACAAAAAGTTAGAAGATAAATTATTAGTTTTTAAAAATAACTAATTTCTAACCAATACTTACGCGAAATTTTGAAAATATTTAATTGCATGGTTGCAATTTTCATCTTGGACAGAATATTTATAGGCAAGTAATAATTTTGTATTAGTTAATACTTATCCCATAGAAACTTAAGTCTTTTAAAAAAAATACACACTGCCGGAATTAAGCGAAATAAGTAGAATTCGGTTCTGGCACTTGCCGGCCGCTGCCGCGGCACGCTCGCTTCGCTCGCTCGGCTCGTGCGTTGTGGTCGCAGTTCTAACCTAACCTAACCAGCCATTGTTTCAGTTGACCCTACACAAAGATTTTTGTATTATCGTAGATTTTGGTTAATAAAATATTTACCAAGCAAGGCATTTTGTCAAATGTTATTTATGCTTTACGTTGTTTTGCCAAATAACATGTTTAAAAAAATTATCAATTTGTAAATTAATGTTTTAGCATAATAACTTTTTTATAGTAAATATATTGTCTAATGAGTAGTTTATTAAACAATAGTTTGTAAAATAATAAATTTATCAAGTATAATTTTGTCAAATGTTATTTGTCAAATGAAAATTTTTCATTTGTTTTTTGTCAAATGATCGGACACCAAAAAAACTATTGTTACATCAAATCCTCCTCTCCTACGCAATTAAATAAATCAGTAAGGGGTAACATCAAAACCTTTACCTTTACGGCGTCAATTGCACCTTTTAACATGCTATTACCAGGCCTTTTCTCATAAGAACCAACATAATCATGAACTATGTATATGCAATAGGTACTGCATGTATGTTCTTAGTAACAATACCCTTTCATTCTCTTGAAGGTACCTACGTAATTAGCGAGAGGATGGCACTAATTACGTCTCAGTCAATTCCACTCAATTCGAACGAAATGCAGAACGCAAGATGCAGTTGAATTATATTGCTATACAGTAAAGTTATGTATAGCAATTAGTATCTACTTTAAGTCAACTGTGTGACATTAATTGAAACATAGTGCCGTGATTGCTAATTACAAAAGTCGTAAGAAAATGAGTTCTTATTTATTTGTAGGCGAATGTAAAAAGTGCCTATTTTGTATGTAAATACCTATTGGCTTCTAAACACCACCAACCAAATCTGCGGGAAGCACCGACAGTCGTTTATAAAGCTATCGGTGAAGATATTTATCAGGGATAACTACAGTGCAAAAGCGAGTAAAATGATAACAAGTCCAGCAAACGAAACGCCGTCGTAAATCGTCGCGTAAAATATAAATGCTGAAATATGGAAATGTACACTGCAGCGTACAATCTAGCCACATCAAATAGTAGGTTTATTTTTTTATTTTTTATTTATAGACTCACGCCTGTATCCTCGGAGGGGTAGGTAGAGGTGTAAATATTACGCCCACATTTCGCCATGAATTTTTAGGTCCCACGTAATAGGGGGGCGAGCTATTGCCGTTACCGGGCACATCACCAGACTCCGTGCTGCTACTGAGAATTCTTAAAAACCCAGTAACACTTTTGCCCGGCCCGGGAATCGAATCCGGGACCTCCGACCAGCAGTCGCAAACGCTATCTACTGGACCACGGCGGCAGTCAAAATAGTAGGTAAGTAGCATTAACATGGACTTTATGGAAACGATATAATCTCCATCCACACTGTGACTCTCATTTCGTCGTTCGTAAGTCAAAGTAAGCGTGACATTTTTTGTGGACAAAGTCACGATTCTCTCTGTCTCGCTCGCTCATTACCAAATACCAGTTGGCTGTTCAGTAACCTAGGGGTCTATTCCAAGTTTGAATTGCGATTCGGTTATTGGTGGGCACAATACATTTTCTTAACGTGTCCCCTAGTGGACTCTACTAACCGTTACCGCTAGAGACATTTGTGATGTACCTAGGAAAAAAGTGTGGAAATTGTTTCCGTCGATAAATCAAGTTTGTTGTAGGTAGTAGCGCCTTGCAATGGGCCGGCTCGACCGAAGAAGTACTACCCTGTCACAGAATATAATAATAATAACAATACGCAGACGGATGCTATAGGAGTATCAGGCAGGTGCCGTCTGTAATCCATAGTTTTTATCATCCATTTCACAGTCCATTAAACACCCACTCTCATAACCTAATTCTAGTAGATTCCACATTAAAGCAATAGTCCTGCACGTACTGCGGCTAATCCCTAACTGTAGTGAATAGTGCAGTTGTGGAGGCCCCGCTGCTTGTTTCCCATCATAACCTAGATTAAAACTCTCTACGGGCGTTTGCGCGTTGGACCCATATTCTCCGTGTAAGCCTCCCAAAGGGCCGGGTATTGTTTTAACGCAAAATGTTAGAATAACACCCGCGATAGTGAGAAACATAATAATAATAATATTACACCACATTCACACAACACCATCTAGTCCCAAACTAATATCGACGTAAAGTAACAGTAACCATACTGTTGCGTTGCGTTCGAGTGAGTGAGAGTGCCGGAAGCCCATCCCCTTATCCATTTCCCGCATCCCACTCCTCTTATTCCTTTTCCCTTCGTAAACGACGTCAACGCACTTATGACTCCTCACAACATCAGAGGAGTCACAAGCAACAGCTTATATCCATGGGCTGCGGCAATCGTTTACCATCAGGCGATAAGTTAGCTTGTTTGCCGCCCATTAAAAAAAATACTCGCAGCTCAATCAAACTGGGCACCAGACTCATAGTTGTATTAAAAAACTAAACATACCTGCTATTGGTGGAATTGACCGAGGGGTTAGATCAGCTGCGACGGTTGCAGATGGAGTCTCCGCAGTTGACGACGCCGCCCTTGGTGGTGATGCTGAAGGTCCTCAGCCGGTACAGGTCGTCGGAGTCTCGATGGTTGTACGGCTTTTCTGGGAGGGAGCAGACTCGCGGCCGAGAATGCTCCACCACTGCAAGAGACAAGAAAAAGCTTTTCACCTTGACTTTGACGTATATGTGTCACTTAGGGGTCGGCAGGTGGTCTAAAGACACACTACACGACCCCGCTCCCACCCAACAAAAAGAATATTATTCAAATAAGGGCTTTAAGTATTGCTCTTTAGATATTCTTTACACTGGCAACATGAAAGCGGTCGTCGCGTGGACAGCTGGGTGCCTGCTAGCTGTCGCCGCGTGGACAGCTGGGTGCCTGCTACCTGTCGACGCCTGGACTGCGAGCAGTCGCCTCAGTTTAGGTCGGTGTTGGGTGGGAGCGGTGTTGAGGCAGAGCCGTATGAGAGGGCCAAGACCTTAAGGATAATCTACAACGCATTTTATATATAAAAGTCTAAAATGACGATATAATGCCAAAAGCAAAATAGCTAGGGGGCACAAAGGGCGACCGAGATTTTCATCATCAGCATATAGCATATAGAAGTTGTTATGGTTGCGATCTTTGCTTTTCAACAAAGTCTAGTTTATTTAGTATTGACTGACGTCATCATAATAATAAAACGATTATATGACCAAGCTCGTTGAATCTATATAATTCTTAAAATGTGTGAGTCAAGTTGTTTAGGATTATTCTTCTAAGATGCTTTTGGCTAGCATCCGGAGAACGGAGCCTTATCATGACTACTAGACAGCTATTGATTTTATACGTTTTTTTTATCTATTATGTTTACTCAAAAATAATGCGTGGCGTGTCTAATACTAAAACCGTGTTTATTACTATAATTTTATTTAATACCAGCTTTAATATTTTCAAAGTGCCTGTAGTTGATCCTAAACATAGAGTCTCTTTCTCACATCTTATTCATGCATGTATCAGACATCTGGTTTAAATACTTTACAGATATAACAAAATAATGTTCGTTCAAACTTTCAGCGAGTTGAAGCCTCATATAACATGTCATGTGCGTTACACCAACAAAATTAAAACATATGTTCATGTTTACACACAAGTGGGACTAAAGGTACGAATCCACAAGAGCTGAGCCAACTGAGCTGTCTGCAAGCTGAGCGGTGTGGAAGAATTAAATTCAAGAATAGCCTTTATAATCTAGTGGTATAGTGATATGTAATTTGGGAGAGTGAGTCCAAGTCCCGTCCAGGACAATCTTTGTGAGATGTGTATGATTATTATTGAATCTACTGCGCCGAACGTCGAGTATTTTTATTTTTTTATTAAAAAAAGACAACTCCCGCACTAGGAAGAAATTCCTGTGTCGCGGGGGACTTTACAAACATTCAATCAACGGACACAAAGAACAACCAGACTCGAGACAACAATTTGCAGATCTCACAAAGTGTTGTCTCGTGTGGGAATCGAACCCACAACACGCGGCGCAGTACCAATCGGCGAGGCGACCGCTTAAACCACTACGCCAACCGTGCAGTCCGAATTGAAACGCTTGTGTTTTTAAAAGTTTAAAATCTCCTATCTTATATAAGTCGAAAATACGTGGCATTACGTCGAGCCCTCTGTCGACCACATCACGCGGAGCATAATGTTAGCCGCCGCCGTAACATAATGTCGACTGTTCGGCGCGATTGGTGTGTCATGGCAACTGAATACTACGACCCATAATTCAGACGTTCATGTATTAATACCGAGCTTCCAGTTGATGTGTCGCTATATATTAGCCATTTATTGGTAGCTATACAAGCTCTGCTTAGTTTAGCATCACATGATGAGTGAGTTGTCCTTTGATAATATCATAATTTCGTCGCTGTATACGTTTTAAGAACAGGTTTTAATTGGATACGGAGCCTTAGAAGATACTCAAGAAGTATTCGTGTCACTAACATAGGCAAGTCATCTGCTCAAATTCAACTGTAAGAATTGCCCTAAAGATGAGTTCTCACTGATCTGTACATAATTATAAGATTTCATCGTCATATTTTATTACGTAGGTGTCGTAAAAGGCGACTTCAAAAATACACAAAGCGAATCTTATCTTTCCGAAAACAGAAAAATCTCGACACCAGAAGGCCAATTCTCGTATTTAACAGACACTGACACTGAATTTTGACTGAACTGCGATTTAATTTTGAATTGACTCACAATTGGTATTCTGCTCCACTTAATCTCCTTATAGTATAATTTCGATATAATCAATTTATAATCTCTTGTTGATCTTAGAGGTAATGTCAAAAACTCAAAAACAAAAACATGAATTTTGCCATTGTATGGGAAAATACATTAATAGGAATGGTTATTGGATGCCAATACGTTTACATGCCAAATTAAAATTAATATACAACTAAGTAATAAAATTTCGGTAAGTAAATATATTGGTTCCTTGGATCGTGTGAATTATTTTCAATAGGTATTCAATAATTAAAAAATTTAATATTCAATAATATAAATAATTCAGACATTATAAAGATTTTAACGATGGTAACGTACAATTGGGTTTTTTAATTCGTTTTTTCCTCCTGATAATTTTATCTCATTTGTTGAATTTCTCGAGCAAAAGTTTCGCGAATATTTCGATCTTGAAATAAATATTGTCAATGCTGGCAACGAAATACTTAACATGTTTGCATGTTGTCCACCAGGATCTCCTAGCCAGATCCCCCAGAGGATCCTCGTGAACTCATTAGTTGTTAAATTGTATAAAAGCAAGCGTATAAAAGCGTTTACAAAACCAGTGACTATCAGAAAGTTATCAGCCATCGATAGGGATTACAAAAATCAGGTGCATGCGATTTTCGACCTTATTGACGTAACTCAGAATTTATAATTTTAATAGCGTATCAATGTCAGAAAGCAAGAAAATACCAAAAAGAAGTTTATCATGAATTGTCAATAAGGTCGAAAATCGCATGCACCTGTTTTTTGTAAGCCCTATCGATGGTTGATCATTTTATAGTCATTTGTTTTGTAGACATGAATTTGTCTTACACAATTTCTTTTTAAACTTATTTTAGATACCTATCCCCGTGGTAAAACTAGTGGCACATAATAGCTAAAGGCGATTCCTATGTTTATTAGCAAAATAGATCATAAATATTACCAGAAAAATATTCAACACTATTAGTGGTATCGTTGGGAATGTCTAATAAATCACGTCATCACGTCGTGTCCTTGGTAACAATAGTTATTTGTGCAACAAGAGAGCAAAGTTGTTTTTTGTTTCGAGTGCTGATTTTGAGTCCCGAGCAAGCGAAGGATTCTATGATTGATTCACGAGCGTAGCGAGTGAATCAAAGTTAGAATCCTGAGCGTGGTGAGGGACTCAACAGCACGAGATACAAAAAACTTTGCTCTCGTGTAGCACACATAACTTTTCACCACAGCAGTGAGAACACATATTACTTAGGAGACATAGAAATGAACAGGAATAGATTGAATTCTGCATAATCACTTGTTGATTTAACTTTTCTGGTGTTAAAGTACAGTCATCATCGCTAGTTTCACTCATCTTTTTAGATTATTTTATATATTAATATAAATTTAACACGTTACTCTATACCTACTGTATCAGCATCAGCGAAATTTTTATTCCCGCTACTTTTTTAAATCGCGTTTTAATACCGCGTCCCTGACGTTTATTTTTCAAATGTATCATTGTTGTAATTCTAAATAAAAATGTATTGGTTAAATACTAATTTTATACTATTAATAAGACTTGTTTTTATTAAAATCCAATAATAAATTAAACATGTAACAATAACATATAAAAAAAAGTAATCTCTTTATTTTTTTTTTTTTTTTGCGTTGCCGTAGGTGTTTTCTTTGAGGTCGAATTCCAAAATCGAATTTCGAATTCGAAGGTGTTTGTTTTTTCACTCACTTATTATATGCATGTGAAAGAGACAGAGCACAGTAAAATTCGAATGTTTAAAATTTGTGGCAGAACAATGTCAATTCGTGGCACTGAAGATTGAAAAATTAAAAAGCTACTTTGCCTCACGCTCGAATCAAAATCGCGTTTTGTTCACTGTTGTCACGCAGCAAAAGCGGCATGTTTGAGCTGCTGTGGTGAAAATGTATATTTTTATTCCGTGCTTTTAAAAGTGTCAGGTGCATGCTTTTTTGGTTCCACTCGCTATTTTATTTACAACTGTACTTCTGCCGTATAGCGAATCGGTCGAGTCCAAGAATCTGCCCAATAGGGTAGTTTCCAGGGTCAAAATAATTACATTTTATTTAGTCCGTATTTTAGATTATAAAAAAATATTGGACACGTATTTTTTCTTTTTTCGATTAAATGAAAAATAACAAAGATATAGCCCATTAAAGTTACGTGTGACGTCATCTAGTGCGAAAAAATGCAGCACGGCGTGACGTTATACGTAACTTTAATGAGCTATATCTTGGTCATTTTTGGTTTAATTTACAAATAAAAAAATACATATCGCTTATTTTTGAATAATCTGAAGGACGGACTTATAAATTTTTTTTCGTCAACTAGCCTATTCACGAATCTGTCGAGTTGGGAATCTGCCGAATCACGAATCTGTCCATTCCAGAATATGTCGTATACCGAACAAGCGATTTGTCTTAACCTATTGTGACAACCCTACCAAAATAGGTAACAAATTTACAAGCTCTTAAGAAGCTGTTTCTCTGTTCGGTTTATTTACTCATGTGGTTATATTATGTACGATGGTATCATTGTGAAAAAACTAGAAATACCTTACCTGCTCTACTAATAATTAGCAGAATACCGTTCACACTAGTTCACACTTGGTTCAACTTTCGATGTAGTCCCGATCTCATTCAAGTGTCAGTTAAGTTACGAGAATACCATTTATGACGCCGAGACTAGATCGATATTGGAATTTGAACAAATATAATTACCAGAATTGGCCTTCAGATCACCTATTGACGTACGATGCTAGTGCGATGCAAATTAGGAGAGGCAATGTCACAGATTACTAAATAGTTACTACGTAACAGATACATCACTCCCATACAAAAGAGAAGATACCTACGCTATAATCACATACAAAATCTTAATAATAATAGCCGTTGTTCGCAGTGAAGAGAAATGTACCCTAAGTACGCTCGCAAAGAGTTGCAGATTGTGTGACTGTACATTACAAGCGCGTCATCGAACGAAGCCGCTAGGGTTGCTCTTATGATGATTTTGGTAATAAAAGCAATGTTGCGAAATAACCATATTTTTATTTGCTAAATTCCTATATATACACGAGTCAGTTAGTAAATACATATTGATAATATATTTAATAAAATTAACAATAAGTAATATGTTATAAAAAAAATAAAATTTATAATAATCGTACGTAGTAGGGAGCCTATTGCGTATTTCCGTTTATCAATAATATTTTATAGTACGTATTTCCGTTTATCAGGCACAATACCAGACAATACAGTAAGTACGTACCTACATAAGATTCTGACATTAAGTAGATTTTATTTAATAAAAACAACATTTATATTTTATACAAGGTTATATAGCGGGTCTTACTCGCGATAAATTATAAATATTAACATTTATATTTATTGCGATAAATTTTAACATTTACATTTATTCCTAATAACCTAAAGTTATCAATTTACGAACATTTACATACCTAGTATTTCCTTTCTTACTTTTGTTCTAAATAAAATAAATGGTGTCAATTTGTAGATGAAATTTTATATAAGTACCTACTTATATCAAATCTTATACCATTACTTACTACATAAATCATTGTTTGTCCTTCGACAATGAAAAACCAACAAGTTTTCATTTATTTTGTGCTTTTATCACCACTGCACAATAACTTCGTGATTTCGGCATTTCTATAAGAAAGCGCGGGAAACGTGCCGTGCGTAGTGTGCGTACACGCTGCCGGGCATGCAGCGACCCTCTGTCGTTTGTATCGACGGCGGTACACTAAGTGGTAGGTATTTAGCGCGCGAATTTGAGCCAGTGACGGGGGCCTGGCAATGTCCAGCAGTGGACTGCGAAATAGGTACTCACCTACAAAAAGTACAGTAAAGAAAAATTGGCAAACTTATGGCTTTATATTTATAGCATAGTTACTTTACTGTACGTGCTACAGTAAAGTAACTATGCTACCGATCCAATCGAAATCCTATTTTACGGCCAATCCCAATATTTCGCCTATCTATGAATTGGGCTACCAGTATTTGACATATTTTTCTCTAGTAGCTACATCTATGGATAGATCAAATATTGGGACCAGCCGTAAGTCTATCAAACACTTGTCATAAATATATTTACCGTTTGCGCTAATCCTGTAGTCTGTTGTCATAACTATGCGGTCATAATTATATTTTAATGCGTTTATGTTTAATACTAAAAATGGTAAAATAAAACACAACATAAAATTGCGTTCTCCGTTTCATTTCATCAGTATGTACGAGACTTTACGTTCTGAAAACCAGTCAGTGTATAAGTTCAGTTAATTAAATTAGGTGCAAGTTGGCGTGATCGCTCACCGAGATACCTTGAGTAAACAAAGTTTTCAATTTATTTGATACATGCCAACGTGGCTGTGTAGAAAGTGATACTAGTTCGTTTCCGTGGCGCTGTTTACATGGTTTATTCGATTATTTTACTAAGGGCAATATTAGCAATTTATATAGAGACTAGAGGACGCCAGCAGCTACGCCTGCAATTTTTTAAATTTACCCGTTTTGGACGATCCCGTGGGAATTTCGGGAAATCCCTTCTTAGTGCACCCCTACGGTCCTCAAGGAACATACATGCCAAATTTCAGCTTCCTGCGCCCAATAGTTTCGGCTGTAGCGTGTCTGTCAGTCAGTCAGTAACGCAAGGATTTTATATATTAAGATTAGAATTTATTTACATAGTTTTGTAGAAGGTTCTGTGTTAAACTTCATTTGTTTAAAGACAACTCCAACTCTAGTAACAAATCCTGTGTCGTGAGGGAATTTACCAAAAATTAGTCAATGGACACAAAGTAGACCCAGATTTGAAACAAAAATTTTTGGGTGTTGACTCGAGTGTACTCAACGCAAACGTGCAGTCAAACTCTTATAGTATCGCCATGTCCGTTCACTTATCAGCCCGTAAACTACGGAACTAACTCTGACTTCTCGGTGTCCATTTAGGAAATGAATGTGATACCTATCATATTTAAGCTACGGAACTAACTCTGACTTCTCGGTGTGACGTTATCCGTTCTGGAAACTAATATGTTAGGAATCACATTAATTTCCTAAACGGATAGCGTAGAGGCTTAAGCGGTTGCCCAGCACTGCACTGCGCCGGAAGTTATTCCTAGTCTAAATTAAAAATATATATATATGTCTTATGGCTAGCTGTTTTAAAAGCTCAACGATACAGAAATAAACCATCATCATCACCAGTCTGCTATATTCCACTGTTTGACAAAATTTAATAGCAGTGCTTAGTTATAAGTAAATTTTTTCAAAATTAAATGTACGTAATATCTTGTAAGTACAAAAAATACATCATCAAACAAGAGATTTCAATATACTATTTCAAGCAAGAAGGCAAAGTACTTCGCATTGTGGTTACGTAGTTTGTTTTCATACTCTGTTAATATCTTCTACATTCATAAATTAGGATTGAAATTATGACAAACACACAGAACTCTGACTTGATATAATACAGAGATTAATTTACTCAAGATCACATACATTCGTATCTTAGTTGAAAAGGATGTCGAGAAATATATTTTGGAGACATTTTAATTGAATAACTTTACAGATTCTGTCTTGGTATATATTGTTTACATAGGTAAAGTGTATGATTTGATTTGAGTGCTTCATGTATCACGTTTCTGTTTAAGGTTTTATTGTATGTACATAGATTTTACATAAGTATAGCTACTGAAGGAATTAAAAACGACAATCATTAAAAATTTAACGCACCCGCGGTTCTGCCTGCATGAATTATACACTCAAACCTTCCTCAGAAATTACACTATCTAGTGGTGAAAACCGTACAAAAATCCCTTACGTAGTTTTTGAGTTTATCGCGTTCATACAGACAGTTTTTTTTTTAATATGTGTAGATTAGACTTTCTTTGCGGGTTTATTCGTACATTATGTCAATACGCTCGCTCACTTACAATATAATTATATTATAACCTAATGTAAATACCTACGGTACCTTCGCAGAATTAGGTTCCCGAGTGTACCAGCAAGTTATTCAATTGGAAGTAATTGTTATATATCTGGGGTCTGACCTTCATTAGCTAAGCAAATCTTGTCACCAAATCTTGCCAAGACCCAAGCTTAATGTTTGGTGTAGTAATAACAAACAGACCATTTACTTATATAATAGGTATAATGGAATTTTACTGAGGTGAGTAACTTAAGACTTGTGCTCAAACTAAAATTAAGAGATTATCAACTACAGTTATTAATCATGGGTATTGAAAAAAGGCAAGGTTTCAAGTTTTAAAACATCACACGAGATGGCACTACATGTAACAGCAAAAATGCATAGTTCGAAAGAACTTGACAAAAAAAAACTATTGCTCATAATTTTCATATTTTATTAATATAATGCGATCAAAACGAATTTATTCTATACTTGCCGGGAATGGATTAATTAGGAGCTTCTTTTTAAGAAAATTAATTAGGTATAGATCATGGCCAGGACTCTTTGATTACTTAGTTGAAATGTTTAGTAATAGATGACATTATTTTGAAATGGAATCAATTATTCGTTCTTATATTTTGGTTTAGATTTTCACAGGCTTAGGTGTGGACGTTGTCAGTCAGTCATTAAATAAGGAATTTTATATAAATAGACTACAAAAGGCTCCCTTAATTACTTGAGACATAAAACTGCGTACTCTACCAAAACTTTTATAGGAAATGCCGATGTTATCAGGTCCCAAAAATGTCCCCAGTCTGCAATAAGGCAGTTGTTATTTATCTGTATCATCATTCTCTTAGCGTTATCCCAGTTTCAATCTGGGGTCCGCTTACAAGTCTAACCGGATTTAGCTGAATATTAGCTTTTCCACAGAGCGACTGCCTGTCTGATCTCTGCAACCCGAAGGGGTAGCGATATTCCATGGTTTAGTCTAGTGTCAGTTTATTAAGAAGGTACTGACGCCCTGTGACGACTGTCAAAGATCTTCATGACAACCGCGACCGATGGCTTAACGTGCTCTCCAAGGCACAGGACAAGCGATAATTAGTGAAATTTAGTTGTTATTTATCTGTATATGTTTGTAAAATTTTTCCGTTACTGACTGACTGACAGACTCCTGAAACTTACGGGCACAAGGAGCTGTTTTGGCTTGTATATTTCGGGTTCGATCCCCAGGTACCCCGGGCACACACCTCTGACTTTTCTAAGATAAGTGTGCATTAATAATGTTAACTAACGGTCGCTTACTAATGTGCCCGGTAGACGGCATTAGGATCGCCCTCTATTACATTGGGACCGAAACATAACTGGCGAAGTGTGGGTTTGTAATACGCCTGAGCCTACCCCTTCGGGGATAAGGGCGTGAAGTTGTGTTGTGTGTGTTGTTGTATTCATTGGGTTACGGTTGAGATAGAAGAAGTTTTTCAAAACGCTCACGGGATTGGGAATAAAAATGTACGGACGTAGCTGCGAGCATCGTCTAGCACTAAAATAATATTCCACTTACAAGTCCCTTACAAATTACAATGCCGTAAAACGGGTAGATAATTGTGGGTACCGCAAAAGGTATAGAGTGGCACATTGTTGCCGACGAACAATGCTAATTTAGCGACATTCAACCACCGGAGAGTGGCCGGATGGAGCTCAGTTGCCATATTACCTGTGTATTTGTTAGCACTGCACGCTTCTAAATTATGAGAATTTTGTATTTTTAACACGTGCCAGCTTTATAAGCCGAAGAAATGTTGAATCAATGAATTTTCTTAGCCGTTCCCGAATCACCAAAGATTTTTATCAACGAAATACGGTCTAGCCAACTCAATCCGACAGTCTTTTTAATTTCACCACATTTGTTGTGCCTCAACCATCGTCCATTCCTCTACCGATTTTATCCCACCAACCAAATTTACGGGATCTACTTACCCACCCACTGCTACTACAGACCTGAGGGTCTATTACGAGTTTTTCACTCGATCAGTGGTTTCGCGCTCTAAGAAGCCCTTCTTAGAGCGCGATACCACTGATCGAGGATCATAGAGGTCATAGAGGTTTCGCGCAACGAATGGCTATTGAAATACATAGTAATACATCTAATTGTAGATTTTTTTCATTTACTGAGGTAAAGATTAGTAGAAATAAAACAGATTATATCAGAATAATAATAATTCGTTCAATATAAAACTCGGCTATTTATTGTATAAAATAAAATAATTGAGAAAGGTGAATTACAGCTACTCTGAAACTTAATTGGGATAAATTACTATTACAATAATACTACTTAACTAGTCTCTTACTAATGACAAACACAAATATTCATCAAATAATTACAATTAAATAGTTTTATAGGCACATTTAACAAATCTAAGCAAATCAAATAATTACAATCTAAAGCTTTCTAAACTTCTTATAAAATGGTACAGATTTAAAAGGACAATACATTTAACAGGTCAGCTGATAGAGCAGACTTCTTCTGTCGTGGTACTTTCCTTAAACTAGAAATGTATGAATCCGAATTAAGAAGAAGTCTGTGCATCAGATCGGTGTTCTTGACAAGTTGAGACATTTTTTTTGTATTATCAAGCCTAAATCGTTTAATTAATTTATTACACGATTCAGGGGCCTTCTCCGAGAGCTCACCGATAGATAACAAAGCTGAGTAATTCTAATTTCCAAGTTTTTTGTGTCAATATTTTCGATATCTGGCAGCAACTGCGCCAGACTTCAAAACTTGACGACATCTGTCTGCTTCAGAACTAGTCTTCTTAATAGACAGCCAAGTGTCGAGTACAAGCATTCTTGTAAAAGAACACTTACATGTTGTACCTAAAACAAAATACAAATAGTATAGTGAGGATTTTAGAATAATGATATCTCGTAGACACCTTTAACACCTGGTGTAGATCCTAGTTACCACCTACTATCGCAGCATATCGCAGTCAATTTTCTTTTAAATTTAAAATATAGTTTTTTTAAATGTCTTTATTTAAAACTGCTTTTGTAGGTTATGGTCAGATAGTAGTTAAAAGCTTCAACATAGATAAAGTAAAACAAAAAAAAAATATTTTAATTTCATTGGCGTAGCACCGATTTAAAAAAAAAATATATGAATTAAAATGAAAGAAAATGCTTAAAATATACTTAACATACCTACAACTTGAATATCCATTGTAAAACATACGGTCACAAACAAGTTATTCTTTAAAAACAAGTGTCACTAAAAATATTAAATATCACGCGCTAATTACGCTAACGAGCGTAACTTGTAATGCGTTCACTTTAGATGCACAAAACTATAATTAGAAAAAAACAAAATGTAATTATTTGTGTACCCTCATATAGTGTGATAAATAGTGAGTAATTAAGTGAGGTATCTTCTTGTAATTCAAACATCGCGATTGGTACCGTAGGTATGACCTACTACGGAACGACTGTGGATTGTCACGGTGACACTACCCGGCGGTATCTACCGATCGCTACCATCCCTTAGGGACGCTTTCAGAAAATGTATGGAAATTGTTCCCGTCGACTAGTCATCCGGGCTGCCCATAGCTACTGTCAAAAATGTTTATGACAGCCGAATCCGACGGCTATACGTGTAGGTACTCCAATTTAATACGCCCATAGCTTCGTAAAGACAATGGCGCGTACTGTGGGTTAGAACACTTTGAAACCGAGATGCCACCGCATAGCAGTCGGTTGATATATGGTACATATGGTACTGAGGTGTCATTATCGCCTCAATATAAAAAAAAATTTCGTCATGAATGGTCAAATATGAGGTTTCTGCTTTTGATATAGATCATTTTACACCCCGTATCTGCCACTCCCCCCCCCCCAAGTATCTCACTGCTGCTTTTTTGTTTATTAATGTTACTGCACTACTTTTCCAGCATATGCCTTAAGAAAACCTCAAAACCTTTAAATGTCAAACGTTAGCTGCTGACATTTAGCTACAGCTACGAACAAGATATTCACGGCTTAATCGCAACCCACTTTCGACACACGGCAGCTACTCCATATAACTACGATAGAGATATCACAGTACATTTTAATAAAAGATTAGATAAAAAAAAGTAGGCAGCGATAGCCTAGTGGAGATACCAATGATCTGCCATGCAGAGGGCATCGGGTTCGGGAACGAATACACGGCGTGCACCAATGACTTTTCGAAGTTATGTGCGTGATTTAAAATCTTAATTATCGCTTGCCCTGTGCCTCAGAGAGCACGTTAAACCATCGGTCCTGGCTGTCATGAAGATCTTTGACAGTCGTTAGGGGAGTCAGTATCCTCAAATAAACTGATACTGGTCCCAACCATGGAATATCGCTATCCCTTTGGGTTGCAAGGGTCAGACGGCAGTCGCTCTGTCTGTGCAAAAGTTGACATTCTGTCATATAATATAATGGTTATACCAGTAAGCGGACCTCGGGCTCCAAGGCGTGTAAGTCTTGGATGCAACCGGGATAACGCTATGACGATGATGATTGTAATAAAAGTTTTATGTCAAGTTTCACCGCTATCCGTTAAGTAGGTAATAGTAAAAGTAATAAGTTCCTATTAAATGAATTTCATAAGATAACGCGTAAAAATCTTCGCCAAATTCTTATCATGTTACCTAAAAATTAGTTTAGTCGGAATTTATTGGATAGTGGTGGACCTGACCCTTAGTGAAAACGGCGTAATAAAGAAATATGTTCAAGGACCGTAAATTTTTTTTAGCCATTATTTATCTAGCAGGTCTCAATCGGGCAATTTCTTGAAAAGAAATTTGGGCCGACTTTTCGACATGGACACCAGCCGTAGCCATGCTATGTCTGTCAGGCAGTAACGCGATTGAGACACGTAACATAACCTTGCACACCCTAATATGGTCTAGTGCCCACCCCAGAAATAAAAAAAAATAGGTATGCTAATGATCTTTGCGGCGACGCCATATTGGCCATTTTGATAATATTCAAATTAGTGTTCACGAGAAAAGAAAAAATGTTTGTAATGAGAAATCATTGAGTAATCTTATAAGTATTATATACACAACTACTGGAAAATAAGTGTGGATTTCATATTAAGTTATATTTTATCGAAAAATGATAAATATTGCAGTGAAAAAGTAACGAAACTTTTGAAATGCATTTATTACGTTCCCAAAGAATGGCGGCCGTTATTTTTCGTCGCATAAACAAAAACGTTTTATGGTGAAATTATGATTCTAAAGTAAAATGTGTTGTGTTATCTTTACACATTGTATATTGTTTTAACGTAATAAAGTGTTCGTTTGGTGATTATGTGTAGATATTCGATAAATTGTGATTAAGTTTACAAGTTATACCAATGAAATTTCAGTTTTGTTTACTTATTGAAATAACAAAATATAACTAGTTAGATAAACTTGTAACGAAGCCAGGAATGTATAATTCATGCTATATTATTATATTTTATAGACGAATTCTTCGTTTTTCTGCAAGTCTACGTAAAAATAAAACTTGTTTAAAATGACGTTGTCATTTCATGCGTTGGGCAAACCGGGCCTTGTGCACGATAGAGGTTAATGTGACTTGTGGT
>OX123206.2:32461223-32652075 GCA_944739405.2 Euclidia mi | reverse complement strand
CCTTAAGAATCATAAAGGATTCCGCTATTGAGGGGGAGTGTTGTTAGTTTACAGAATTTTCGCCAATTTCGGGGTAATGTTTCTCGTTAGCACTCAGCTAAGGAAATTTATTCTGATGTTTTATGATGACCTAGATTTTTTTTATTATTTTTCCTGGTATGCCTGATAAGTCAGTAATATGACCTTTCGAGATCAGACGGGGGTTTATGAAACACACTGTATTATATAAAAAATTTCGAACCCACAACCCCCGGCTCAGTGCTTAATAGTATAGTTCAAGACCTTCAAGACTATTATCTAATACTAATATATAAAACTGAAGACCTTGTTTGTTTGCTTGAACGTGCAGTACTCAGGAATTAATGGTCCGATTTGAAAAATTATTTCACTCTTAGATATCTCATTTATCGAGCAAGTCTATAGGCTATATAACCTCACGCTATGAGCCATGGGAGCGGAGCAATAGCCTTAAATAACGTGGGTGTAACCGTGGACCCATCTAGTTAAAATATACAGTGTGTTTCATAAACCCCCGTCTGATCTCGAAAGGTCATATTACTGACTTATCAGGCATACCAGGAAAAATAATAAAAAAAATCTAGGTCATCATAAAACATCAGAATAAATTTCCTTAGCTGAGTGCTAACGAGAAACATTACCCCGAAATTGGCGAAAATTCTGTAAACTAACAACACTCCCCTCAATAGCGGAATCCTTTATGATTCTTAAGGCCCATCCACACGGCACAATTTTACCACTGATCAAATTTTCAATGGAATTGGCTTTGCCCGTCTACACGACACAATCAAATGACTGAATTTCATTCCGTCCACCCAATTGGTTAAAATCTGGTGGTCCGCACACCCGATGAACTTGAGTTGGACGACTGGCGTCTACACGTCACGATTTAATCAAGTGATTTAGTCAAGTTGGACGTAAAATTGTGTCGTGTGGATAGGCCTTTAAATTTATTAAAAATTGTCGGCTTTCGCCGCTTACCGTGTCAAAGGGCATGCCGCCTTTTTAAAATAGTGCAATTTTACCGTCAAGCGAGCCGCCGTACACAAAGGGACCGCTCTAGTGATGTTTACGATCAAGAGATAATATCGATTTATTTAATTTTAACATGACATGTTAAAACTAGAATGATAGCCTGCTAGGCTACTAGGCCAATGATAGCCTAGTGATGATACCAACGGATTGCCGTGCAGAGGGTATCGGGTTCGAATCCACGGCGCGCATCAAATACATAATAAGATAATAAGACTTTTCCAAGTTACGTGCGTAATAAATAGTTAATATCCCTGTGTCTCGGAGAGCACGTTAAACCGTCGGAGCAACAGTCATGAAGATCTTTGACAGTCGTCACGCGGAGTCAGTACCCTTAAAAAAACTGATTCTAGTCTAAACCATGGAATGTTTTTATTTATTAACAGCAAATAAAAACATAAATTTACACAAAGCTGACGTTTTAGGGGTTTAGCTACCGATATTCTATCAGGTAAACAATAACATAAAATATCGATAGAAACAGTACTCCAGTGAATACCATTTGTTACATCTCTAATTATTACCTATTTGATTTACGAATTAACTATTTGCCTACTTGAACACTCAGTCTTTCGCTAGCTTTCCTTTTGTTTAGACTTCCGCGTGAAATAGTAGATTCGTTAGGTATGTCATATTCAAACCCTGAATACTTTAACATGTTGATGTGCTTAGGTAGGAGTGAATGCAATTATGCAGGTGCTCGTAGAGAGTACGAGGAGCGGTATGCCAGACCACGGGGTCTACCCGTGCCGTCGGAGCGCGCGTTTCAACGGCTTCACCACCGGGTGTACAACACGGGCAGTGCTCGCGATAATTCGAATCGCAATCATGGTGGCAGACCACAAAGTAGCGACGGTGTAGTGGAACAGGTCTTACAATTATTCGCTGAGGATCCCACGCAGAGTACCAGGAGTGCGGCACGTGAACTGGGCACCAGTAACGCGCGAGTGTGGAGGATATTAAAAGAAGACGGACAGCATCCTTTTCACTACCAACGTGTTCACTCACTTATGCCGTCGGACTATGCCCACAGAAGACAATACTGCAACTGGCTACTTGGCAAAGTAGAAGAGGATGCTACGTTCTTGGAGCGCGTGTTATTTACCGACGAATGTTCATTTGTGCGGACGGGAGTTTTCAACTGTCACAATGAACACGTCTGGGCTGTTGAAAATCCACACGCGATGAAAGAAAGCCATTTTCAACATCGTTGGCGCATCAATGTGTGGGCGGGAATCCTCGGCGACCGTATTATTGGTCCGCATTTTTTAAATGAAACCATGAACGGTACCAATTATTTAAGATTTTTGAGGGAAGTTCTAAGTGACGAGTTAGATTCGTTGCCGTTAAGCTTCCACCGCAGCTTGTGGTTCCAGCACGACGGTGCCCCACCTCATTTTTTACGAGCTGTGCGTGAGTATCTTGACGCACAGTTCCCTGGCAAGTGGATTGGACGAAGCGGGCCTATCTCGTGGCCACCAAGATCACCGGACCTAACGCCTTTAGACTTTTACTTGTGGGGACACGTTAAACAAATAGTGTACCAAAAACCGTGTGACACTGAAGAAGAAATGCGTGCGCGTATCGTTTCTGCTTTCCGAAGTTTAAACCCAGGAGTGTTAAGAAGTGTGCGTTCGGATATGGTGCAAAGGTGCCGTAAGTGTCTGGACGTGGGCGGCGGACATGTGGAGAATGACCGTCGCAACTTACAGCAAGTTGATATTTTTATCAATTAAGGTAGGTACCTAGTTACGTAAGATTAAACCAATTAAAAAGTAGGTAGTTATTAATGTAAGTACCGTAGTCATAGCGCGACGATTTTCTCTTAGATGGGTGACCGCGTGTGACATTACATGAAAGCGCTTCCGGGCTTCCGACGGCCCGTAAAGCCGCATCCAAGAATCGTTAGGCCATGTCGTAGGTATTCGAGCAGTTTGAAAACAGTGACACCAGAGTTGGCCACGCACTCGCACGAAACAAACAGAAAACCTTAATACTGTACTTTGTTTTACGGAGTTTTGCCTAAACCGTCGAAGCAAAAGATCAGCTGTTGCATCAAGTGCATAAAATCTGTTTATACCTAAAATAATACTTGGCACGTGTAAAGGACGATGACGCGCGGCGGCGGCTTTTGTCAAAGGAGGCGGTCGGTTGGCCTATGCACTCAAAGGCGCCGCTTTTGCCGTCAAATTTTTATGAACTTTAGGTAGATACCTAGCTAATACGATTTATGATTATGAGTCTTTAGTGTTGCCATGGGTAATCTGATATGATATTATTTAAAATTAATTAAATTTACATGGGAAAATTTTATGTTGAATTTCCGTGAAATAATGACAAATATCTCATCATTTTACGCTACTCTACAACCCCTTCATTGATCGGACGGATGGATATGTAACACCCTGTATAGCTTTAGACCTACATACATACATATATAGACTCACGCCTGTTTCCCGGAGGGGTAGGCAGAGACTACGGAACGCCATTTGCAACGATCCTGACATATCTCTCGCAAAAGAAAGACCTAAGCTAAACGTATTGCATCTCACCCAAACGCACTCGCCAGCATCCTGTTGAATAATCCTGTTAGAGCATTAGAGCATTATAGCTTTGTGTTGCGCAACACGAGAGAACTCAAAAAATTGTCAACGAAAATACTACTTTTTAATGCATTAGTACGACCAATACTAGAATATAACTCTGTTGTTTGGAACCCTTACTATGACATCTACAATAAGCGTTTAGAAAGCGTTCAAAAACGTTTTCTTTATCATATCTGCTATCGCGATCATAAGACCAAGATACTTTCAAATTACGCGGCAAGATTAAAACATTATAATATGGTTACCTTATCGAACCGTCGATAAATGACAGATGCTGTTTTTCTTCACAAATTATTTAACGGTCACATTGATTGCAGTGATTTATTAAGTTTTTTAGTCATTAACATCCCCGCTCATGTGCCTAGAAGTAACATATATAAGTTGTTCAGTGTTTCTTACTCAAGAACGAATCTCGGGTACTACGCCACCATGTCAAGGCTTTGTAGGCAGCACAACTTGGTCACCAAAATCGGTAATGCAGATATTAGCGATAGGATAAGTGAGTACAAAAAACATGCTATGGCTGAGCTTTTTACTTTTTTTATTCAGTCTCTGATAATATTGTTGTTTTTTATTTTTATTTATTCTATGTAAACTTTGTATTTGTAACTTTAATTTTAAAAGATGTATTTTGTAAACTTTTGTAAATTATCTGCTCTAAGTGCACTATTTTGTTAATTTAGAATTTATAATTTATACATGATATGGTATCCTGTATTTGAGGGAGTACACAGGCTATACTCCTGTAATGTAATTTAAAAAAAATTATATCTAAAAGGTGTACAGCCTTTGTTGGAAATCCTTAAGCAAAATAAATAAATAAATAATAGTTCTTTCAACAGACTAAAGAGAAAGGCCTCTCAAGACCTTACATAACGTCTTGACGATATGTATATGGATGGCCATTTGATTTATACCATTTCAAGACTAATTTGAATTACTTAATCTGTAGCTAATTGCCCAGTAATTGGGCAGAATCCAAGATAGTAATAAAAACAATTTGCTACCCGTGCGAAGCCGGGGTGGGTTGCTAGTAATATATTATAGTAATTGTGTTCCTCCATCCAAATATATTGTTTATAAGACAATAACATACATAATATTTGGACAAGCATGTTTAATAAGACGACAATATATAAAATATTAAGACAAGCATAAACAAAGATGTTTTCTTTTTGCTCTATAGGATAATTATTATGTTGATGTTCTGTATTTTTACTTTAATTACGAAAACAAATATTTACTTAAGGTGAGGTTTCTATGAAACGAAAAAAAGTAATTACAACAAGTTATAGCGTACGGTTTCTTCTTCGTTCGAAAGGTGCTAAAAACGCCTAATAATAACTAAAGTCGGCAGAGTAAGATGAAAGCATGGTAACTAAACTCACGCATTTATTTTAATTTATCATTTCTTCCTGGCCTCGCGGAAGTTTCGGGCAATCTTTTCTTAGTACCCCCTATTTGGATACATAGGAATGCACATGTCAATTATCAGCTTCATGCACTCAGTAGTTAGGGCTGAGCATTGTCAGTTGCTCATTCAGTAGAGGACGAGTTTTATATAATAAATTGATATGATTGGGATAGCTAGCTTTAAATATTTTGCTTGCTTTAAAGGTAACCCAAAAATAGGACACATATTCCCGTACAGTTTTATGACTTAGGGCCTTTTGGCGGACTATCACCTAGTTAAACAATGAAAGTAAAGCTTATAGGCAAACGGTGCCAGTTTCCTAACATAGCTTGTATGTAAATATTGGTTGACGTGTATTAATCACGCAAAAATAATACATCTTTTTGTTGAACTACGACGAAACATGTAAAACATGCAAGTCGCAAAAATTATATTACAATATTAAATTATTTAATTTTTGAAGCTTCTTTGTTTGGCTATGCTTATATAAACGAGCCTTTATTCATATTTGCCCGCCCTGTCATTGTGAGCCTTTTCATGGCCCCTATGATGAAAACAAAACTATATTCTTATGTTATATTACAAAGAAACAAGAATTTTCCAGATATTTTATAAGCTTACACGTGTTCGTCTCTATTTGTTAAGCCCACGCTGGATAAGAAACAATATTATATCACATTATAAATATACTAGCTTTTGCCTCCTGCTTTGCTCGCGTATACGCGTTTTTTCGCTTGTAGGCTGGGTAAATGCAGTGACTTTGTGTGCGTGACAAGAGGTACAGTCGCATATTCCTTATCAGATAGTCACTATGTCACCACAGCCACCACTGTCGAATGCTGGCGAATATATTTTTCTGGAAGTTGAACTCCGCCGCACAAAAGTCCTGTTAGGTGTTTACTACCTACCTACCTAGGGCGGAAGCCCGTGCAGTTCAATTCGTTTCCATTTCCACTGAACTGCACTGACTTCTACTCCCTGCACCTGAGTCTGGTGCAGGGAGTGGCGAATGGTCTCAGGGGTAGCGCAGGTCGTGTAGATCCCTAAGGCAAGGCTGGTGGACTATCCTTCTCGAGGTTGCCGCCCGTTCTTGGTCCAGTTCCTTCAGAAATGGATGCAACCAAAATCTCCAGCCGAAACACAAATAACAGGCACTTTACACACGCATACACACACACACGTACACAGATGCGCGCACACACACACATTCACTTACACATCTCTTCACCACGCCCCCTCGTGGCCAGGTGGGCTTGGGCCCGTAGTAAACAGTCACGGGTAAGAGAAGTTGACCACCTGCGCTAGGACCTGCGCAGTCGAGCACCGTACGCGGGGATGACGGAGTCCTGGGGGGTTGAGCCGAGCGGCGCTGGCGGTAATGTGACCGTGAGGCAACACGCCCTCTTTGGTCCCGATTTCACGCTAAACGGTAGCCCCCGCTGTGAGCCGCAGCGGGGGAAATGGCCATCGTGTCCCGTCAGAGGGCCACGGGCAAGGGACGTAGGGTCCACATCAACAGTCGGAATTTATTTCGGCTGTTGACGTGGTTGGTGAAGGCTATACTGAGGGCGCAAGCGAGGGTGGACGGCTAGAGTTGGTAACTCGGCTCAGGCCGTTAACCCAAGCGGGCGCCCGATGTCGTGCTGTAAGCCAGCCCCGCGTTCCTATATCCCTCTGGTAATCCTAACGTCCGGTATGACGTTCACTGTTGCGGGCTCCATGGAGGGTGGGAAGCCAAAGGGATGAAGTCTTGTCAAAACATTTATGGATACCGTTATCCCTTTCACTACCCCAACTGCGACGGTGGCAGCGAAAGCTGTTCCCGCCGCAAAACCAAAACAGATGGTTGACGCTGTGGCCTCGGCTGCAGAGGTTATATCATCCCCCAAGGACGGAACTTCAGCGCTGGCTAGCACTAGTACTGGTCCCGTCCTTACAATCGTCAGCCCGTTCGAGATCAAGCGGGAAGACGACTCCTCCTTCGCGGGCTGGCAATTGGTTGGCCACAAGAAGGGCAAGGGTAAGGGCAAGACCACCAATCCTGTTCAGCGCCCGCCCACTAGTGGCCCCGCCACTGTTGGCCCGTCGAAGAAGAGGAAAAACCTAAACAAGAGACAGCGCAGGGCGTCCAAGCAGAAGGCTGCACAAACCGCTGCTGCTGCCGGTGCTGCCTCTACAAAAGCAGCTGAGCAGGCTGCTGTCGCAGGTCCCAGCAATGTGACCAGTGCGCAGCCCACACTCAGCAGTGAGGGGTGCAAGAAGGCCGGAGGCAGTACAAGGAAGCCGGCTGCCGCCAAGCGGCGAGCTGGCCACCCTGAACGGCAACCAGCCACTGCACCACCGAGCAACACAGCAGGTAAAACTGCCGGAAACAAGGACAGAGGTGAGGCCAAACGTGCTCTCAACGTGACCAGTTCGCCTCGGGGAGACCACAAGAAGCCCCGCCTCGAATCCTCCAGGACGACAGTAGGTAAGTCCTACGCACAGGCCTCCAAGGCGTCCCTGGGTGTTGCAGTAACATGCAAACGCACAGGGAATATGCCGAAGGAGTTGGTGGACCAAGTACTCCGGGAGCTCCAGAGGAAGATCCTGAGTGACGCCTGGTCGACCAAAACCCCCAAACGCCCCGCTCCAGCGTTCACCGGGAAACCCGTGCATGCGGACGGGGTCCTCAAACTTTGGTGCGGCGACGAGGCAACGCGCACCTGGCTGACGGAGGCAGTCTCTCTCCTGGTCCCACCACCGGGCTTCGAACTGGAGGCCAGGGGCCAGGAAGAGACCCCGAAGAGAGTGCGGTGCGGCATTGTCGTGCCTGACGAACAGGGGGTCTGGAACGACGTGCGCGACGTCGGTCGCGCTCTGGAGTTCCAGAACCCCTGGTTGGAGGTTGACAAATGGTCGATGCTGCACTCCGAAAGGCAGTCAGGTGGGTGGTTCCTGGTGGTGGGCGTCCCAGAGGAACAGGTCCCGATCCTGTTGAAGAACGAGCGCCACCTCGCGTTGGGGGTGGGTGCCGTCTACGTCAGGTTCCGGGACCCCTCAGGTAAGTTTGTCGACCATCCTCCGGGATGCGACGACAACTCCATACGAGTCAAGCAGGACTCTAACACCAAGCCACGGTGCGACGCAGAATCCGGCCAGTCAGAGCCGGCCGCGTCTGGCTCGGGGGCTGGCCCATCAGCCGAGGGTAACTCGGAAGATGAGTGCCTGCTCCTGAGTCCGGTGCGGCGGGACGACGGGGTGGAGGCTGGTTACATCCTGGCCGGCCTGACACAGCTGACGTTTGGGGAGAAGGGGACATCATCCAAAGATGAACCCTCCGCCTAGTAACGTCAACTGCCTTCAAACCAACCTCCACCACAGCCAAACAGTTACTGCGCAACTGCGCAAATGGATGGAGGTCCAACATTCAGCCATCGTGCTCATCCAGGAACCTTGGATAAGGAGTGGCCTCATTAGAGGCCTCTCCAGCCTGGGAGGTAAGATTTATTCTTCAACTGACCACACACATCCAAGAACCTGTATACTAACTACTAAAAACATCAGAGCCCAAGTTCTAACGGAGTTCTTTTCCAGAGACATCACAGCGATTCAAATTGAAATAACACAGCAACCTAGGAGTATAGCGGTTGTTTTCGCATTGGTCTACATGCCCGAGGCCGAAGACCCGCCTCCGTTCGACCTCACGCGTCTGGTTAACCAGTGCGAGAGAACCAATACGGAGGTCGTAATAGGAACGGACTCCAGTGCCCACCACCAAATGTGGGGCATGAACTGCAATAACAACAGAGGTAAATCACTGGTTGAATACCTATTCACCACCAATCTTACCCTATTAAACACAGGTACGGAGCCCACCTTCGTCACAAGACGTAGTCAGACAATTATCGACTTAACTCTCGCAACAGAAGGAGCGGCTGAACGCATCAAGGGATGGCACGTCTCGAAAGAGGCATCGTGCTCAGACCACAGATGGATCAGCTTCTCCATGGAAGTCGTTATACAACCCACACAGCCGCGTAGGAAACCACACAACACTGACAAAGTAAAGTATGTCCACTTACTTACAGAGAAACTTACCCTGACTGCTACGCCGACAGTACTGGGTAACAATGAACAGATCGACGAGCAGGTATGTACACTGACGCAGTCGATGTTAGACAGCTACCACGCAGCCTGCCCTGAAACCACTATACCATCAACCCCAGGCAAACAACCCTGGTGGGGCGTTGAGCTTAAACGCAAGCGCAAGAAGGTAAGAAGGGCTTTAAACAGGGCAATGAACACAAGCGCAGACGAAAATTGGGACGCTTATAAAGCGGCCAAATCAAGCTACAAGAAGTGCCTCAGATTCAGACGTACCATGGGATGGAGGAAATTCTGTGGGAGCATTGAATCTTGCCAACAAGCAAACCGGGTAAGGAAATTACTGGCTCAGCAACCAACGGTTGCACCAGGTACTCTCCGTAAACCGGATAACACATACACCACATCGGAGGAGGAGACAAGACGCGTCCTACTCGAAACACACTTCCCAGGCTGCATCCTCACCCCGGTAATAACGTGGCACGATACACAAACAGTGGCGACCGAACATGAGTGGAGACATGCAAATACCGTGGTCACAGAGGAAAAACTCCGATGGGTCATCGACAGCTTCCATCCCTTCAAAGCAGCCGGACTGGACGGCATCTTCCCAGGGTTATTACAATGGGGGGGTGAACCTGTCCGCAAAAGACTTCTGGCAATCATGAGGGCTAGCCTGGCCCTCAGATATGTACCGAAGAGATGGAGGGAAGTCAAACTAATTTTCATACCAAAACCAGGCAAAACAGACTATACCAATGCAAAGTCCTTCAGACCAATAAGCCTGACCTCTTTCATGCTTAAAGCCTTGGAAAGGCTCTGCGAGAGGGAACTAAGAAGTGGGGCACTTAAACACTTACCCCTACATGCCAATCAACATGCATACAGCTCAGGGAAATCGACGGAATCGGCCTTACATCAGGTCGTGAACCAGATAGAAGCTGCTATACAACAAAAATGCATCTGTCTGGGCACCTTCATTGACATAGAAGGAGCCTTCGACAAGACAAACTTTTCCAGCATAAGCAACGCCCTAGCCAGGCATGGTGTGGATCAGATGCTCATACAGTGGATCCAAAACATGCTCAGCAAAAGGGTAGTGCGCCTGCACGGCGACACTCAGACAGCCTTGATAACTAAAGGGTGCCCGCAGGGAGGTGTACTCTCCCCGCTATTGTGGAACTTAGTCATCAATGAACTCATAGACAAACTCAACGCGAGAGACTTCTACACAATAGGTTATGCAGATGATCTAACCATACTCACCTCAGGTAAGGTAACCAGTACAGTGTACGACCTAACCCAACAAGCCCTACGCATAGTAGAGTGGTGGTGTAATGAGTACGAATTATCTGTAAACCCGACCAAGACCGAACTAGTTATGTTCACACACAAACGCGTGCTGGGCACTTACCGACTGCCCAGGTTATTTAATACAGAGCTTAAGCTGTCTACCGAGGTCAAGTACCTAGGTGTCACTCTCGACAGCAAATTGACATGGAACAGCCACATGGAAAATAAGCTCAACAAAGCCAGCACTGTCTTTTGGCAGTGTAAGAAGATGATAGGCAAACGCTGGGGCATATCCCCCAAAATTGTCTTATGGCTTTATAAGACAATAATACGTCCGATGATAAGCTACGGCGCAGTAGTGTGGTGGCCTCGGACCAACCTAACAACGGCCGCCAACAAGCTTCAAAAGCTTCAAAGACTTGCATGCCTAGCGGCAACGGGCTGCATGAAAACTACACCTACAGCGGCACTCGAAGTGTTGCTGGACCTGCCTCCATTGCACCTGTTTATACAACAGGAAGCAACGATGACGGCGGTCCGGCTAAGAGATCTGAAGCTCTGGAAAGACACCAACACACCGCACACTAGCAATTTAAATACACTCTTTAAAGAAGTTCCTCTCACACAAGCCATTGGCGACCAAATACCGAAACAATTTGTGTTCGACAAGAAGTACATAATCCAACTGTACGAGGATCTACACGAAGGAGCGGTTAATCACAACGAGCTCACGATCTTCACAGATAGGTCTAAGACGGATACAGGTACGGGTTCAGGAGTATTCTCCGAGGACCTAAACATCAACATCGCAGCACCACTGGGAGCCTACAACACGGTCTACCAGGCCGAATGTTTTGGCATAATCCTAGCTGCCACAGCAATCATGGCACGTGAGGTAAGGGAACGATCCATTAGGATCCTCTCAGATAGTAAGGCGGTCCTCTCAGCCCTCAAAAGCCATACTATCACCTCGGCACTCACGCTTGAATGCCACCAGAAACTAACAGAGGTAGGTAAACAAAACAAATTAACACTGCAATGGATCAAGGGCCACAGTGGCTCAAGAGGGAATGACGCAGCCGACGTACTTGCCAGAAGATGGGCCACTTTAGAGGTGGTGGGACCCGAGCCCATCATTCCCCTCCCTTCTGGTTTTTATCGCAACCTGGTAAGAAATAGGACCAGGACCCAACACAACCAGTCCTGGATTGGTATTGAAACATGTAGGCAGGCCAAGGAGGCTCTTCCCGCAGTAGACGGTAAGATAGCCAAACAAATCCTCCGGCTGTCCAAACAACAACTGCGGACAGTCACGGCCGCCTACACAGGACACGGATTCTTTAATAAACACCTATTTACTATAAGTATCACCGACAGCCCGCTGTGCAGGGCCTGTATGGCAGCAGACGAGACGGCAGCCCACCTGCTCCTCGACTGCCCTGAGGTCGCACAGTACAGGCAGCAGTACCTGACGAGATACAACACCCTGAGGAAGGCAGTGGGCCACATCAAGAGTCTGCTGGCCTTCCTCGAAAAGCTGGGGTGGCTCGAATGAAGACACCATTCCCACCCGCACGCAAAATACGCGCCAAGACGTGGAGTTGCGGAAACAGCCCGTGCAATCAAGTATCAAGTAAGTAGGTGTTTACTATTCGCCCTCTAACCGCGTAATTTTTTTTTCTACATTTGAACAAATACTTGAAAACTTAACTCCTTTATATGGTCACACTATAGTGATGGGCGACTTTAACACCTGCCTCCTTAAACAGGATTCCCGTGCTACATCATTTCGTCATGTCGCGGAGTCCTGCAATATGTCAATTTTAAATCTTAACGCAACACATCACTTTCCTAATTGTACTCCTTCTCTGCTCGACCTCATTCTAGTATCTTCCCCTAATCTAATTCACAAGCACGGTCAATGTACAGCGGATGCATTCTCATATCATGACCCTATTTATATATCATATAAAGTATGCACTCCCAAAACGAAGCCCAAGAATGTGTTGCAGCGCAACTTTAGTGACATGGATCATGACAAATTGCGTGCGGATAGCGTTAGCTTACACTGGAAGCCTTTGTATTCTTCAGAGTGCATTGATTCTAAAGTCCAAATCTTTACAAATAATCTCATCAAGCTTTACGACGTCCATGCGCCAATACGCTCCATCAAACTGAAACATTTACCGGCACCTTGGCTAACTGAAGACATCAAAAAGATTATGGCCAAAAAATCTGCTGCCAAAGCTAAATTGAAGAACAAGCCTACTCTTCTGAAGCAAGAAAAATACGTTGCCATCAGAAATCTCTGTAACAAGGTGTGTAGCAATGCGCAACGCCAACACATTCATAAATCCGTTGAAAACGGTGATCCAGCTAAGGTCTGGCAATTTCTTAAAACTCTGGGAGTTGGTAAGACACGGCATCAATCCACTCTAAACAATGTTAACCTAGATTCTCTCAACACTTACTTCTCTACTTCTTCCAATTTTGATGGTAATATGAAAAGAGCCACTTTACAACATCTTTCATCTTTGCCAACTCCTGAGTATTCTCCTTTTAACTTCTCGCCATTTATCGCTTGTGGCGTTAAGAAGAGTATATTGGCAGTTACATCCAACGCAGTCGGTAGTGACAGTATCAGTCGCAAAATTATCCTTCCCATCCTAGACGGAATTCTTCTAATCCATTGTCACATCCTAAATTTTTCCATTGCTCGTGGCATCTTTCCATTGGACTGGAAAGATGCCACGAGCAATGGAAAAATTTAGTTAGTAATTAAAGTAATTTATGCTACGAGCATATAATTGCTCTACCAAAGAACCTCAAGCCCAGTTCCTTCACAGATTATCGTCCCATATCCTTACTACCCTTCCTGTCGAAAGTCCTTGAACGTCTAGTCCACTCACAGCTCACTTCCTTTCTATGTGAAAATGCGCTCCAAAATCCTTATCGATCTGGTTTCCGCCCTGGTCACAGTACTGTCACTGTTCTGGCCCGCGTAACTGACGACATAAGGCTAGGTATGGATTGTGGAAATCTAACGATTTTGACATTACTTGACTTTAGCAACGCGTTTAACACCGTGGATTTTCACATCATATTGGGCATTTTACGCTCCCTTAACGTATTTCCATCGGCAATTGGCTGGTTTCGTAGTTACCTGTTTGGTCGCCGGCAACGTATACACATATCAATCAATCATTGACAAAACCATGTCCTAGAGACCACAACTAAAAGAAATGAGTCGTAAATTATTCGCATCGCCAGGCTCGTTGCGTAGGCTACGCAACTTTCTTCCAACTGTCACTAAAGTTGCACTTGCCCAATCTTTGTTTCTGCCCATTATTGACTATGCTGACGTCAGCTATCCTGATCTCACTGAAGAGCAGCTAGATAAACTTGAGCGTCTCCAAAACTTTTGCATACGATTTATATTTGGACTGCGCAAATATGATCACGTTTCAGATTTTCGGAATAAACTCAAGTGGCTTCCCATTCGTCTTCGCAGGAATACTCACATTCTAACATTATTGTACAATGTTCTATTTAATTCTCTCACTCACTCCTATCTTAAAGAACTTTTTGTGTTCGTTCATGACACACATGTGAAATCCTTGAGATCGTCTGAGGATCTAACGCTGAGAATTCCAAAGCATTCCACGAATTACTTTTCGAAATATTTCACTGCTCAAGCTGTGCGTCTGTGGAATACTTTACCCCTGGAGATTCAAAAAGCAAAATCGTTAAACATCTTCAAAACTTTGATCAAAAATCACTATCTGATTTAATTTGATGATTTTCTTGTTACATAAGCCTTATTTACTCCATCTGTATTGTCTGTCTTGACTGTCTCTTATATTTCTATAATGTATGTAAGTATATTTTATATTTGTATTTTATTTTATGTAATATTTAATACTTAGTTGTATTTTATTTATGTACGTATATTTACCGAATCATAATTTATATATTTATGTATTTATATAGTATCTAAGATTTTCGTATTATTCTTAGCAACTACACCACCGCTCCACATTTTTGCTCATATCATTCCTGTCCACCTCAACTTTGCCTGTTGCCTGGAAGAGATCGCCCTAGGCGATAAGGCCGCCGATCGTACATTATCGTAGTTCTATGTTGGTGTGTAAAGCGTATATCTATCAATCTACAGTCGGGTACAAATACAAATACAGTTATTTACGGGTTATATACGGGTTTAAAAAAAAACAGTTATTTCGTAATTTAATGTTTATTTATTGAACATTATTCTGAATCGCTACTTGAAAAATCAAATGATAAATTTTCGGATTCGCTGCTCTCACCAAGCTTAATTATGATTTCTGAATCCATGTCAAAATGTCTATAGTATTCTTCTTCTTTCTTTGTGTGTGTTCCCATCCTTTGTTTTGCACATGATTAGTTAAGATGTAGCTCTTATCTGTATATACAATACATCGATTTTCTTGACGGTATCTGAGTAATTTTTTTAGGTAGGAAAATCGTAGTTTTTGGATGTCATGCCGCTCAATAATAACACGTCTGTTATCCACAGTTTTTCGCCATTTGTATCCCAACTTTAACAAAGCTGTACGCAGAGTCGAAATACTTCCGTCATAATTAAGTTTATCTTGAAATATTCTTTTCATCTTTAGCAAGGTAGGTAACTCACGATGTTCTAAATGGTAATTTTGAATAGTGGAACGTATAACATCAACGTTAAAGTTGTCTTATTCTAACTTCTTTAAACATTTTTTACGGTCTTTATGCGGAGATTTAAATTTAGAGTCAGATTCTTTTCCTTCAGCCAATATATTAGTAATTGTTCTCTCTGATACCCCCACTGCCATTGCTGTTCTTTTCCGTACGCTATTTAAATGTTCACTTAACTTGCACTGCAAACTGGATCACTTACTAGTTCCAATATATCTCTCGCATCTATTTTCAGAAATTCTTATACCTTAGCAATGGTTTCTCGAGTCTAAAACAATAATACGTAAACGTCAACAACGATAATTTTTTTCGTATATAGAATCATAGTAAATATTAATTACTTACATCTAAATTTAAATTTAAAAAAAATTATCTGACTCCTTAAACATTTTCTCCGTGAAGACTTGACATTTTCGTATACGACTGTACCCGTAATAAAAAGCGTTAAGAACACGTCTTGCTCGGACGACGACTGCCGCGTCACTGCCACACGAATAAAAGTTGTATATTTACAAGCCCACGCACACATAGGGCCGCGCGAACAACTGAGTTGAACTATCTTGTACCCTTTTGGTTAGAATGCCAAATCTCAAAGGAATTTGATGGATGTTGTTTTTATTTTACTAAAAAGTTACAACAACCTATAATTATATAAGAGTATTATAATATATATAATTTGCAAGTTTTTTGAGGAACCAATAAACAAAGTTTGAAGTTAATCCATGGAAGGAATAAAAAGTTTCTTATAAATTCAGACCCCTTTAGGGGAGAAATTTCCAAAAATCCTCTCTTATTGCTCCCTTACACTCCTCAACAAACATACATGCCAAATTTCACCTACTGGCGCCCAGTAGTTTCAGCTGTAGCGTGGCTGTCAGTCAGTCAGTAACGCAAGGATTTTATATATACAGATAAAGGCTCCAATAGACTATTTTAACACTTTAAGGCGAGGATGATAATCACATACCTATGGCGCTGTGGTTTATCTGGCTGTTTTATACTTGACACGGAGGATCACTTTCCCGCCTTTGTAAGCCGGTAGTAACATCGGCGAATAACAGAGGTATTTATATTTTAAAACCACTAGTCGTTGATTATCGTGAGTAAGACCCGGTATCCGTCAGATCGTCGTTGAAATCCAGACGCACAAAGTGGGAACTCGAATAATGACATCCGAAAGGGTTTGGGCAGAACAGCTAGCTGACGTGATGACAGCAGGTGGAGTAGGGCCGCGACAAAATGGCGGCCACGGATGGGAAAAAGCGGACCAAGCCTGGGCTAGATTAGCACACGATCGAGGCAAATGGCAAGAACAAAGAGAGGCCTATGTTCAGAAGTGGACAAAGTCAGGCTGTGGATAAAAAAGATCATGATGAAGACCCGCTAAATAAAATTGTATGATGAACACTTTGCGTGGTCCATAAATTATTGGTTTAACTTGGGTGTATTTTTTACCGTTAAAAAGATAGCATGTCCAAATAAAAAATACATTTCTAAATTGGTCTTTACTGGTTTTGTTTTCAAATATTCTTTGAAATGCCTGTTTTCAAGAAATTTGCAGTTCCTATAGGTAATTTCAAAGAGAACTCACTGCGGTGCCAGTTTTCTCACAGCCTTTTATTTTCATAATTCTTTGCATATAACCCTCAACGGTTTAGCAACTACGTATTATATTTAGAAAAGACCAGTTCAAAAAGCTTGTTTTTAAGCTACCTGGAGGAAAGAGGTGGCTTATTCCTTCGAGGAAGGATCCTTTGACGAGGTTGGTGACCATGCGTGGCGGACCGCGGCCCAATGGAAATTGCAGAGACCTTGTAGATTTGCCTAGGTCTGGTCAAAAATAAACTAAAAACATAATATTAATTACAATTGGATTTGGAATCTATTATTATTTATATCGTATTCAGGATCAACAAAGTTTACCAAGACCTTTTGTATGAAACAATTTCTGCAGCAGGCTTTGTAAATACATGCATTTGAGTCAAACATCTCAAAATCGTGAATGGTTTCGCTCAAATACAAAAGAATATTGTCTTTGAAACTGAGAGAGACCGGTTCAACAGCATATTGTGTTTAGATTGATTTTCTACACGCAGAAACTCAATAGTTAGGTGCCTGCAAGCAACTGGGAGATTACTATAGGGGTGAATTTCTCGGGAACAAATATTTTGTAACATCAATGAAATCGGTACTAAAAATCATAGTTATAATTCTAATTTTTTTTCTGGTTTGGTGAAATAGTAATCTATGTGTAGCACTAAATATTTATTTAAATAGGATATAGGATAGATAGATAGGATAGATAAAAGATACTCCAAAAACAAAAATTTTACCTCAAAATCTTTCATTGCCGTGTTTGTCAACAAATCATCTTGACGTGTTCTATACGTTATTGATAAAAATCTATTGGTTATTTATATAAAAACCTAGTTTTATTTGATACGTGAATAGTTAAAGTATTTTTACGGCATACATTTATTCATATATTTAAACAATACATCGAATGATTAATGAAAATGCATTTGTCCTAGAATTAACTTTCATCGCCGTGTCCTAAATATATTTGAGGATATTGCTTTATCTAAGGACTTGCGACCCCTGTGCGCTAAACGTTGCATAACAGTGTCGCTTGGTGCTTGACGTGGAACGACGTGTATACGTGCCTGCGTTTTCGCGCCACAAATGTTAGTATTTGATTTTTATATTATTGGATATTTTTTCTTTCATCGCCGTGGTTAGGTCTAACTTCTATTTGAATAAGTTTGTCCTTTTGATTAAGCATTCGATAGAATGTCGTTTATCTTATGTTTATTTGTGACGTGTTAATTATTGTTAATTATTAATAGATTTTTGGTTACTTGATGGTTTGGCTGGATTTTCATCGCCGTGCTCTCATTGCCGTGGTTTACGTGGGCAAAATTTGCTATGACAATAAAAAAAAGACACGGCGATGAAACAAAATTCCATTGCCATGCCTTTTAAAACAATTTAGTTTCATTGCCATGACCAGTTGTTTCATTTCCGTGACTTATGTTTTTATCGCCACGGCATGATCAAGAAAAAGAACAATCTGTACTGTACAGTCAACTACAAAAAGATATAATTATATTTGATACTCCATCACACGATAGACATTCAAACATACGCACACACGCACACACACACATGCACACCTACTCACACACACACACGCACACATACACACACAACACAATTATACGCACTTACCCACTCACTCACATATTATACCACAGTCTAATTATAAACATAATAATGGATTGTTTAGTTTTAGAAAGCCAAGATGCCTCAACTGATACTATCGGAAGAGGAGAGAAAGGAAAGAAAAAGTTTGGCCGAACAAAAGTGACGTGAAAAATTAAGAAGCGACCCTGTTATATTATATAAAGCTAAGTATATATTGTTAACAATAGCTATTGCATAATTTAGAAAAGTATCTTATTATTTGTTAATTTCTATTCTGTTAATTTTTGTGTGAAAGAACTTAAAATAAATAATTGTGTTGTTTTAGTTTAATTTTGACTAGCTTTGTTGATCTCGCGGCATAAATGTGCGCGTGGGATTGGGAGGTCTCGGGTTCGATTCCCGGGTCGGGTAAAGAGTTATTGGGTTTTTCCGTTAGAAAAATCTCAGTAGCTGCACGGAGTCTGGTAATGTGCACGTTACGGCAATAGGCTCGCCCCCTATTACGTGGGACCTAAAAAAACTTCATGACGTGGAAACGAAATGTGGGTGTAATATTACACCTCTGCCTACCCCTTCGGGGATACAGGCGTGAGTCTATAAATAAAAATAAATAAATTAATTTTACTCCGATGCGAGAAGGTTATTGAGAAGAAGGTAAAAAGAGCGTATGTGTGTGTTGTGTATGCCTTTTTCTCTCAGAGCCAGGTATGTATCTATTTCAGGTAAGTATATTATATATTGTCCGTGTGGTGACGGATTAAGAATACGGATTGTCACCACCCCATATCATCCCATGGGTGTCGTAAGAGCCGACAGAGGGACTATATTATGCATAGAACAGCACTGTAAGAGAAGAAAAACTTGATACAAACCCTATACTAACCCGTTTGGCCAGCGTGGTATAGTAGGCCAATTCCTTCTTTCAAAGGAGAGGCATAGTCCAGCAGTGGACTGTTAAAGGCTGATGATGATGATATTATATAAAACTTATCATGTGTTATTGGATTTTTTCATTATAGTGGATTGATTCTACCATTCCCGTGGCACAGTTCTTTCATTACCGTGGACACATGTTTCATTGCCGTGCACTCATGTTTCATCACCGTGGCACGATATTTTTAATCTTGTATATCTCGTTAGTTTTTCAATCTATCTGCTAGATATTAAGCAAGAATACATATATTAGAAAAAACTTGAGTAAGTAAGTAAAGAGTAACACTATTTTTACTTGTTCTAAAGTTGAAGAATAAAAAATCTACGGAAATGAAGATTTTATTGGACCTATTGAAATTCACCCATAGGATAATCGGACAGATTTCAATATAGGTGTAGGCATGTTTAGATAGCATACGAAATCCAAATTTTCAATCATTACGAGTATTCATGGCGAGTATCAAAATTTCAAGTGTTTGCTCGAAATAAAGGCGCGTATATGAATGAACACGTTAATATTTAACTAAGATGGTCACAAATTTAATAAGAGCCGTACATCTTATCATAAAATTATAAAGTTTAAGAATAAAGAAAGATGCAGATCTGGTAAAATAAGTTTGATATACTTCTGACTGGTTAATAATGTGAACTATGAACTTGTATCTTTATAAAATACTTAAAAAAAAATCTTTTTCCATGTCTTTGAGAAGAGGGTGGTAAAACTGGTGGCATTTGAGTCCTTACAAACATTCAAAGCCACAAACAACGAATAGCCATTCACGGTCAATATTATTCATGACTTTTAATTTTTATTAGGCCTGAACCCAATAGTTTCCTAATCATAGCAAGTTAACAACTTTACCGACGTACGCGTCCGTCCCATTATACCTTTTCAATAAATAAAAAAAGGGTAACACATTCACCTCACATCCGATTAAAAAATCCAAGAGCCTACGTAACATGTTCCTCTCAAAGCCTTTCTACGGCTTTCGACCTAAATAGTGCAGATTAGGGCACCCGCCTTCTATGTAAAGGGTTAGTCAATATCTACACTAGACAAACATTTGTCCAAACTACAGATACATTTTCCAAACTGGCTATAGTGTAAGCTACTGTTGTTTGTTCATGTAAAACTCCTAGATTCCTAGAGCAAAACGCTGGCAAATATTTTCACCAATCATTCAAAAGATTTCTCACTATATATGTATATAGGTTGGTAAAACCAACATTTGACGTAAGAAATACACGTGAAATAGCTAGAATTCCAGTGTTGAGCGTTCACAAATATTTGCTCCAATCTTTCAAAAGAATTTTCTGCTAGATTTGTGTTGGTCGGTGCACCGATATTGCGTGAAGGAAATACATCGCAAATTTTATGCAGTACTTTCAGATGAAATTGCAATCTTGCGTAAGAATTTCTACTAGATTTATGTGTTGGTTGGTAAATATCTAGCAATATTGGACGCGAAGAAATGGGTTGTGGGTTTTATAGAGTACTCTTAGTTATATTGGCTTCCTCGTTGGCCTTGAGGGTAATAAGGTTGGGTTTATGATTGTCGCTTAAAGTAACGTTTCATGTTTGGTGCGCGGTTCAAGCAACGCATTTAATGATTTCCTATAAAGTAATATGTACTGAGTGAGATGAAAGGGTAATTCTTTATAATTTCTAGTTTCTCTTTTGCAAACTTTTAGAAAGCTAGAAAGGAAGTAATAAAATAAGAAAATAGTAGGATTCTCAGAAGACAAGACTTCTTTTTCCTTCCCTTTGGCTATCGGTGCGCGTACCTATAGCGAATAAGGGCAATTGGGTTTTTCATATTTAAAAACCCATTTGCCCTTAATCTTCCTCTTTACAACAAGTAAATCAGAACACCACACAAACATACGCATTACAATAATTAATTTCCTTTTCATGCTAATTCACACGCTCAATGTTAATGCTCTCGGCTCGTAATTACGGCCGTCCAAATAGTAAGTAGGTACAATTGGACAATACTGAGGTAAAAGTCGATTATGAAACTAAAGTAAAATCTTTGTATTACCCCCCAGGTGACCGAGTTTGGTCTCATTAGTTTAAATGTTGTTGTACAACATCTTCAGATCATCTTTGATTCAGATGTAGTTAGTATAAAAAAGCAAAACTTAGTGCAAGAATCGTTATGTCATGTTGAAAGCCTTTGGGCGATCTATAAAATCCGACACTAGAATTAGCCACACACTCACACGTATAGATAATGTTATGCCCCGTGCCCAGCAGTATTTCTGTAAAATTATATACAGTGCTGATATTTGGCATTATTATAGATTCACGTGGTCATAAAGAAACTAGTATAAAGCAGCCCAAACTCAAAGATTTCCTTGCCTTTTCACGGGTATTTTTGTTCTTTTCCTTGACAGCAAAAACCAAGTTGTCGACCCCATTGATGCATTGACATGGCGCCCTTGAACTTACGCCCTTTAAGATTTTGATTACCTAATTATTTATTTTATTTATGACCCGACTCTACAAACATTGTTAGCCTTATGTAAACAATAAAAATCTGTTTTATTGTGCGAGAGCTTAATATTCGCGTTTAAATTGATAAAAAATAAAATGCCAAAAGTGGTCAAAAGACAAGCGGTCTCTTCTTTATCAAAAATTTGTGGAGGCATAAGATGTACTGTTCCTTCAACTAGGGTAAGGATCCTCTAACCAGGTTAGATGGTCGTGCCTAGTGACGTTCTGTCGGAAGTAGCAGTTACAAATAATACAAGTACATAAATTATATTGCAGTAATCGAATGTAATATTTTTAATTGCGTGATTCAGAATCTAGTTTCGTTGCTACAGTCAGCTACATAATTCCATATTCATAAACAACATTTCAGATGGTTATGTCAATTAATTATTATTTTCATTGTCTTGCACGATTTTTAACCGACTTCAAAAAAGGAGGAGGTTCTCAATTCGTCGGAATCTTTTTTTTTATGTATGTTCCCTGATTTCTCTAAGACGCCTGGACCGATTTCAAAAATTCTTGTTTTGATTGAAAGAGTATACCTCTTAGTTGGTCCCATGAACATCAGGTCAGGAGCTGATCATGGAATCCTGAAAAATCGAAGGAAATCTTCAAATTTTATAAGCACACTTGAAGCGATTTGACGATAACAACCCAATGACGTCGAGTTTGGGCTCGTTTGAGTCGTCTTTACATAGACTTTAATGCTGGATGATTTCCATGGTCTGATGATAGAGTTGGAAGGTAACCATGAGATCTTTGTGATACAATAACCTAATCTCATCGAGTTTAGAGTCGTTTGATTCGTCTTTACATGGACTTTGGTACTGGATGTTTTGCATGGTCTGATGATGGAGCAGAAAGGTGGCCATGGGATCTTTGTAATACAAAAACGCAATCCCATTGAGTTTAGGCTCGTTTGATTCGTCTTTACATGGACTTTAGTGCTGAATGTTTACTAAACTCTGATGATGGAGCAGGAAGGTAGCCATGGGATATTTGTAATACAATTACGCAATCCCATCGAGTTTGGGCTCGTTTGAGTCGTCTTTACATAGAATTTGATGCTGGATGATTTCCATGGTCTGATGATAGAGCTGGAAGGTGGCCATGGGATCTTTGTGATACAATAACACAATCTCATCGAGTTTAGGGTCGTTTGATTGGTCTTTACATGGACTATGGTACTGGATGTTTTCCAGGGTCTGATGATGGAGCAGGAAGGTGGCCATGGGATCTTTGTAATATAAAGACGCAATCCCATTGAGTTTGGGCTCGTTGGATTCGTCTTTACATGGACTTTAGTGCTGAATGTTTACCAAACTCTGATGATAGAGCAGGAAGGTGGCCATGGGATCTTTGTAATACAATAAAGCAATCTCATCGTGTTTAGGCTCCTTTATCTTGTCTTGGCAAACACTTTGGTATTAGATGATTTCCGGGATCTGATGATGGAACTGAAACGAACGTGTTTAGGCTAGTTAGTTGAAAACAGAAAAAATACTTCAAATTGCCAGAAAGGTTACAGGTCTACATTTCAGAATTGAGGCACGTAAGGAAGGCCTCCCCATCTTGTACCACCTACACTATCCTATGTACCTACTTACCACCTATTACTATTTTTTATTAGTATACCACTAAAAAGCAAAAAATAAAAATTATTTTTAAATAAAAAAGAAACCGACTTCAAAAAACACTAAGGAACTAAAAACCAAAAAAATATTGGTTTTGGAGCAAAGATTTTTGGAGTCGGTGCCAAGCCCTTACGCAAAAAGTTACTAAATCACAAACTACCTATTCTATCAACAATGAAAGTTATATAAAAATGTGTAGAGGTTTTATAGTCCGATCAGAAATACTTGGCTTGGCACCGATTCCAAAAATGTTTGCTCCAAAACCAATTATTTTTTGGTTTTTAGTTCCTTAGTGTTTTTTGAAGTCGGTTTCTTTTTTATTTAAAAATATTTTTTATTGTCAAAAGAATTTAACCGCAATCATAATTTACAAAATTAAGAAAACTAATCAAGGAGTTTCAATTCATAAAAGGCTCGTAAATATTGAAGTGTGTTCCGATTTTTGTAGTTGACTGTACGACTTAGTTGCTGCAGGTGTTGTCTTTGGCATGGTAGAATAATATAGCACGTAGTATTAGTAGCTGTAGTTGTCTGAAATTGCATTGTTTCTCAGTTAGTTGCAATATTTACCCTTCCATTAAAGTAAATTTTATAACACGCACAACAACTTCCAAGCCGCAGGAGGACCTTTGAGGGGTGGGGGTGTATTAAGCTGTTAAACATTGCTACTTTGCTACATGCGACGAATTCAGGGTCCCAATATTACAATGGCTATTATGCGTAATTAAATATGTCGACACAACTCGCTTTCCTTTTATTTCTGTGATGTTTCACACCGTTTACTTAAGACAGCTTACACCCCGTATTAAGCTGTTAAACATTGATGTACAACAATGTTAAAAATTAAACCATTATAGATTGTTAGAAAATATTGAAGATCTGTATTTCCACTTATGATTTCCTTTTCGTCATATTATAATTTAAGTCGATGGTCGCAGCTACGCCTGCACATATTTTTAGCCGGTGGGAATTTCAAGAAATCCTTTCTTAGTGCGCGTTTACAGCCCCCAACGAACATACTTGCCAAATTTAGCTCTCTACGCCCAATTGCTTTGGCTGTACCTTGTCTGTCAATCAGACAGTAACGCAGGAATTTTATATAAACAGATTTTATTACAGGCAATTTAAGGAATTCCTTTTAGGTAGGTATATGTACTGAAATGCTGAAGAGTATTAGCACATAAAAGCACAGCACAGCTACTAAATAAACAAATCCCACCAAATAACACAAAGCTTTATTACCCAAGAATACAAAATCAACTGCACATCTCGCCAAATAACAGGACGGACTTTGAAAATCAATACTGAAGCGGGCTAAATGAACTCGAATAACGCGTATGCACTGAGCGTGGAGCGAATCTGTGAAACATCACTACATTGAAACATACGTGAATTGTATGGACGCGTGTCATTGTCACGGCGGATTACGTATACCTCGCATTGTGAAAGTCTGTTGTTCAAAATGTTACAGTATTTTTGTTGAATATTTTCCAAATGTTGTGATAAAGAGGTACATCTATCTATGCATGTTTGTCAAAATGAAGTCCACCGGTCCTTCTGTCTGTCTGTATGAAAGCCGCAAACTCAAAAAATATTAAATGGATTTCTGTATAGTTTTCGCTAATAGATAGGATGACTCCTAAGGAAGGTTTCTCTTTATGATTAGTGACGCGCGTGCAGCCACTGGCCAGGTCTAGCTTACAATAAATCTGAAGGGTTTGCTTGAAAGCCCTAATCTCTGGAAGTAGCAGTCAATTCTTCTTTTATACATACGCGGGTCAATGAAACGATACGACGACGGCTATATGGAAGAAGTTTGGTAGGTGAAACCGCTTTTTAATAATATACTGTCAATTTTGTATAGATTGGAAAGCGAGCGCCTGGTTCCAAGGCTCTTGGTGTTTTTGACGCAACCCAGGGCAACGATAGTACGATGTTGGTGAGGATTTCAGTTATAAATATTAAAAGTTAGTAAAATATGCATATTTAAACGGTTTTATTTAGCTTGACCAGTTTATTTATTTGTTTGTTTGGGTCAAATTTAGTAATTAGAATTTTACCCCCTTTCTGATGGCAGATTGAGCTGATATTTGGTACAAACTCTTAATGTTGATGACAATACTACATAATATATTCCTTATGATTGTAAATCCAAGATAGCCGTCGATACAAAATAGCGGATCACATATTACTTCACAGCAACCTCAATATGGGTGTTTGAAATAGAATTAAGTAGTTTTATGATAAGTCAAGTCGATTATATCGATTTAGTAACGTTTAGTTTAGTCTATTGTAAAATTTGACTATGGTCACACTGAACTGTCAACTTCGGTTGGGAAAAATGGTTGCGCGGACGCAGTATCTTTGGTTTTGTAATTGAAATAGATTGATCGCCTTTTAAAAAGCACATCCTGGTAGCTTCGCGAATAGTTTGTTCGTTTCCCGCGGTCAGTGAAAAAACCCGATATAAAAAGTTGTCAGGACCACGCCGTATCTCGTAAAATCATCGCCGTTTTGAAAGCACATGGTTAAACCAACTTCGCGAATTGTATTGTGAAATCTTATAAATTGCCGCTATTTGATTTATCCGGCAAAAGTTGAGTTGAACATTGACAAAAGTAAAACTGTAATTGTGAATCCTATGTACGTGCCTCGTGCCCTCGTGTCAAGACGGAGAGGACATCAAGTTGGGAGGAACAGCTAAGTGGATAATTCATTCAATCTATCGTCGCCACCTTTGTTTTGTTTGTTTTCCCTAACTTAGTTCCAGGCCTGACATCAGTGAAGATATCAGGTAAGTTGAAATATAATATTGATACTTGTGATTCGCTGTGCAACACAGTACATTTGTGTCTGAGATTTGTTGTGGCTGACAAGGTTTGATGAACATAATCACGCTTCCACCAATCTGCTGCAAATAATCCCAGACCTTTCTAGCCAAACTCTAGACATAATTTTTGGTGCAGAGCTGTAGTTGAAACTTAGCCGTTGATTGTATCTAAACTCAGATTGGTATAAGCTTGTATCATATCACCTTGTAGACAGTATTGTAGTGTTTGTCAGATCAGTTTTTGCCTAAAATACATAATATTTATGTGTATAAGTTGACCTACATAACTTGAAACACATTGTCATACATAACCTCAATCAGTAATTGTTTGACTTGTATTGTTGAAATTTAGCATAGTTTTGTTGTTGTTACTATTAATAAGTCACTTTTATTGGATACATAACAGTTACATGTATCAATTAATGAAGTTAATGGTTAATTGCATATATTGAGTTTAAAACATTATAACATTCAACCTGACCTTGCATCTTGGGCGGGTCACATTGATAAATTGAACTTAACAAACCTTTGTTTTGTTATAATATATAGATAATATTGTTAGGTAACACATATTTTGTGTTTAATTACTATTGTATATCACAAATAACACAGTGAGCCTGTCTGTTGCAAATAATTAATTAACTTATTTGAAGATTCAACTTTTGATAACTTTGACTTTGTTTTGTGTCAATATATATTGAAACTATTAATTTTGTTGGACAGTAGATACCTGTCACTTGCTTGCACTTGCAGTAAACAGGCTAATACTTTGTTGGTTTCAAAGAATTAACAAATATTAAGTTTTGATTGTTATTTTTATTTAACGCTTGTCCGGGCTCTTTTGAAATTTGATTATGTCAGCTATCAAGGACTTGCGTGCGGCTGCTGGTGCTATTGCATCAGATTTGCGCTGGTTTACCTCGGCCAGTGCCTTAGTGAACCGGCCTGATCGCCAGCAGGCCTTACTACAAAGGTATGAGCGGATTGATGATCGCCTGGCAAGTGTGGAACAGCAATTTCGCATATTCAACGCTTGTTGTCTCGAAGTGTGAGTTAATGATTTCACCGCTGACCAGCGAAATAAGGTCAGCGAAGATTATGCCCAGGTCTTAGACCTGTATGATGCTGTCTCCAATAGTGCGAGACAACTAGTTGCCGATAGGGACGGGCAACCCGGCTTGAAGCAGGAGCTTCCTAGGACAGCACCGGGGCTGGAGAGTAGGCTCCCTACTTTAGACCTCCCGCATTTCGATGGCTGCCTAGGAAGCTACCTGGGCTTCGTTAATTTGTTTGACAGCCTGGTCAATGATAGGGCTGACCTTCAACCATCAAGTTGCCATCAACGCACTTAAGTGCCTTGACCTGCCCGTGGACCAATGGTCCTTTCTATTGATGCACATTGTACTTAAAAAGCTGCCTGCCGACCTGAGGTCGCGTTTTGAACAGCGCTTTGGTGGGGATAGCGCGACCCATCTGCCCCCCTTTACTGACCTGGAGAGGTTCCTGGAGGATGAGTGCCGGGTCTTGGACAACTCCGATGGTGACACGCCGGCTAAGACGCAGCCGCCCAAGGTCAAGGAGCAGGCTCGCGTTCACACCCGAGCCAATGTTGACCGGCGCCCTCCTCGCTTTGCAGTCATGCAGAGCCCAGCGGAGTGCTCTTACTGCAAGGTCACGGGGCACAGAACGGCCAGTTGTAGGGCATTCTTGGACCTACATGTCGCCTCTCGTAGGCGCATCGCGAATGCCCGCCGCCTTTGCTTCTCTTGCTTGGGGTCCCACTATCAGCGAGACTGCCCAATCTCGCCCCTGTCCTCACTGTGGAGGACAGCATTTGGACATTCTCTGCATGAATGCCAGAGAGGTAGGCCGCTTGTCCAACCAGCCGACGCCGCGCACGGGCGGGTGTTTTGAAGGTGGCAGCCGAGGCTCACCGGTGCGTAGCCGAGAGTCGCCTCGCTCAATTGATCGCCACTCACCCCGTTTGGAGAACCGTAGTGTGCGCACGCCTCGTCTCTCTCGCGCACCAGAATGTGCGACCGCTCAACGTCACTAGCACCATGACTGCTGCCCCAGGTATTCCCCTCCTTTGGCGGAGCGTCCCCGCCTTGACTCGCGCCTACCTCTTTTTGGGCGGGTGCGTCATTATGATCCCCCACAGATGGCGCGCGGATCAAGTCATCGCGCCTTTGAGGACTTCAAGCTACACCCTCGTTTTGACTTGCCTGGTTCTGGCCAACGGTCGCCGCCCAGGCAACAATAGGTCATTGACCCCTCCCCTATAACGCCAACCTCCCCCATTGAGATCGTTATCCTACCAACGGTTGCTGTTAGGGTCTGGGGACCCACGGAGACCTCTGTTGTTGTCCGTGCTATATTGGACACAGGTTCACAGGGTTGCATTGTTTCCACTTATTTGGTAGGGCAGGTTAAATTACATATGGGCTCTTTTCCGAATTGTATACGGGGAATAGGTGACGTAGCCTCTAATGTTGAAGGGCAAGTTAAAGTTTTGTTTGCCCCTGTTGAATCTTCACACCCGAGTATTAAAACTTCGGCTATTGTGTTGAAGAATATTTTGGGTATGCATCCACAGAAACAGCTACCTGCTGCTGTGGTGAATTTGACATCGGGATTGGAACTGGCAGACCCCAAATTTGACACACCGGGACAAATCGACTTGTTGATTGGCTCTGATGTCCTCGGTGGAATTTTGATTGGTGGGAAACGGGTCTTGGTGACAAATGGTTTGACTACCATCCCGACTATATTTGGATTTGCTTTGATGGGACCTGTACCTAGGGACCCCCCTCCACCCGAACTTGATAATTTGTTGGCTGTATGCTCCGCTCTCTCTGATGCGGTTCAGAGATTTTGGGAAGTAGAAGAGCCCCCTCAAGCTGCCCGTTTGAATCCAGAACATGAGGAGTGCGAGCTGTTCTTCCAGAACAACACTGGTCGACTCCGTTCTGGTCGGCTTATTACGAAGCTACCTTTTCTGTCTGTTCGGCCTCCACTTGGTGAGTCACGACCTTTAGCCGAAAAGAGATTGTTGGCTATGGAGCGTCGCATGGGTCGTGATCCGGAGCTCAGACAGAAGTACATTGAGTTCATGAGAGAATATGAACATTGAAATTAAACTACAGTTTACGGATTTTATCGCGTTATGTTACTTTTACTGGTTATTTGTTATTACATTTAAACCGAAAGATCTAGAAACTACATTTTTATTACTAGCCGACGTTTCGAATTGAATGGTTTATCAAATCGCACAGATACTCACAAAAGAACACCGCTTTATTCCAAGAATGATAAGTGAAGCTATTGAAATTAAAAAACATCCTAATTTCAATAGGGAAGATGGTTGAATGTACCTCCAGCTTGGGACCCTGTTATCAGGCTAATGAAAGCCAAAAAACAGGACAAAGTCACCAGAAGACATCAAGACACAGTGAGCATATTCTGCGTAGATAGTAACACCAATAGTTGAAAAATGTTCGGGTACTTTGAGATAACTTTTAAATTCAAGACAAAGACAAATATCACCTCAGTCTGTCGTGAACATGAATCCTGTAAAGAATTCGAAACGTCGGCTAGTAATAAAAATGTAGTTTCTAGATCTTTCGGTTTAAATGTAATAACAAATAACCAGTGAAAGTAATATAACGCAAAATCCGTAAACTGTAGTTTAATTTCAATGTGTAACATTCGCGTAAGCCCAAGAAAATATTAGAATATGAACAGTTGGGACACATGTCTGTGTCTAATTTGGATTGGCGTTCAGTGGAGCACTACTTTCTCCCGCATCATGCGGTATTGAAGCCATCAACTGGCAAGCTGCGCACAGTGTTTGATGGTTCTACGCAGACTTCTACGGGCGTATCCTTGAACCAGTGCTTGCATTCTGGTCCCAAGTTGGTCAAGGACCTTTGTGATGTCATCACCAGCTTCCGACGACATCAGGTTGTCTTTGTGGCCGACATAAAAATGATGTTCAGGCAGACAATTATCCACCCTGATGACCGTCGCTTCCAGCTGATCCTTTGGAGGGAGACACCTCGCGATCCCATGGTCGTCTACGAGCTCAATACTAATACGTACGGGTTAAGGTCAAGCCCCTACTTGGCAATACGTTTTACGTTTACGTTTCCCACGAGCCTCCGCCATCTTGAAAGACGATATTTACCTCGATGACATTTGCTCGGGCGCCTCCACAGCAGACGAGGCGATCCTCCTGCGGGACGAATTGATAGGTATTTTGGCCTCCGCTGGTTATGAGTTGCGCAAATGGATTTCCAACTCACCAGCGCTTTTGGAAGGCTTGCCAGAGGATCATCAGCAAGATCCACATCTATTTGAGATTGTTGACAACCCCGCCATGATGGCTGTTCTCGGCGTCCAGTACAGACCAGTCCAAGACATCTTAACGTATAACGTAGACCTGAAATCGCCTTGTTCTTGGACTAAACGTCTCGTGTTATCTACGGTCGCCAGAACCTTTGATCCGAACGGTTGGATTTGTCCTGTCATATTTTGGGCAAAATGCTTCTTGCAGAAGCTTTGGACAGCAGGATTGACCTGGGACGAACCTCTACGCGGTACTCTTGTTGAAGAATGGACCTCCTTTATATCCTCACTGCCTGCCGTCAACGAGATCTCCTTGCCTCGTCCCATCCATCCTTCCGGGAAGTACAAGGCCACCCTTCACGGGTTTTGTGACGCCTCGGAACGTGGTCACGCGGCCGTGGTGTACTTGCGCACAGTCGGTGCCTCAGGTCAGGTGAGGGTATCCCTGATCATGGCGAAGAGCAAGGTTGCACCCCTTCGGACATCTCTGACCATTCCGAAATTGGAGCTCTCTGGAGCAGCCCTACTTGTACGCTTATTGAACCACGTGTCTAGTACTTTGGGTAAAAGCATTTGTATTAGTGGACCTACGCCTGGACAGACAGCCAAATTGTTCTTTGTTGGTTGAAAGCGTCTGTCCACACTTTGGAGGTATTTGTCGCTAATCGCGTTTCCCAAATCCAGAAATCCGAAGTCAAACTTGTTTGGAAACACGTGCCAGGTGAGCTCAACCCCGCTGATTGTGCCTCGCGCGGATGCTTGACGCCTAGTTTAATAGGCCATTCGCTGTGGTGGGGTCCGGAATGGTTGAGTCGACCAGAAATTGATTGGCCTTGAACGCCAGTTTTGAATACTTCTAATTTGCCGGGTCTGCGAACACTCGCTCTTGAGAAGGTGGAATGCGACATCGACCCCGATTTTTTGTTGAATCGCTACAGCTCCCTTGACAAGTTGTTAGGTGTTACTGCTTGGATAAAGCGTTTTGTTTTTAACTTTAGGCACCCACAACAGAAACGACTGACACCGTTTCTCTCACCACAGGAGCGACAGGAGTCCCTCACCTTTTGGGTTCGTTCTGTGCAATTGGGGCACTTTAAGAAGGAGATTGCTATCCTTAAATCAGGGAGATCGAAATTGTCGGGAGCTGTATCTAAATTGAACCCCTTTTTGGACGAAACGGGTCTCTTGAGCGTTGGAGGGCGTCTCAAGAACGCCAACCTCCCTTACGCGGCACGTCACTCCCTGTTGCTACCTAAGGACGGTCATTTGGTACGCTTGTTGGTAACTGACCGTCACCTTAGAAATTCGCATGCTGGTTGTAATGCGCTGTTGGCCATTTTGCAACGCGAGTTTTGGATTTTGTCTGCCCGAAGAATTATCCGGAGTGTAGTCTTTCGCTGCATCCCTTGCTATAAGCTCAAGGCTTCTACCATGCAGCCCTTGATGGGAGACTTACCGGCAGATCGCGTAACTGAGAGCAGGACGTTTGACGGTGTTGGCACGGACTTCGCTGGTCCCTTTTTGGTGAAAACGTCGACACTTCGAAACAGCAAGACTGTTAAGGCCTTCTTGTGTGTTTTTGTTTGTCTCTCCACAAAGGCCGTACATTTGGAACTGGTCTCCTCGCTTACGACCGAGGCGTTTGTAGCCACATTTGACAGATTTGTATCCCGCAGAGGGCTGCCTTCTTTGATCCGCTCTGATTGCGGCACTAACTTTAAGGGCACTTATAATTATTTGAATGACGTTGTTAATTTCCTTGAAACCAACAAGGCTGATATAGGCAATAGGCTTGCCCGACGTGGGATAAATTGGTTGTTTTCCCCACCAAATTGTCCACACTGGGGTGGTATTTTTGAGGCCGCTGTAAAATCGGCCAAAACACACTTGCGCAGGACAATCGGTGAATCTGTCCTTACCTTTGAGGAACTCGCAACTGTAACGTTTTCCCTACTTAGGGTGTATTTAAATGAGAAACGTGGTTAAATGTTACAATAAAAATTGATTTAATTCTCAAGTAAATCTAAACATCATTTAGCAAGCGTTTCACTAGCGAAATAATTACTAAAAAAAATGTTATTCGCAAAGATTTAAACAGGGTCGCGTGATTCGGCGATGGTAAGGGATTTGTTGAGGGTCCGCCTGCCCGGTGGTCGTCAGGGAAAGCTGGTCACTTAGCTCGTCTGTCTCGCAGCCGCCAGAAAAGAGCACGGGCGCAGCCAGCGCCTCAGCATTTATAGCATCTCGAGGTGCGGTGGGGGGCGAAGATGCAGGCGGCCGGGCGGACGGTGTCATCACGACGTCACAGCGATGTCACACACTCCCCCCATTAGGCCAGAATTTTCCCAGAGGGAAAATTCTGTGGCTGGTAGGCGGCAACTGCATTTCGGGACCCTGAAACAGATGAGTGGTGGTTTCAGTAAGCTAAGTACAAGCAACTACTAACCCTGGAAGAAAATAAAAACCCAAGTATAACCCTCGGCCATTCATACGTCACCAAGCATTGAACGTTCCTATTACCTGACATTCATCACACTCAAAAGGCCTACACACAATCATACGCATGAACAAGCCAACATTCATTTACGATGCGAGTCGCATTCATTATATTACACGACGCACGAAGAGGTATTATACGTGATACGGGCTTGATAAGTGAAATTAATTGAAAATGTATAAGTCGTAAACCAATATTACGATCTTACTATATTACGATACTAACAATCATACGATCAGTCGGCAATATCACAAACAAATTGCTCAATAACAAGGTCGATGCAATATTGCAAGGACAAATTGTATTCATTTAAAATGGAATAACAATTATTACTGCGATCGGAAGTTTGAGCCGGTGAACACGTGAGTCATCACTGCGCGCTTGGCGCTGACCGCATTCCATTGACGAGAGTCATTATCTAGTTTCTGTACACGATACAATGAATTAAAAACAATTGCACAATTCTTAGTAAAATGTAATGAATAATACACCATCGAAGGAGAACGACGATGGTATAGTACACACTACCATAGATAAAAACACAAAAAAAAATGTTCGGAGCAAGAGCTAATGTATAATACATCGTCGAAAGAGACGATCGATGATATAGTATACACTACCATGGGTAAAAACACAAAAAAAATACAATCGAGAATCGAACCACAGACCGATCCGACAACAACCTTTCAGCCACTGAGCCATAAGGGAAAAAAATATTTTATTATATTTCGATCAGTCATTACTAAAACTATATATAACAAGATATTTGGGTACATGATTTAGCTGTAATTAGGAATTAAAGATTTTTATACTATTTGTAACAAAGTGTTAAGTTATTTTAGTGATTAGATCATTAGTGATGAGCAATAATCATTAGATTCTTAAACTTTGTAGTGAGTTAATTTAAGATCTTTTATATGGAAATCACCAAGAGGTTTTGTTTGGCAAACCATAACTGATAGTTAGATATTTAGTTAGATAAATAACAAATTCGTGCAACAATATTACATACAATAAACTTCTGCGACAATTTATAACTGAAATATTTATTCATTTTGTGTTAGCATGTTTACATACATCGTTAAAACAACAATGCGTTATCTTGTGACTTGTGAGCTCCAACTCGAAAACAATAGCACTATTGTTGGCCTTCACAAATAATTACGTAGGTAATTATAACTTCGCATACATATGCGTCTTACATTGTTGTTAATGACACTGTACCCAATCGTTTATAAACTTATTTATGCTGTAATAGAATAAGATTCAATTATTTTATTCAGCTTTTAGGTTTAAAATAGTTGATTGTAAAATACGAAAGGATATTCTTAAACTTGTACATCAATTAATTTGCTTTAGTTATTAAAGTATATAAATTATTGATTTATGTATAAGTGCCCACATTAGTTATTTAAGTACTGAAATTATTTATTTAATTTGTGTATAAACAGCCACTTTAGTTATTTAATGAGGTATAAAAATTATTTATTTGATTTTTATGTAAATAGCCACTTATTTATTCAAGAATAGAAGTTATTGATTCAATTTATGTGCAAGTACCCACTTTAGTTAAAGTTTGTTTCAGCTCAATTAAGTTTGATATAATAACATTTGCGTAAACACAAGAACACATCATAAGCCAGCACCACTTAAAATGGCTAAGCATAACCTGATCTAAGTCATTTTGACAAAAGGCAAATTGATTATTATGTATTTTACGCCTGTCAACGGCTTAATTTTGTCATTTATTTATCATTACATGTTTAATATATTTCAATAGAAACCAGACATTGAAAGAAAACAATCCTAGCGACACAAAAAATTACAAGAAAAATTTAATTCAATAATTGCGACGTCACAAATCTATTTATGCATTTACTGTTCACAATGAACAGTAAATGCATAAATAGATGCATTTTCAAATAACATAGCCATAGGCAATAACAAGAAGATAAAATCGAAGACCAAAAACAACGATTGTAGCAAAATAAACATTTGACAAAACGAACAACTAATAATTCTACGATGATATTCGTATTTCTATACCAAATAGACAATAATTATATTCGTTTATTATTGTTAGTGAGCAACCTGCATGTGACACGTGTACATTTTATTAATAAACTAGAGGACGCCAGCAGCTACGCCTGCATTTTTTTTAAATTTACCCGTTTAGCCTGATCCCGTGGGAATTTCGGGAAATCCCTTCTTAATGCACCCCCACGGTCCCCAGGGAACATACATGACAAATTTCAGCTTGCTGCGCCCAATAGTTTCGGCTGTAGCGTGTCTGTCAGTCAGTCAGTAACGCAAGGATTTTATATGTTAAGATGACGCGGCATTCTAGCTAAATACCTAGTATATAATACGATAGCATCTTTAGGTACGTTTATTTTCAGCCAGTCCAACTGTTATAAGTAGAAGTGGTATAATAAGGATGCAACTTTCTTAGTAAAAAGGAAAAAGAATAGTTAATTTTATAAGATAATCGCCGTAGTAGGCGGTAAAAGTATTTAATCATATCTACTATATAGAAATATAATTGTATCGTCGTACAAAACCACTAGCAGAATGTTATAGTAGAAAAATGAAAAGAATTGGAAAAAGGAAGGGTGTGAATTCGTTCCATAAGTCAGCCAAAGCAGTAATTATTAGCAATAATTACCAGCAGCAATTAATTACCGTAGTGGCATTTAAAAAAAGCTAATCGCAAAGCATACGATCAACGAAGGTGACCTTAGCACGTCGTTAGAGGACGCGAGGCCATAAATCGCAATACAAAGAATGCGATCAATGAATGTGACCACAGCGCGTCATTTAGTTGACACGTGGTCGCAAGCAAAACGATTATAACTTGTTACTTATGCGGTTGATACAAAATTAATTATCACACGCGGCAACAGAAATAGTTATAATATAAAAATGCTTACCAAGCGTAGTAAGCAAAAATTTGTCTGTTGTGACCGGCTCAACACGACCGACATTCCGAGCACAACAGAACAAAAGGAGAAAATGTCTATTGTGATCGGCACAACACCACCGACTGCCCGAGCACAATAGAACAAGCAAAAAGAAACAATATATGCCACTAAAATAATCACACACTGCTTTGGAACGATTTCACACATACACAGTTAAAAAAAATAAAAAAGGGACTCACTCAAGGCTGCCCGCCTTTGAGGAACTCGCCACTGTAACGTTATCCCTACTTAGGGTGTGTTTAAATGAGAAACGTGGTTAAATGTTACAATAAAAATTGATTTAATTCTCAAGTAAATCTAAACATCATTTAGCAAGCGTTTCACTAGCGAAATAATTACTAAAAAAAATGTTATTCGCAAAGATTTAAACAGGGTCGCGTGATTCGGCGATGGTAAGGGATTTGTTGAGGGTCCGCCTGCCCGGTGGTCGTCAGGGAAAGCTGGTCACTTAGCTTGTCTGTCTCGCAGCCGCCAGAAAAGAGCACGGGCGCAGCCAGCGCCTCAGCATTTATAGCAGCTCGAGGTGCGGTGGGGGGCGAAGATGCAGGCGGCCGGGCGGACGGTGTCATCACGACGTCACAGCGACGTCACACTGTGTTTTGTAAGATCGAGGCCGTTTTGAACTCTCGGCCGTTGTGCCCGATCTCCTCAGATCCGAATGATTTGGAGGCCCTTACGCCGGGCCATTTTTTGATTGGTCGCCCACTTGTCGCCTTGCTTGAGTACCCCTATATTGATACGAGACCTGGTCGTCTCTCGCGTTTTGAATTGGTACGCCAGATTACTCAGAGCTTTTGGAAACGCTGGAATTTGGAATATTTGCACATACTCCAGCAACGCGTTAAGTGGACCGATAAGACCAATCCACCCAAGATTGGAGACCTCGTTTTGATCAAGGAGCCTAACCTTCCACCTCTCAGATGGCGCAGGGGACGCATTTTTCGTTTGGTAACTGGGGCTGATGGAGTTCCCCGATTTGCTGAGGTCTTGGTGGACGGTTCGATTCTGAGGAGAGCGGTTGCAACATTGTCACGTCTACCAACTGATTAGCGGACCGGTAGGCCGGTCCGGGGCGGGTGGATGTTTGAAATAGAATTAGTTTTATGATAAGTCAAGTCGATTATATCGATTTAGTAACGTTTAGTTTAGTCTATTGTAAAATTTGACTATGGTCACACTGAACTGTCAACTTCGGTTGGGAAAAATGGTTGCGCGGACGCAGTATCTTTGGTTTTGTAATTGAAATAGATTGATCGCCTTTTGAAAAGCACATCCTGGTAGCTTCGCGGATAGTTTGTTCGTTTCCCGCGGTCAGTGAAAAAACTGGATTTGTCCAAATTCTAGGTGAGCTCCTTTATAGTCGTCGTTTCCAAGTTCACTTGCTCGCAGAGAAGAGTAGATGGCGCTGCCTAAAAAATGGTCTTCCTTAAGGTAGTGTGCTAGCGCCAACACTATTCAATATATATACCAACGACCAACCTACCACTACTTCTACTACAAAGTTTCTGTACGCAGATGACTTGGCGCTTACCACGCAGACCCAGACATTTGAAGAGGCCGAAAGGAACCTTGTGACGGCTCTTGATCGGCTGGCAATATACTACGAGGAGAATGGCCTAAGACCTAACCCATCAAAAACCCAGTCTGTGTTTTCCATCTCCGAAACCACTGTGCCAACCGAGTCCTTAACATCCAGTGGCAAGGAGTGAGTATAAAACATTGTCCCTATCCGAGATATCTCGGGGTTACTCTGGACCGATCACTCACTTTTAAGACACACTGCCAAAATACAAAAATGAAAGTGGCGACACGAAACAATTTGCTCCGCCGTCTGACGTCCACATCCTGGGGAGCCACGCCAGATGTTCTCCGTACGACGGGACTGGCGTTATGTTTCAGTGCTGGGGAATACGCTTGTCCAGTTTGGCACCGGTCCGCTCATACTGATCTTGTTAATGTGGCGTTAAATGAAACGTATCGCACCATAACCGGTTGTCTAAAGCCCACTCCATTAAACATGGTCTATCCGCTAGCAGGAATATCACCGCCAAATGTTCGACGAGATGTAGCCTGCTCTATAGAAAAGCAGAAACAGGAGTCTGATTGTCGACACCCTCTACACAGAAATCATATGCCACCACACCGCCTCAAAAGTCGGAAAAGCTTTCAACGTCACACCGAGCCATTAAGCGACGAGCCTGCAACCGCAAGATGTAGGCTGTGGGCTGAAAAGCATCCCCCACCGTCACACTATACCTCACCACAGGAGTCTCTTCCACCTGGACACACTCTGCCCTGGCCTGTATGGAAGTCCCTTAATAGACTTCGCACCCAGGTTGGACGCTGCAGAACGAACTTGTGTAGGTGGGGTTTCAGGGATCCCGGTCTTGCTCAGTGTGACTGTAGTGAGCCGGAGCAGACCATGGCACATCTGTTGGTGTGTCCTTCTTGCCCATGCACTTGTACGCTATCTGAGCTTTGCGCGGCCAATCCTAATGCAATTAAAATGGCCGAATATTATGCGAATAATATATAGCTCGCATCTGGAACCATCGACACGAAGAAGAAGAAGAAGTGAAAAAACCCGGTATAAAAAGTTGTCTGGACTACGCCGTATCTCGTAAAATCATCGCCTTTTTGAAAGCACATGGTTAAACCAGCTTCGCGAATTGTATTGTGAAATCTTATAAATTGCTGCTATTTGATTTACCCGGCAAAAGTTGAGTTGAACATTGACAAAAGTAAAACTGTAATTTTGAATCCTGTGAACGTGCCTCGTGCCCTCGTGTCAAGACGGAGAGGACATCAAGTTGGGAGGAACAGCTAAGTGGATAATTCATTCAATCTATCGTGGCCACCTTAGTTTTGTTTGTTTTTCCCTAACTTAGTTCCAGGCCTGACATCAGTGAAGATATCAGGTAAGTTGAAATATAATATTGATACTTGTGATTCGCTGTGCAACACAGTACATTTGTGTCTGAGATTTGTTGTGGCTGACAAGGTCTGATGAACATAATCACGCTTACACCAATCTGCTGCAAATAATCCCAGACCTTTCTAGCCAAACTCTAGACAATGGGTATCAAATGAAAGTGCTTGATTGGTCGAATAGAGTTCTCTATGAAAAATCCAAGATGGCCGCCGATACAAAATGGCGGATCACATATTTCTTCACAATAACCTCAATATGGGTATCAAATGAAAGGGCTTGATTGGTAGAATAGGGCTCACTATGAACCAAAAACAAAACTAACAACTTGTAATAAAACCGTTTAACATAAAAATGTTTTTATTTTATTTTATTTACTATAACGATAATTTCACTAGACTTTGCCCGCGCCTACGCGCACGCGAATTATATGTACAGTCGAACAACTTCCCGCTAGACCAACATAAGGGCGAGAATCACTCAGCAAGACATTGTCGCTTCCAGTGCTACTTTACACGCACATTGACACTCGTTTACAAAACCAGTTTCTAATGTGCCTCGATTCTATGAGCGAGCCAAGGGTTTTTTTTTACAAACTGGCCCAGCGCCGACTTGTTTGATTGTGCATTAAACTTTCCTCAGGAATAACACTGCCTATTGGTAAAAACCATACAAAAATCCGTTCAGACGTTTTTGAGTTTATCGCGTTCATACAGTTAGACAGGACAGAATTTCATGTTATAATGTGTTTAGATAATGCGTATAACATGTTTGGCTTCGATTAGTCAAATATGTAAAACCTCACTAAAATAAAAGAAACGCGAGTTGTATTGACATATTGGAATATGCGTGGTAGTCATTGTAACATTGAGACATTATATTCATCGCTTGTAGAGGTATGGAACAGAATTCCGACTGTAGTGAACTATTGACACATAAAATAATACACCTGTACTATAAACTGATGCGTAGTTGGCTGCAACTGCACGTCACACCTAGATGGTCTAACGCGTACATAGTTTACAGTGAAAAATTTGTAAAACATATTATTATTTTAAGTTGCGTTTCTACCGATGACGCCTAGGCGAGGTTACATAAATATAAATAGGTGATGCCCACGGCTTCGTCCGCCTTAATTTATATCCTCTTAGGGTAATGTCAGAAAATCCTTTATTAGCGGATGCATCTTATACATATATATAAAGCTGAAGAGTTTGTTTGTTTGTTTGGTTGAACGCGCTAATATCAGGAACTACCGGTCCGATTTGAAACATTCTTTCAGTGTTAGATATGTTTTCAGTCTCGCCAGAGATCGGGTGAAATATGCAGAGCTAACTGCCAACCTTCACTAGTTGGAGATAGATCATTTATTGAAGAAGGCTAAAGCCTATATAATATCACGCTATGAGCCACGGGAGCGGAGCAGTAGCCTTAAATAACGCGGTTGTAACCGCGGGCATCATCTATTACATTTATGTAATAAAAGTAACCAACTGCCGTTTTATTTTTCTAGCTGCAGTAAAATTTTAGTGCTTATGCTTGAAAATAGTCGACTACTAGACCATTTCGTTTCATGTTGACCATACAGCAGTAGTCTGTGTCCACTCGTGACCGCGACTAGCGTAGCCTTGCCGAATTCAATTACCCTTCTGACATAATTATGCAAATGCGGTTCGATCGCATACTAGTAATCCCCTACACAATGTTTTTATGTGTCTTATTACATAATGGTTTGATACATTTATGAGGATGAATGGATGGTACTTCCTTCTTCTATATGGACTCCGTGATCAGCTTTTCGCGGCCTCTATTCGAAATTGTACGCAGAGGTCGCGGGTTTCATTCCAAACAAATTATGTTTTGATGATTTGTTTGTATCTGTGAGTTGTTTATATACGGCATGTACTTATTTTATAATTTATTAGTATAGTTATTGGTTGTCGGGTTGTCATAGCACAAATTCTTCCATATTTTGGATCAGATGGCAGTTTGAGAGGTGTTCCATCGTTTTCATGGTTTTGACTACATCTATGCTAATATATTAAAGCTGAAGAGTTTGTTTGGTTGAACACGCTAATCTCAGGAACTTTTGGTCCGATTTAATTCATTATTTTTTGTTGGATAACTCATTTATCAAGAAGGACTATAGGCTATATAATATCACACTATAACCCACGGGCACGGAGCAGTAGCCTTAAACAACGCGGATTACCACAGGCTCATCTAGTTTAAAATATATATAGGTGTATTTCACGCTATTTTCATAGCTTTCCAAGTAATACCTTGATATTGTGTCCGAAAATAAATGCGATACAAGAAAACAAACTTAAAGTTATAAAAGTCGAGAGGTGTACGAAGTTAAATGATTGGAAAACTTTGGTTTTCAAGTATCACATTACTTTAGAAATTTCGAAGGGCCACTCAATCAAATTTAAAGTGGGTCTACAAAGTTCTTAGGCAACTTAAGAAATGCTGTACATTTGTTTCAATGGCTTCTTACAACGTATACTTGTTGCTGGTCCAAATGGTGTTTATCTAAGTTGATGAAGTTATTGACAACAAAATAAATGTTAAGAGATATTGAGTTTCTTATTTTGTAATGACTGTTCTGCACGAGGTAACTAGTATTCCGAAGTACTTTACAAATATATAAGCAAGGCAAATAAAGAACACAAAAAGTTGTTTTCAAAGTCATACGAATGTCACATTTATAAGTCACTTACTTCATAATTCACCAACCACCCATATCATTAGTCCTTTTGTTAAACGGCAAGCCACTCACTTAAACCATAAAGCAATATTAGCAAACATGTAATGAGTATCTCTTTTGCGTAATTATTTAAAAATAAAGGTTCTTATACTAATATATAAAGCTGAAGGTTTGTTTGTTGGTTTGTATGTTTGTTTGGTTGAACACGCTAATCTCAGGAACTACTGGACCGATTTCAAAAATTCTTTCAGTGTTACATAGCCCATTTATCGAGGAAGGCTATAGACTATATAAAATCACACTATGAGCCACGGGAGCGGAGCGGTAGTCTTAAATAATGCGGGAGTAACCGCGGGCTCATCTAGTTCTTTGTATTTGTTCCGACATTTTGGGATAGGTTTCACCAGCCGTGGTCAAGGTTAACAACTACGCATTACAGACCCATTACATAAATACAAGTAGGTTTGTGTACAAAATAGCGATAGTTTTCAAGTATTCATATTGGGAGAGTTTAAAGTCTATATTAGTTAACGCCTACAAAAATCATCACTTTATACCGTAGGTTGAACGTTGTTTTTAAACCTTTTGAAGGGTAGGTCTTATGTAAGCAAAGCTTCACGGTTGTTTATTTTGGACCATTGCCACATAACATTGTGTTTCATCAATCACTTCAGCCCGGTAAGTTTACTGACTGTCACTGTGAGGGAAAGTACTGATAGTGGTATCATAAGATATTCATTTATCATAACGTCTTATCTTCTAATTTATTATTAAACGTATCGATAGCCTAGTGAAAAGATTAACAGAATGCTAGACAGAGGGCTATGGCTCAAACCCACCGCCTGATCAGCTCTTTTTTCGAAGTCGTGTGCGTAGGAAATTGTTACCCATGGCTTAGTAAACGGCGAAGCAAATCATTGTGAGGAAACATACATATCTGAGAAGTTCTCGAATGCTACTTGAATTCTGCTAACCTCTGCACTTGGCCAGCGTGGTTTAACCCCTCGAAGTGAGAAGAGACCCGTACGCAACAGCGTGAGAGTTGGCTAATAGGGCTAACTTTAAAATATCAGCCCATATCTAATACTTATAAATAAAGCTGAAGGGTTTGTTTGTTTCTTTGTTTGATGCTTGAACGCGCTAATCTCCGTAATTTCTTTCTAAAATTCTTTTACCCTAACACTGAATTATCGAGGAAAGCTATGGGGTATATAACATCAGGCTATGAACCACGGGAGCGGAGCATTAGCCTTCAATAACCGTGTGTAACCGCGGGATCATCTGCTAGCGGACCCTTCAGAATTATTCCTGCTGGTCCTGCAAAGCAAATTTGATCACAAGACTGCATTGCCACCTCCTCGGTTTAACAACGCTTATAAAGTCAAAATTATCCATTTATGCAGTGTCGCTTATGAACGCCAAATACTGACTACTAACGATATAGTTCTAGTGGGATTTACTTTAAAACAATATCACAATGAACTGTGTATCAAATTGTGCTTTAGAATTGTACTAATTGCCCTATCTTTAGATTCTAGTGCTCTTACAGAAATTGCAATACAAACTGTTGCACAGAGCACCTCTTGAAAACATTTATTATTTTAGAGCCAAAGTACAAAAGCCAATATAACAACAGTGATTAACAGGGCATCGCGCATTTTTTTGGCTTATTTGACCAAGCTCCTATAGGTTCATGGCGTAATATAACTCCCATAACGCAAACAAAATTCAAAATATACCGCAGCGCACAAGCGCGACACGCATTTCTTTGGTAAACTAGATAGCGTCTGTAGTTTATGCGCATTAAGAACAGGCAGAAACAATCATATCAGTCATATTTTCCTTATATTAAATTGTCTTTAGGCATATATACTATGTACCTTTGTTTTGAGTAATCGATCGGTTACTCCAAACAAAGGTATATGTTATATAACCTGAAAGACAATTTAAAATAAGTTTAAATGACCACGAAGGTTTAAATTCCTAAATAATTTCAGTCGACAATAAAGGTTCAGCAACGACTGAATGTTTCACTGATCAATACTATTTATGTGCTCCCTGGTAATCGCCACTATTGGTAAATGGGTAACGCAAATGGCACTTTCTCCCTGAACTTCTTATCTTACCTTTATGTCTCAGTCACAACTCGCAACAGGTGTTAAAACTACTTTGGACTTCATATAGGTAAACATAATTCATGTATGCAAGGGATAATTTTATTATACTAGTGTTGACATGCAGTCCTATCCTGTCTAAGTGGATTATCCACTTAGATGTCGATCCTAGTTCAATTCATACTACATACATGTACAAATAAACAACGAAGCCTGTGGACGACCTACATTGAAAGCTAGCAAATATTGAAGACTAGTATGTCATATGCGTGGAAGGAGGGAAGGCCCCGTCTAACTATAAATTGACCCTTTCCTTTGGCAAATTTTGAGAAAATAATAGGCGGATACAGCTGGGCTGGGTTGGATTTTGGAAAACTTCGTCGGATCTTCTCGTCGCACATACCACAAAACTTGAAGACAAAAGTCTTCAACCAGTGCGTTCTACCCGTAATGACCTACGGGGCCGAGACGTGGCCACTCACCGTATGACTTGTCCACCAATTCAAGGTTGTTCAGCGAGCTTTGGAAAGAGCTATACTCGGAGTTTTTCTTAGGGATCGAATCTGGAATGAAATCATTCGGCAGAGAATTAAAGTAACCGACATAGCTCAATGAACAAGCAAGCTGAATTGGCAGTGGGCAGGGCATATACGCCACAGAACCAGGTCAGTTTCTTGAGTGGCGACCGCGTCTCGGCAAACGTAGTGCAGGGTGTCCTATAGCTAGGTGGAGCAATGATATTCGAAGGGCAGCGGGCAGGGATTGGAAGAGGAAAGCTGAAAACCGAGCTCATTGACGCGCCATAGGAGAAGACTACATCCAGCAGTGGACTGATACACGCTGATGATGATGATAATGAGACAACATTTGGTCAATATTTTCCTCTTCAAAACTGAAATGAACCAAATCTCAGTGGACCAGCAAAAGCAGACTCTGGGTTCTGAAGCGCTAGCTTGTCATGCAACCGGCATTTTGATAATTATGCAATTTGTGAACATGAAATAGCGTCTCATCTCATCTCATCAGCCTATTCCAGTCCACTGCTGGGCATAGGTCTCGCCCAGCCTACGCCGAAGGACCTAATCTCTCGCGTTCGTACTTTAGCGTAGCGCGTAGCGTAACTTCATTCAAATAGACTTGAAAGCAATAAATCATCTTATACTAGACACTTAGGATTGCTGCCCCCTTCGTTGAGTTCGCAAACTCATTCACGAAGTTTCAATAGTTTGACACATAATATAATATGTACAAACATACATACATAGACTCACGCCTGTTTCCCAGAGGGGTAGGCAGAGACTACGGAACACCATTTGCAAAGATCCTGACATATCTCTCTTGCTTCATTCACTCCCATCAGATTCCGCATGCATGCTCTACTGTTCAGGGTACTTCTAACCTGCCCTGTTTTTAGGATGTCTCCAATCTGGTCAGAGAACGTCCGCCTAGGTCTTCCCCTTCGTCCTGTCCCATCCACACTTGCCTTATATATCTGGTCAGTCTTTTGTCATCCATCCTCTCCACGTGCCCAAACCACCTTAACATACCTTTCTCGATGCTTGTCACTACATCTTCTTTTACCCCACAACACTCTCTTATCACACAATTTTTTTCTCTGTCAGTCAAAGACACACCACACATACTTCTCAGTCCTCTCATTTCTACAGCATTTATTCTACTTTCATGACTCTTCTGCCATACCCAACTTTCACTACCATTCATTCATTCATAAGTGTAGGTACCAACACCCCTCTATGCACAGCCAAACGTGCCTTTTTGGATAAATTATGACTGTTCATAAAAGCCTTCAAAGCACCATTCACCCTATTACATGCATTAACTCTTCTTTCAATATCTTCTTCATTCTTACCATTCCTTGTAAACAGCGTACCTAAATACACCAAATCATTCACTTGTTCCACTCGTTGTCCATCGATCATAACATTACAAGCCGTAACACATTCCTCCTTTTCAAAAACCATAACTTTCGTCTTGCTCACATTCACTTAATTCCTTTCCTCCCTAAAGTACCATGCATGATTGTTACCATCTCCTGCAACTCCTCCGCTGAAGACGCAAGTATTACCTGATCAACAGCATAAAGGAGGCATTTGACGAGTAACCCATTCATCCTTAATCCACGGTCACTATGTTTCAAATCTTGCAAACAACTTTCCATGAAGAGGTTGAACAGCCTCGGCGACGCTACACATCCCTGTCTAACACCTGTCTCGATGGTAAACCAGTCAGTGTACGACCCGTTTATTAAATTATAATATGTATGTGCTCATATATACATATACCGACAGGAAACAACTAATCGTGATAGTTGAAGTGTAAATTAGACTGAGCCACGTCTTGTGTCATTTTATTGAGCTCAGACTTGTTAATCTTATTAGACAATATATAATATTATCGACTGCCTTGTTAATCAATAGTACTGTGTTAACCGTCGCATATTTTTCCAAAATATGAACTTTTACTTTTGTAGTGAACGTTTTTACTGAATAATGCATGCAACAACCTCCTTGATTGATAAAATGAGTTTAATTCTCTCCAGTCTGCGTTCTGAGCATTATCTCTTTTCTTTGGTCTAATATAGTGACTACAATAATTTACGCGGATATAAATATTTTGCGGAAAATAAGCACTGTACTTATAATAAATAAAACATAATTTCTCTAATTATCATCATTTTTTATTATTCATTTTTCTAAATAATATAAAGATGACGGTTTCTGTTTATAGCTAACTTAGTTTTTAAGTAGTATTGTTCTTATTATTTTACCTATTTCGAAGTAAATTCCTATTTCGCTGGGGAACTTTACTAATACAACTGCAGATTTTAGGTCACACATCAAAGTGTTGTGCCTACTTAGATTCGAAGTCACTAACAGCAAAATTACCATTTCGACCACGACTCTATTATATTCAGTTAGTTAATTCCTTTTTGTTTATTCACATTTGTTATAAGAGGATTAAAAATATATCCTTTTCAAGCGCCAGCGACTGAGGATTAAAGCAAATACTCTATATGCCATAAACACTTACCTAACGGATAAAACTGTATTATTAATGAGCGTGATTCAATGCGTACCCATGTCACACGGTGTGACGTCGCACAGCCGATAAACATTAATCGAAGCCAACATATTATCCACGCACCTGGCAACTCCAGAAAGTTCGACGTCTGCCACTGGCGACCCCTCATCGTGTTCTGAAAGTTCAGCGGTCCGATGTCTTCTACAGAGTCGCAGTTTGACATGGTCGATTCCCTTGAGCCACGCCTGCTGGCCACTTGGCCAGCAGGCGTGGCTCAACGCCAAACCACCCTTCACTGAACCCCATCGCATTGGAGAACATGGTCTACTCACACTCGTAGAACGAGTCACTGGCGTATCATCAGTCATATCCGTCAAATCAGACGTCGACTTTCTGCACACTTTAGAAAGCGTCGTCGTAGCTTCATCGTCTGCATCGTGCAGGATAGCCGATGGAGTCCACAGCATCGCATCTGTAGAATCATCAGTGTGACTGGAGACTATGCTCGGGGAAGTCACGAGACGTGGCGAGCTGACAGTGGAAGTGGAACCATATATTTTCCTCGTGCGATTTGGGGACACATAGCCGGGGTTTGTGTGGATGTGCACTGGTGGTGGTTTAGGCGACCTGGACTTCTCCCGGCTACGGTTGTGCTTCAGTGAGGTTGTGTAGTGCAGACCATGCCCGTGAGCTCGGTCGAAACAAGGACTGGATCGTCCTGATGGTAACTTTTGAGGAAATTTGAAGTGCCTTGGACTCATTGGGCTCCGATGCCCATGAGCTATCGTGGATTTCGGTGGCTGGTTGTGCTTGTCATAGATGCAGCCTGATTGAGAGGTGTAGTAACCTGAAGAAGAGGTGCTGGAAGTTATAGAAGGACTCTTTTGTGGGAAGATGAAGTGGCGGGGACTTTTGGGAGTGTGCGGTTTAGGGGAGACGGGTGGGTAACCTCCTGGACTGTTCAATGCCATTTTGATCACTTGACACTTTCACTGTATCACCATTTCACATTACACCTGCAACAAAAGAAAAATAACATTACAATCCGTTCTTTTGTTAAAAACTGAATTTAGAACTAAGTATTTTTATTACAGTTAATAGTTTAATTTACAATATGTTACAATATGTTTAGTTATTGTTCTGAACAGCAATTTGGGGCTTGCTCTAAAGTTCATCTCACTTTATTTGTTTTGCAGATTTAATATACGTGATGACCCTAAAATTACCCAAAAAAATCCATCCATCATGTAAACAAGGGGAATTCATCCTAGTTCCTCAAAAATCTTTTTTAAAAGGTCTAGTGTGAAAACTAGCTTAACTGCTTCAAATACAATCCTAACAATCATTACAATTGAAAACCAGATCTCTTATAAATTCGGAAATAGCTGATAAAACGCCCACTGGTGACCAATGCTTAAGATCAAACGGGCAGCTTTTAAACACGGCCTTGTCTCCGGGGAAATTACGAGGCAAGTCACAGCCAGGCAATGTGATAAGATAAAAGTTCGCCAACTTTAACAAGTAAAAATATTTTTCAATCCGAATTTTATGAAGAATATCATGTCTTAAGCTTTGCTGTTTGTTGTGAATGCTTTGAAACTTTTTAGATTCCTACACTTAACAATATTTATGTAACAATCATCGCTCAATTAGGAATATAAGAATAGAAGATTAAATGTCTTCTATTTGGCTACTGGAATAAATACAACAGTAGGAATAATACTCGTACTTTTATCGATATAGATTGAACTCATGAACCTTGTTAAGATAGGGCAAATTAGGCACGAGTGCATACGCGCGTACAGTACGCGCGCAGATGAGTTCCATAGGGTGGTTTCACATATATAGCGTATTTTTCTGTCGTTTCAGCATACGCGGTTCCACGCGTTACGCGTTTCAAAAACCGGACTCGCGTAAACGGGCATATTTCGGCGTGTTCGCTCGAAATGTTTGTGAAATTGTCTCGCGGCTCGTATGAGTTGCACGTGTGCCAAAGGGCGCGCGTATACGCGCCTACATGCGCTTTCAAAAACGAGCTTATTCACGCGTATAAAACGCTAGTCTGAAACCGCTCTAAAATAAAATGATTCCGTTCACATGATACGCTTGCAAGAGCCGGGCTGACTCATCCCGTGACCACGGCTGCTGTTTTATGGTACGCCATTAGTATAGTGAGTATAAATCGTGAAAGTTTAAAAATAGATTGAACTCATTCATACCGTATTGCGAGCGAGGATTGAAAAGATATATTTTTCGAAATTCAATAATCGAATCGTGTTTAAACTTAAATTATAAACAAAACTTACACCACAACACATCTACAAAATCCATCTTATCCCATAAATAGGTGATCGCATAAAAATATGACATAAAAACTGGAAAGGGCCGAACTTTATTAAAGGTCACAAAAGCGTCAAAAGGTCAAGGACAAAGAAACAGGGTGTGCAAACATGAGAATCTGTTGCGACGCGATAAGGCTTATTATTTCAGTACATATGGCCCACATGAAAAGTGTATTAAGTTCAATATAATGTTATTTTTTATTAGAATTGTACTAGACTAGAGGATGCCTGCAGCTACGCCTGCCAGTTGCCTGTTTCTGCCAGATCCTGTGGGAATGAAGGGAAACCTCTTTTTAGTGCACTATTACGGTACCCAAACGACATACGTAAATGTCGACGTCTTGCGCTCAATCGTTTTAATTTGCGGTTGTCTGACAGTCATTCACTAACGGAAAGATTTTATACCTACTCGGTTTCGTTCGAGTTGATTATTATTCTAGAATCCGTAGCTCGGATATCTTGTAAGCGAAATGGAATGATGCAGTGTGGGTTGGCAGACTTTGCATGTGTCGCTAACCCGCACTTAGGTAGCGCTGAAGACGCCAGCGTCATATCAGTGGGACAGATTATAAATAAAGCTGATGAAGGCGATGGATTCAAACCCGAAAGCCCCTGGATGAAAAGATCTGCTGTTGTCATATCTTTTAGTTATCGTTACTCTGTTCAATGTGATGTTATTATTTTAGCTATTAGATTTGCCCGCGGCTCTGCCCACGTGAATTACATTTCTAAACCCTTTTCACAGGTCACACTTTTTATCGGTGATCACATTACATATCTGTAAACCGCACAAAAATCCGTTCCGTTCATTTTAAGTATATTGCGTTCAAACAGACAGACAGGGTGAAAAGGGGACTTCATTTTATAAATAAGTTTAGATAGATAATTTTATAGTCTATTGGATATACGCAATGGTAGGGAAAATTCTTGGTGTTTCATCTATTTGTTTGGTGAACGCATTATCAAATATCGACAAATGTCGATTAAGTATGAAGTGTAGAAACATATTCTCATAAAAGTTTTATAAGGATCTATTTAGATTGATTAAGTGTTTGGATGCAACCAATTAAATATATTTTACTCTGAAAAATCCCATCTAAATATTTAGATCCGTATAGGATGCTTTATGTCCCGTACCTCGGAGAGCACGTTAAACCGTCGGTCCCGGTTGTCATGAAGATCTTTGACAGTCGTTACAGGGCGTCAGTACCTTCTAAATAAACTGACACTAGTCTAAACCATGGAACATCGCTATCCCTTCGGGTTGCGGAGGTCAGACAGGCAGTTGCTCCGTGGAAAAGCTAATATTCAGCCAAATCCGGTTAGACTAGAAAGCGGAACCCAGATTGAAACTGGGATAACGCTAAGAGAAAGAGAAAGATAGGATGCTTTACCTCTCCCACAATCTTATTAACTTACACTATCTTTTTGATAAACATTGTAAACAGAGCACAAAATATACTCTTCCCACCGATCCAAAATTGTAGCCGCGCTAACATTGCTTGACTCAACCGTCTTTATCACGTCACAGCGTCGTATCTTGAGCGAAAACATAATTGGTTGCTCCCCCTAACGTATAAATCCATATGTCAGCTGACGTCACGAGTAAACAAGTAAATAGACACGGATTACTTTCATCTAGATGATTGCGCTGACAGAAGCGTTCTAATACAAATTATTAGGCGCGTTAACGCGGATTTGAAATGTCAGATTTGAATTATGAAGTGAAAAGTTTATATGGCACTGTGTTCTGAAGAAAGTATATAATTCGCTCAGATGGTGCTGAGATCTTGAAAAAAATGTTCTTAATTAATACTTCCAAAGGACCAAAAAGAAAATTCTACATTTCTTTCTGGAAACAGAAACATATCTGACAAGTTTACATGACACGCAAACAGTTCTAAGAGATTCAAAGATCAAAATTATTTTTTCTTCAGTCTTCATCATCAGCCTTTAACAGTCCACTGCTGGACTAGGCCTCTCCTTTGAAAGGAGGAATCTTATCTTAGGAAGTCTTATTCATACCCAATATTTGCTCTAGGTACCTATAGTTTCTTTTTGCCTAAAATAATAAATATTATTGTTGCCTACATAATAACATTGTTATTGGAAAACGTGATGCCAACAATGGGTAAAAAAAGTGGTGGAGACAACTATTTGTCAACTTAATTGTTTCACAAATTGTTTGTCGATTTGCTTCAATTCAATGTAAGGGAAATAAAAGCTGGAGAATTTTTGACGACTTGGATAAAACTTCCATGTGGTTAAGAATGTAGTGTCACTTTTCAAGACGAGAATATATCGTAAAAGGCGACTAAGAATAATACACAAAGTATCTAGTACTTATCTTTGCTAAGAGACGGATATCTCGACATCTAACCAGCATGATAAAGTAGACCAGATCCTACTCAGTAGGAGGATAGTTCACTATGACCAACCCACAAATCTTTTGTGACGTAATTTAAGAAAGATGTCCAACAGTGGACTGCGGAATGCTGTTTCATGTTGCGAACAGTTGGCAACACAAAACCTGCCATCAATTTAAGTGGACACCATTAGTCTTCCTCTAATAGGCTGTCTATTGGCGTATCTTCACTACACATACTTCAACTTACAAAAATTCAACTCGTTCAACAAAAAGTCTTCAAGACTGTCAGAATAATTACCTTTTAACAACACAACTTCTTCTTCTCGACTACCTCGCTGGTCTCGTGGCATAAATGTGCGCGTGGGATAGGGAGGTCTCGGGTTCGATTCCCAGGTCGGGCAAAGTGTTATTGGGTTTTCCGTTAGGAAATTCCCAGTAACAGCACGGAGTCTGGTAATGTGCCCGGTACGGCAATAGGCTCGCCCCCTATTATGTGGGACCTAAAAATTCATGGCAAAATGTGGGTGTAATATTACACCTCTGCCTACCCCTTCGGGAATACAGGCGTGAGTCTATAAAAAAAAATAACTTCTTTGACCACACCTTTTCGCCATCCCAACAAACAAAAACGCGATAAAACTTTTTTTCTTTTTTTTTTCTGCCGAACAAATTGACTCCATGCTGCGTGATGTTAAGCAGTCAGTGAAGTCCCATAGTGATGGACATCATCCCAGCAGCCAGCATGGCATTATGGCATGATGGCTCTCACCTTGACGGCCTTGAGTAAAGCTTTTTCACGCCCCGTTTAAAGGACCCGGGATCATAGGTGGAGGGAAACACGTGGACTGGTAAAGAGTTCCACATCTTAATGGTACGGCAGAGATAAGAGGCGCCGAACCGTTTGGTGCGTGACGGTATCTGTTCTTCCGTGTAAGAGTGGCACCTCAACCCAGCACGTGTCGTTCGGGATAGGAAAGGAGAGGGTGGGATTAGTTGAAAGAGCTCTTCGGAGCACTCACCGTGATAGATGCGGTAGAAGACAGCCATTGAGGCCACGTCTCTGCGTAATTGCAGTGACGTAAGAGTCTTAGTGGCCTCTGGATCCCCGATGATATGGACAGCACGCCGCTGCAACCTATCGAGGGCGTCCAATAAGTACTGAGCGGAGCCATTCCAAGGGTGAGAGCAGTATTCCACGCAGGAGCGAACCTGGGTCTTGTACAACAGACACAACTGCTCTGGGGTGAAAAACCTCCTCACCTTGTTCAGGACTCCGAGTTTCCGAGATGCAGATTTGATGACACCCTCGATGTAGTTCTTCTGGTTGAGATTTCTGCGTATGTCCATACCTGGGTATGAGGCTGTCTTGAATCGGTAGTGGAGTGTCCAGAAGAGAGGGATGGGGAAGGAATGGAGATACCTGAAGGCTGAGAATGCGCGCTCCTGTGTTTTCTTGGCGTTGAACTCGACCAGGTTCTCATCACCCCAACGTGAGATGCAATTAAGAACCCGGTCAAGCTCAGCAACAAGTGTTCGCCTATATTCCTCAGTATCGGCTTGCTTAGCCGCAGGGTGTCCGAGATATCGCCCATGTACAGTACTATCATCTGCATAGCAATGTATGCCCCCAAAAGTGAGCATATAATTGATATGCAGAAGAAAAAGCGTGGGCGATAACACGGACCCCTGAGGCACACCAGCGTTCACCTGGAGAAACTTCGATGACTCACCGTCACAAAGGACTCGTATACGGCGCTCATGCAGGAAGCTGGCAACTCAGTTGCATAATCGAGGCGGCAAGCCGTAGGCTGGAAGCTTGGAAAGAAGCGCACGATGCCAGACTCTATCGAAGGCTTTGGAGATGTCGAGACTAATACCCAACGACTCTCCATGCCTGTCCATCGCCTCACCCCAAAGGTGAGTGACATACGCTAGAATCATCACCCGTTGATCGTTTCGGTCTGAAGCCATACTGACGAAAACTGTTCAAATCACAGTAATAACGTTGACACGTATCATCATGTCACCCCGTCAGTTAACGGTGCCATCGGAAAAAAAGGTTCCAGTTATAAAACTTAGATTTATTTATTTAGGACAACCAGTAGTTGTTACATTGTAATAAATAATAAAAAACAGAAGTAATAAGATAAAAACTAAATGTACAACATTTTAAGGTGTCACAGCAAGCACCAAAAGGTAACATTTACGTATAGATATAAAAGAAAAACAGACAATTAAATATTATGTAACTAAAAACTAAATTGGAAAACACAATAAGAAAAGAAAAGAAAAAAGACAATTAGACAATTTTAGTAATAAACTTAAATTCATCTTAATAACCTTAGAAGTGTTGTTTTAAATTGCTTTAAATTGGTCCTGGCAAATGGCTGGTGTAAAAGTCCTACATTAACTAAGTCACGCCTAGGTACACAGCGAGGGACACGTAGTTTAAATGAATCCAAGAGGGATGGACCATCGATATCGCTTCTTAATAGTTTGTAGAGAAAAACCATATCGTTAACTTGTGTACGACATGACAAGCTACCTATTTTAAAGTACCGTAGCTTATCATTGTAGGATGGCAGTTATTTATGCAATTTACAAGAGAAGGTCTGTCTGAGAAATCGCTCTTGGACTCTCTATTCTTAAGTGATGCACGGTGTATTGAGGCGACCAGACAACAGAGCAATATTCCAGATGACTCCGTACATAACTATTGTATATTACAATAGGGTAGTTTCCAGGGTCAACATAATTACATTTTATTTAGTCCGTATTTTAGATTATAAAAAAATATTGGACACGATTTTTTCTTTTTTCGATTAAATAAAAAATAACAAAGATATAGCCCATTAAAGTTACGTGTGACGTCATCTAGTGCGAAAAAATGCAGCACAGCGTGACGTTATACGTAACTTTAATGAGTTATATCTTGGTCATTTTTGGTTTAATTTACAAATAAAAAAATACGTATCGCTTATTTTTGAATAATCTAAAGGACGGACTTATATTTTTTTTTGTCAACTAGCCTATTTTAGTGGTTTGCGAAAAAGTTTACCATTACGTAAGATGAAGCCGAGCATTTTAGAGGATTTGTTAATAATATTGTCAAAGTGCGGTAAAAAAGTTAATTTGGAGTCGAAAAGGACTCCCAAATCCCTCAACACTGTTTTCTCCTCAAGTATTGTACCATTGATTCGATATTGTGTTTTAATTTCATTGTGGTTGCGGGTGAACGTGATGGTAAAGCATTTATTAATATTTAAGGACATTTTGTTCAAAGCACACCACTCACTTATAGAAACAGGCTAAAACGTTGGTTGATCGAAAAGTGTTTTTATAATGTAACAGAATTTTTAACCTGCAAGGAATAATATTTGCTGTGTAATTTTATGATAATAAAGTTTAGTTTTTAAGTATCAACATTCGCATGCCCGTTAAGGGTGAATATGTCGGACTACATAATTATAATGATGTAACACCTCAATGGACCATGTTCTGTCGAATAAATATCTTTATCTTTATCTTTATCAAATCGTTCGCAAATAGATAAACGCTACTAAATTTGATGGAAGAGACTATGTCATTAATAAATAAATTAAAGAGCCAGGGTCCCAAATGGGAACCTTGCGGAACGCTGGAAGTAGATGTATATTTTTTGGAATGAAACCCCTTAACTACAACATATTGCTTTCTGTTGGATAAATATGACTGAAACCACTTCAAGAGGGTACCGCACACACTATATGAATCAAACTTTTTTATTAGCACTTCGTGGCAAACTCTATCAAACGCCTTAGCAAAATCCATATAAACCTAGCTTACTTGAATACCTGCATCAACTGCATTCGTAAGCTCGTTATGATACGGCACGAGATTTGTATTTGTCGATCGAGCCTCTATGAAACCATGCTAAGGGTATATTAATGCTTCAAATAATTTAGCAAAAGCCGAAAGTACTGAAATAGGCCTGTAACTAGAAATTACTTTTTTACCGCCAGCGTCATAAATAGGAACCACTTTAGCAGTTTTCCATACAGTTGGGAAGGTACCGGTTATTAAAGATTTATTTATAATAAGTGTGTATAATAATATAATAAGTGGATAACCTAAGGATGAGGCACATCTAGAGATGAAGGACGGCGATATTTAATCCGGTCCAACACCCTTATGAATGTCAATGTCTTTCATTTTATTTTTCCGATCGTGTTAGTACATTGACACTACACCACCTATCGTAAGATATTTGGTGTAGTTAGACTAGACGAATCGTTAAATGTGGAAAAAAGATATGTTGCAAATAAATTACATATTTCTGAGCCGTTTGATGAACTTGTGTCATTTAAAGACAAAGTTTGAGGTATCTGAACTGCTTTGCTACGTTTACCTTTTAGATATGTAAAAAAAAAAATTGTGGTAAAAATTCTACCTCACAATATACATATATAAGTAATGTAAGAGGGTGCCGTTGGTTGAAAGGTTTTAGTACAAAATGTTGACGAGGACTGTGGTGGCCGTTTTATGATACTCATCAAATGTATATGTGTCTTGTTTATTTCTTGTTGCTATGGAAAAATACTCTTATGAGTATGAAAGTAATACATCCTGGTTATATGTGACACTTTGTGTATGACTGTATACGGGCCGCCATAGACATCAAAATCGATGCCGCTGCTATCCACCCCTGTTTGTCCTGCCTTGGCCGTAAATCACACGGCCAAGGCAGGCATACACAAAGTGTCACATATAACTTAAATTACTGATCTATACTTTAAGTTACAAATTAACTGTTTAAGCCTTTCCCTAACTTGAGTGTTGTAGGTTCGATCTCCACACAGGAGAACCGTGTGAACCGCAAAACGTTGTTTCGAGTCTGAGTGTAACAAACATTCAACTTACAGACGCAACAGTGCCCGTTCGCTTAATGTTTGTAAAGTAAAGATTTAGTATTTAGCAGTGCAAGCATTGTCTTATTTAAATCAACAACTTTCTTTAATATTGGTTCAAAAATTCTCGTTCAAAGATAGGATGGCAATAAACTTTATATTTTTGAAATCATTTTAATTTCTTATGGATTCAAATATCTAACTCGAATAACTACACTGAAATTTTGTTTTGATATTCGAATGCATTACTAACTCGTCCAATTCGAATAATTTCAGTAACAGCATAATAACGCTACCGATTACTACCAATATTATTAAGGCTGTTTAGTCTAAGTGCAGTTGCCATAGCAAGTCCACACCATTCGAGCATGTGCTCAACTTCGTGTATATTAATGTTTGTCAAGCCAACTTGTTGTTTATCCTGAGAGCGGTAACTTGCGTGTACCAGTTTACTTGGAAACCATACAAACTTCCATCATCACTAGATAATTTTGAGTAATTAATACTAAGTTCGCGGATAGGGGAGGTTAGTGGTCAGCTTACCAGATGCTCAGATAGATATGTATGGACCTGTGGAGTGTTTGAAATCTGATACACATGAAAAAAATTTAATTCATTATGCTATTAAAGTTTTGAGTTCTTAGTAGTATAGTATAAAAATCCGTTAGCTAGTTTTTGAGTTTATTATGTTCATACACACAGATTTTCAGACAGCCGCGGTCGGAAGACTGCATTTTGTAATAATTATGTTTAGATAGTTTCTATTCAATTCTGTTCGAAAGCTTTATATTTTAGATAACGAACGAGAATAATATCATAGCAAACATAATAAACAGTGGAACTAGCATGTATTGATTCGACGTTGAATACATTTCTACCAATAATTATTATCAGATATCTACTCGTTATGTAAAGTTTGAGGTCGTTGTGAAATGATGCGAAATGATGATGGTTTTGGCTGCCCTTTGTTAGAGCAGTATTGAATAGAGTCTAGACCTTATTTGAGCAGGAATAGCTCGCTAGTTTCATTAATTTCACTCAACATCAGTCTTATTTAGAATTTGTTCTATGTCTGAGCAGCTCTTCTTATTATGAGAAGAATTAGGCCATAGTCCACCACACTGCCACTTGGTCAACTGCGGATTGGCAAACTTCTCACGTATTTGGAGAACATATTAAAAACTCTCACATATATGCTTGTTCCCTCAGGACACTTCCTTCAGCATTTAGCAAGCGATAATAAAAAAACGAGCCTAACCCCAAAAAGGCTATCACCGGTTTTATTATAGTTTAATAGCATCCAAAGTGTGGTATAAAGCTGTTGGTGTGGTGACTGTCCAAATTCTTTCTTATTTTGGCGTCTAGTTCTGTAACTGTAGTGTACAACTCCTCAAACTTACAGTACTAGCATTATGTAATTTACCTCGGTTACTGAATAGCATCGCAAGGTAGCAGCATTATTGCTCACAACAGCAATTCTACCGCGAGCCCAAAATAAAACTAAGACATTACGCATACACATAGGAAGCAAAAGACTACGGACATAGGTATCAATAATGGCTTCGCAGTAAAATTCAGAGACTACATAGTGATTGAAAAACAAACATTATAACCGACCCGCCAAACTAAACATGCATACATACATATACTCACGCCTTTTTCCCGTCGAGGTAGGCAGAGACAACGGAACGCCACTTGCTTCTATCCTTACAAACCTCACGCGCTTCCTCTACATTCATTACTCTTTTCGTACATGCTCGCCGGTTCTGGGTGCTTCGGACCTTTCCAGTTTTCAGAACGTCACCAATTTGGTCGACGAATGTCCTACGAGGTCGGCCGCGACCGGTTTGCCCATACATGTTTGCCTCATATATTTGATGCGTAATTCTTTCTTCACTCATTCGCTCCACGTGTCCAAACCGTCTCAGCACTCCTTTCTCAATTCTCGTCACAACATCTTCTTTCAGGCCACATCGCTCTCGTATTACTGCATTCGGAATTCTATCATTCAGTCTCACCCCACACATACTACGTAGTGATCGCATCTCAACTGTGTTAATTCTGCTTTCATAATTTTTCTGCCATACCCAACACTCACTACCATACATCAGAGTGGGCATAAGTACACCATTATGAACCGCCAGTCGCGCCTCTATCGGCATAGTCTGACCGTCCATAAAGACGTGCAGCGCTCCATTCACACAGTTTCCCGCAGTCACTGTCCTTTCAATATCTCCTTCACATCGTCCGTCTCTTGTAAACATGCTACCCAAATATACAAATCTTTCAACTTGTTCTACATTTTCATCTTCAATCGTAATATTACACACAGTCAAATTTTCATCCTTCTGAAACATCATCATTTTCGTCTTTCTTGCATTAACTTTCATACCTTTCGCTTTAAAACTCTCGTTCATGCAGTCCATCATTTGTTGCAACACATTCGCCGATGATGCAAGAATGATTGCCGATGATGCATTAAATTTTTCTCATATCTTTCATGCAGCTATCCATGAATAAGTTGAACAACCAGGGCGAGGTTGCACACCCCTGTCTGACACCTTTAGATATGGCAAACCATAGTTCGTATAGGCACCATTAATCCGGACACAGGCCCTAGAATCCCTATACAGAGATTTTAGAGCCCTTATTATAAAATTGTTCACCTCATACATAGATAGCACCTTCCATAGTTCCTTTCTATTCACCCTATCATAAACCTTTTCCAAGTCTATGAACGCGCAGTATACCTTTTGGTTTTTTGCCAGACATTTTTTGGTAACGCAGTGCAAGGAAAAGACTTGCTGCGTACATCCCATTCCCTTCCGAAATCCCGCTTGCACATCCCATATCTTGTCATTAGTCACGTTTACTACTCTGTCAATCAATTTTCTGGCATACATTTTTCCAAGAACACTAAGAAGGCTGATCGCGCGATAATTTGACATTCCTGCTGCGAGCCTTTGCCTTTATAAATTGGAACAAGCACTGCCTTGGTCCAGTCATCTGGAACTTGGCCCTGTTTCAAGCAGAGAATAAAAAGGCGATGCAGCAGGTTTACTATAAGTCTATCGCCAGCCTCCAACATTTCAGACGTCACTCTATCGCACCCAGCAGACTTTCCTGACCTCATACCTTTTAAAGCTTTCATAATTTCATCTCTTCCAATTTCATCACACGGGCCCACACACGCATCATCTGTTATCTCTCCTCGCTCTATTTCACTCACATCTTTCTCAAATAAGTTCTCAAAATAGTTTTTCCAACAATCTAGTATCATTGTTTCTTCATTCATGATCTCACCTCGTTCATTCCTAATCACTTTCATCGATGTATTCATATTTTTCCAACGAGTTTCCAAAACAGTTTTATATTGTCTTGGAAACTTGCGCCAAATTGTTTCTCATATTTCACCTTTTACTCATTCTTCTTCCTCTCTATACATTCTTTAACTTTAGCTTTCACACACCTGTACTTGTACTTAATTTCTTTAACACTATCTTCATTCATACCATCACGAGCTCTATTCGTTGCCTCTATCGCTAATCCAGCCATGCTTTTTTCTTTTCGTCAACCATACTTCGAGTTTCACCATCCCACCAGTCAGCTTTCTCACATTTCTTACTTCTTCTCTTACTCACGCCGCATACATCTTCAGCACATTTCACTCCATTGGTTTTAAATATCGACCAAAATAACTACCTGTCAAATTAAGCGATTCAATATAGGTGACAATTTGTAATGCATACACATAATAGTTATAAATATTATTGGGTTATAGATGTTGTATGTGCATTTTAAACAATTTGAGTTAATTATATGTCGATGCTTTGGGTTTTAGGGTCAAACCCTTTATAATAGTGCACTAAATCTAACATATTTTTAATACTCCTATTGTGAAACTTGTTAATAGAAAAGCCAAGGACTCTGTGTAGTTTTATTCGGTTTGTGTAATATGATAATAAAACTAGCACTCCGAGTCATAAACAAAGGCGCCAAGCTAGACATCAGTTGGATCCTTACATTACATTGGACAAAGCAGAATTCATCAAAAGATTTCGCCTCTCCAAAGTACATAATGGTCTTATAAGGAATTGAGACCATTGCTTAAACAGCTTGTGACGTACACCACTTTGAATATTAAGCTTAAAGTAAGAAGTGTTTTATACCAAACATGCTAATAAATTGATGAAAGCGGCAATTACTTTATTGTGGCTCCATTATAGAAAGAATATACCCTTTTCAAGTAAATAGTAACCTTATAAGTAAATAGTTAAAAAATGAACTTGCAGTATGACTTAATTATAAAATAATCATTGAAATTAAACTGCAGTTTACGGATATTATCGCGTTATATTGGTTTCACTAGGTAATACCGCCAGAAACCAATATAACGCGATAAAATCCGTAAACTGTAGTATAATTTCCATGTGTAACATTCGCGTAAACCCAAGAAAATAGCATCATTATCATTAATTGTTGTTTTATCTATTTTAAATAGTGACTGCATATTCATTATATATGCCTGAGTTAAGACAAAGGAGACCAAAGACCCATTGGTGACATGCAACTCATTATAATATGGCTCAACAGACAGTGTCAGATTTTATAGCAGAGATGACTGCGAAAATAGATTCATTAAATATGAATTTGTAGAATTCACTATCAATTAAATTGGTATATTATTTTTAACTTTTATATTGTATGGTTTTGATAATATCAACTTTTTGTAAAGTTGACAGTGACTAATTAAGTTATTTTTGTTAAAACATGAAATTTACCTACTAAATATACTTTCAACTTTGCACCAACCTTTTTATTCTTTTACTGCGTATTATTTCATTCCACATCTTATCAAAAAATTCCGTAGCTTGAGACAATTTATTGATTCATGGGCTACCCTATGCTTATCTAAAAACTCCCACAAGTGATTAAGTTGGGTAGCAGTGACTTTTCGACGCAAGAGTTCACTGTACTCGTACATATAAAAAAATCACTACCACTGCCGATTTCGTTTAGCTGCGATATCTTTGTATGAGTGAATCTATTAAATTAATCGTGATCACAATATAGTTCTCTAATTAACCTATTCCATTTTAAGAAAAGTTTAATCTTGTATTTAAACTTAATTAAGCACTGAATGAAATAATAAATATGAAAACATTTTTTCTTAGAATCAAATAGATTCAAGATTTTGTATCACCTATTAACCTTGGAATTCTAACAAAACATACGTTCATAATTTCCACCGACGCAGTATTTGCAACGTTTCGCTAGTTAGTTTTGTAAGTAAAATTTTGTATTAAGTTTAGTTACTTTCTGAAGCGGCAATCAAAAATATTTCAGAAGAAGAACTAAATTGAAGAGATTGTGTTGCTCAAAGTTGATTACATGATTTAATTTATTGGATTGTTTTTATTAATAAATGTTCGCGTCAAATTAAAGTGTCAAATTTCATTCTCAATATTACTTATAATCGATATATTTTTCAATTATTGCCACCTAATATTACATAGCAATATCTTTTTTAAGTCGGTATCGAGTGGTAACAATAACACAATTGTTCTAATGTTCCTTGTAATAATAACGCTATTTATTAATACCGTTTTTTAAACTATTTAATATTACATCAATAACTCCCCAAAAACACGTTGCGTATCAGCTCTTCAATACAAAATAACGCCGTAGAAGTCCGGAATATAACGTTATGAAATATTTTATTTGATAAATTTACTGCAATAATCCCGCAAGTACTTATTATTATTATTATTACAAGCCTGAATTGGTGTCCCACTGCTGGGCAAAGGCCTCCCCTACCAACTTCCATTTCTCACGATCCGCTGCCATTATTTGCCAATCTTTTGTATAAGCGTCTAACTCATCGCGCCATCTTCTCCTCTCTCGCAAGTACTATTACTGTAAAATTTTAGGTATTATTTATTTTCGTAAATTACTAGGTTTAAAAAAAAAGGATTTTCATAATAATGACACAGTTATATTTCACAAAAAATTACCTTTCATTTAATACATCAATGACTTCAACAGTCCAACTCGTTGAGAAGATATTTGATAAAATCAGTAAATCATTTCTCCTGTAAAATTTAGATTTTTCGATTGCCGGGTTATTGCTTGGAGGCGTCGATATGTATCAGCTTGTGCTGAAACCACGTATTCATCACAGACAAACCCATCTCCACACATACATCTAACAAGTTTACGCCGTTGTCATTCACACTCTTATCACCAAACGTCCCAAGTACATTTTCATACCCATCGCGCTCCACTCCAACATTGAAATTAAAAGCATGACAATACGTTCATTCGACTTACGCAATAACACAACCTCTCTCATTTGTTCCCAAAATTCCTCTCTTACCGCCTTACTGTAGGCAAAGTCCGGAGCGTATACACCTATCAAAAATAGAGGTGTCAGACCTACTTTCATCCGGACCCACATAAGGCGCGGACTTACGCATTCATACCCTCGCATGCATTATGCCATTCGCTCTGAAAGAATTATACCGACGCCTTTACTACCCCTTTCGGACCGCTCTAACACAATTGTGCGGGTCACAAAGTTGAGTATAGTTCATTAGTTTTACGTGAGCAGTGAACGGGCCTAGTATCGTAAGATTGTGCGGGAAGCAAACTTTCATCTCACGCGCAAGTTTTGTCCGACGCGCAGTCGGCGAGCAGGTTTCAACCCGTACAGTTCGTGACGTGATTGCGCTCCCCGACTTGGCGAAAGTAAGTACCTACTATGGTTTTATTTTGTAAATGTAGTACTATACGAGTTATTGATTAGAAAAATAGTTAAACATAGGATGTTTTTAGGATAATAGTGACTATTGGCAAGCAAACGCTTTGGCGTAACGGCTCAACGAACTTTACGGACACAATTGTATCGACGTTGGCCCTACATTACCGCATGTGTCAGAATCAGGGAAGCTTCCTATAGTGTAGAGACAGTTTTGATAAATAAAAGAAACAACTATCAAATCATACTTTCATTTATTCAGTTTGGTACAAGGATATATCTTTAGATTACGTCGTGATTCTACATTTACATTTACAGCCCAGTTCGCAAAGCAAAGACATAGAACCAAGAGAAAGAACGGGCAATAAAACTCTTGATCATTTTTTTCAATAACTATATATATAACAATAATTAACAAACAGTGGTACAGCCAATTTATATCAAATATCAATGTTGTGGGTAGTTTTATATTACTAGAAAAGTCTGTCTTACATGATAAGCATTATTTAGCATCAATACAATTTACTAAATGTTTACCACAGGTATATACCTAATGAATCTCATTGATACGACTTGATCCACAGTATATTATTCTATCCTATATTACAATCTATAATATCTCACAAACGATCAAACTACCCACAACACAATACCAATAAGATAATGATTACACTATCTTACATTGTTTCCTAGATGATGAAACAAAACAACAAGCAACACAGAATATTGGAACACAGTGGCAATTAAATAGTCAGAACCATATCGTACCTGAGCCGTCGTCGAAGGAGAATAGGACGAGCTAGCCGAGCCTGTCGACTTATATAGGTACACCTTATTTACACGTTTGACAGTTCAACTGTCAAACGTCATGTCAGTGTCATTTAGTTGCCACTATCCTCTTACATATTATGTATAAATACTTGGATATCAGTAATTTCAGCCCAAAGCCTAGATATTATTACATATCTCTCACGGCCAGACTGACAATTACTTCGTCCTCGAAGTACAATAAAAAAGTACAATAAATTAAATTACACTTTACTAAACAATCGCCCGACGGGCGCCCTGAATTACCTATGTAAACAATGAATTCTTACCATATTGATTAAAGCCATCTAAAAACTATAGTATCGTTACGTCCGCTACGGCTATACTGACTTACGTCGTCATCTAAGTAAGTTCAATTATAAGAATAGTATCACAACAACAATCCATTTGTACGAAACAATTACACAAAAATAAACAGGACTCATATTTACAGTAATTACGGTTTCATTTTGCGAGTCTAGAAATAAGTTCTGTGTCAGCTGCTTTGATACCATTGTTACAAATTGTATTTACTATTCTATGAAGGGATCATTAACATTCACAATACACGTTACATAGAAGTACAGTTTAATTTTACAATATTACACCACTGTATTATCCATCCACAAATTGATAAAAAATATATAGTACAAAAGGAGCCACTACGAAGCATAAAAATTTAAGTAAAGGTTTTAAGAATAAAAAATTAAAATAGGTAATTCTGCTTATGGCTGATAAATAAATGATATAAAATAAATAATTTAAATTCACAACCGAGTTAAATAATTAAATTCGATTTCACTAATTTACAAGTATATGATAACAGTATGATAACAGTAGTGTAATACTAGGACAATACTTTCATTCTAATACACTCATTGCCATTGCCTTTCCTTTCACATTACATAGACAAGTAACAACGGTCAATCTCCTGGATACTATCTAGCCCCACACCTGCTGCACATGAGTCCAGGCTAGAACAAGGCGAAAGACTTCAGCAGTTCGTAGGCAATATCATCAACATCTAAATGATTATCATTATCATCAACATCTAAATTATTATCATTATCATCAACATCAAAATGATTATCATTATCATCAACATCAAAATAATTATCATTATCATCAACATCAAAATGATTGTCATTATCATCAACATCAAAATCATTATCAAAATCATCAACATCAAAATCATTATCAAAATCATCAACATCAAAATCATTATCAAAATCATCATCAAAATCATCATCAAAATCATCATCAAAATCATCATCAAAATCATCATCAAAATCATCATCAAAATCATCATCAAAATCATCATCAAAATCATCATCAAAATCATCATCAAAATCATCATCAAAATCATCATCAAAATCATCATCAAAATCATCATCAAAATCATCATCAAAATCATCATCAAAATCATCATCAAAATCATCATCAAAATCACTATCAAAATCATTATCAAAATCATTATCAAAATCATTATCAAAATCATTATCAAAATCATTATCAAAATCATTATCAAAATCATTATGAAATCATTTTCAAAATCACATCAACATGGTCATCATTGCCAGCATTATCATCAACTTCTTAACCATCCGTAAGTTAATCATCAATAATAATTCAATCATGGTCAACTATTTAATCATCAATGAATAAATCGATGTTATCACATTATTATAGATATTTACAGATACCTTTATATCATCACTGCTACCTACATTATCGATCCTTGTTTAGAAGAAGTTTATATATAATGCTATGTATGGTTATCAGAACCTCTAACCTATAGTAAGACCAACCTTTTATTTTCTTTGAGTGGAGATACCAACGGACTGCCATGCAGAGGGTATCGGGTTCGAATCCACGGCGCGCACCACTGACTTTTCGAAGTTAAGTGCGTATTGAATTATTAATTATCGCTTGTCCCGTGCCTCGGAGAGCACGTTAAGCCGTCGGTTAATATTTCAATATCTATAAGTCAAATATACATACCTAGATTTATTAATTTAGGTCTCAACACTTAAAAACATCAATGTACTTATACATATACTTATTATATTAAGCAGAATATCTTATTTAATTTCATCAATTTCAGTTTAATTTATCAATTGTATCATGTGATTGTGGCTATTTTCATTCCGTTTACACAATCAAAACACTGACATCGTTTTTAATTCGTTTTTTTTACGTATTTTACGTTAGGTATCTGGTTCATTCAGTTTCATTATAATTAAGATTTGACGATTCGTAAGAGGTTTGGTATAAAAATAGTAAGCTTACATGTAAGTAGGTATTGTTTAAAATAAATAAACAAAACCCTTCAAGCACCTAGAATGATTAAATACCATTTTAATAATTATTGCCATGGTCTCCTACAATTCAACCACACAAAGTACATGTACACATATATCTTTGCATAAAAAATATCTCTAAATAGCTTATCTATCGCAGTGTTTATACCAGAGATACTAAATTGATAAGATAGTTCATTACCGAGAGCTAATCCTAAGATTGATTATTACTATAATTATGGTCTAAATAGGTTTACAGTTTAACACATGGCACTTCATAATAAAAATACATAATTTCAATGAATAAAAGCAGATAAAAATAAATACAGTCTCATATTTTATTAATTTATTGAATTTATTCGTATTATTTCCGAGAATGGAAAAATAAACTATGAGAATGTTTTCGAAAAAACATCAGTGATGTAATTTGGAACTATTTTCAATTGAATAGCTTATTTCAGATCCATTTAATTAGACAGATGTCTGCATTTATTACACATTTAATTTTAACTATTTTATCTGCTATTATCGTTATAAATAACAGGAAATTATCAACCAAAATAACACTACTTGAAAATATTGGATACACTGCCATCTAATAGTGCCAGACATAAGCAAAATGATGTCACTTTCTTTAACAAGTCAATTTAATCCTATGTAATATAAAACATTATTTAATAACTACTTTTTAATAAAAATACCTTGAGCTATATATTTAGACGTAGCATATATGACCCCTCAGGCCTCAGGAGGATGAGGTATGTTTAAAAAATAAAAGGAAATAGTTACTAAACGAAACTATCATTTTATCGATATGATCTAGCTAGATACAGACCCGCTTGATATAATATAGAATATTTCTGTACCTACACACAAAAGTTCGCTTGTAGTAATAGTTATACAAAACTCATAGGTTATCTTTACAACATGTCATTCAAATGTGGTGCCTCTGAGACAAATGGAAGCTATTTGGTTTTGTTCTTCCAATAGAAATCAAAGTGACAAAATCATAAGTATGTCTATTGCAAGTAAACTGGTGGAAATTATCTGGGTACATGACAATTACTCACTACACAATTATAGAAAGTGCATTATTAATTGAAATTCTATACACAAATTTTTGTGCCATAAACAATTATTAACCAGTTAAAAATACGAGTAAGTATATTTCAAAGATATGTTGAAGATAAATATACAGTTTCGTATTCTTATCTCCAGGGCAACACATTCAAGAGCTTAACATTAAAATATTCTTTTTTTTTTTCGTTATAGTTTGGATCCGATTTAATAAAACTATATAGCATGAACTGATTAATTTGGTAATTGTGGCAAAAATTTAACAACAGCTTATGGAACAGAGCTAAGGCACATTCCTACACCGCAATATTGGTCTGTATGTAATGAATACACAGCCAACAAAATTAATGAAGAAATCTCTGAAATGTATTCTACCTACCATCATTTCATATTCGACTTGTAATGAAAAGATACTTCAGAGCACTTAATTCTTGGAATTCAAATATGCAGGACGATTACGCTAATCAGTACTTACACTAGAAAGAGTTATCAACAAAGCACAACACAGCCAATGCTCATACCGAGTCTCTGTCAATCACTACAAATGTTGCCTATTTAAATTCAAACGGATGAGAACAATATCGGCTACTTTAAAAATCTATTATACATTTTCTGTAACTTTTTCGCTATTACCTACATAGTTTTATAGCGGAAAACTTGAGAATGAGGTGATGAATATTGGGTTAGTGAAGGAAATAAATAAGGACGAGGTAAAAAAGGCTGTTAGTGGAATGAAGAATGGAAAATCGTTAGGACCAGATGGAATACCAGTAGAAGCATGGAAAGCATTAGGAGATGATGGATGGGCGTGGCTGACTTTATTCTTCAATAAGCTGTTGCACGAGGAGACCATACCCGAGGAATGGTGCAACAGTTACCTGGTGCCCATTTTTAAAAATAAGGGTGATATCCAAGAGTGCAACAATTATCGGGGAATAAAGTTAATGCCACATACTATGAAAGTATGGGAGAGAGTAATTGAGCGACGCCTGCGTGACGAGAGTGAGATTTCACGAAACCAATTCGGTTTTATGCCTGGTCGAGGTACGGTGGATGCCATTTTCGCTCTTCGCCAAATATGCGAAAAATACAGGGAGGCACATAAAAACTTGCACATGGTGTTCGTCGACCTTGAAAAGGCATATGATCGAGTGCCCCGTGAAGTCTTGTGGTGGGCCCTGAAGAAGAAAGGAGTGCCTGGGAAATACCTGACGTTGATTCAAGCCATGTACGCTGAATGCCGAACGCAGGTCCGATCCGCAGCTGGTATCACAGCCAGATTCGATGTGGCCGTAGGCTTGCACCAAGGGTCGGCCCTTAGCCCCTACCTCTTCCTGTTAATAATGGATGCTATATCATCGGACATACAGGAAGAGGCACCCTGGTGCATGTTGTTTGCCGACGACATCGTTCTGGTAGCAGAGAGTGGACAGAAGGTGCAGAGCAAGCTGGAGGAGTGGCGGCAGAGACTGGAGAATGTAGGCTTGAGAATAAGCAGAACCAAAACGGAGTATATGTTCTGTGACTTTGGCGGTCTCTCCAGTCCTATACCGGTTACACTCGGCGGTACACCTCTACCAGTATGCTCCGATTTCCGCTACCTAGGTTCACTCCTGCAAGATGACGGCGAAATTGATCGGGATGTTAGGCAAAGAATCAACGCAGGATGGATGAAATGGCGACAGGTCTCAGGCACAATATGCGACCACAAAATGCCTGTGAAATTGAAGGGCCGTATGTATAAATCGGTTATAAGGCCTGTCGTACTGTATGGAGCTGAGTGTTGGGCTACAAAGAAGATGGATGAGAAACGATTGCATGTGGCAGAGATGAGAATGTTACGATGGATGTGTGGAGTGACAAGAATGGACAGAATTAGGAATGATTACGTTAGAGGTAGTATGAAAGTGGCGCCCATAGCTGAAAAGGTGAAAGGGAGTCGATTGGCCTGGTATGGACATGTTATGCGGAGAGATGAGATGTATGTAGGTAAAAAAGTGATGGATATGCATGTAGAAGGACGAAAAGGGAGAGGACGGCCAAGGAAGAGATGGATGGACTGTGTGAGGATGGATATGAAAGAGAAAGGGGTAAGCGATTGGATGACTGGTGACAGAGAAGTATGGAAGCGAAGGACATACTGCGCCGACCCCAAATGAATTGGGACCAGGGCAAGACAATGATGACCTACATAGTTTTATACTCAGATACATTTTTGATGAACATGTTAAAATAACCTGGTGCAACAGTCATTTTTCGACCATTCATGGCTATATTCTTGGTGGAAGTACATTACCAGCGTTTGTAGTTGATTGTTGCTGTTGGCTTCAGCATACTGTTGCAGATCGTTAAGATATGTAGTCGGTACTCATCCACCGGCTTGCTCTCGGCAACGTTGCTACTGGATCGTAGGGCAATCGTTCTCCGTCGTCAGCTGAACGGTGCAGTGACGGGCTTAGGCAGAATCATGGCATCACGATGAGGAGACTCTGGAACTTGCAATTGGATGTATTAGTATTGTGGGCGCAAATTTATCACACTTCTGATGTCAGAATCAGGGAAGCTTCCTATAGTGTAGAGACAATTTTGATAAATAAAAGAAACAACTATCAAATCATACTTTCATTTATTCAGTTTGGCACAAGGATATATCTTTAGATTACGTCGTGATTCTACATTTACAGCCCAGTTCGCAAAGCAAAGACATAGAACCAAGAGAAAGAACGGGCAATAAAACTCTTGATCATTTTTTTCAATAACTATATATATAACAATAATTAACAAACAGTGGTACAGCCAATTTATATCAAATATCAATGTTGTGGGTAGTTTTATATTACTAGAAAGGTCTGTCTTACATGATAAGCATTATTTAGCATCAATACAATTTACTAAATGTTTACCACAGGTATATACCTAATGAATCTCATTGATACGACTTGATCCACAGTATATTATTCTATCCTATATTACAATCTATAATATCTCACAAACGATCAAACTACCCACAACACAATACCAATAAGATAATGATTACACTATCTTACATTGTTTCCTAGATGATGAAACAAAACAACAAGCAACACAGAATATTGGAACACAGTGGCAATTAAATAGTCAGAACCATATCGTACCTGAGCCGTCGTCGAAGGAGAATAGGACGAGCTAGCCGAGCCTGTCGACTTATATAGGTACACCTTATTTACACGTTTGACAGTTCAACTGTCAAACGTCATGTCAGTGTCATTTAGTTGCCACTATCCTCTTACATATTATGTATAAATACTTGGATATCAGTAATTTCAGCCCAAAGCCTAGATATTATTACATATCTCTCACATGCGTATTTTAAGTTTCTTATGATTATTCATATTTTACAGTTTCCGCAACATGTTTCCGGTTTTAAACGATGCTGCTATTGCAGAGATGCTCAATCACTCTGGGTACGAGGGTGATGACAACGACGAAATCGATTTGGACAACTTTATTGAAGAAAACCCCGAATATTCAAGTTCCTCTTCTTTTGATGAAGGCGAAGAAAGTGATGACGATAACACACAAGAGTATGCTAGCAGGATGGCAAAAGAAGCCCTTCAATGGCAAACCTCTTCCAAAAGATGCTGTTCGTGATCCAAGAGATATTAAAACTCCATACAAATATTTCGGGCGCTATTTTACTGTCGAGCTCATGGAACAGATGGCTTTGACCACAAATCAATATTATTTGGCCAATTTTGGTATACAAATGAAACCTGTTTGTTCTATACAAGATATAAAGAAGTTTTTCGGAATACATGCTATTTTTGGAGACTAAAGATGATTTGGAGCGAAAAATACAGGTATGATCCAATTGCGAATGCAATGTCTAGGGAACGGTTTTTCCTTCTGAGGGCAAACTTGCATTTTGTAGATGTTACAGCGATGCATCAGAACGAAGAATAAGCCAAAAATAGGTTAAGGAGGGTGAAGCCTGTTACCAATGCCCGAAACAGATGCCTACAGTTGCCAAGAGATGCTGGTAACTATTCAATCGATGAAGAAATGATACCTTTTGAAGGTCGATACGATTTGAAGGTAGTCGTAAAAAACAAACCTCGTCCAGCAGGATAGAAAAATGTTGTGCTAACTACACCTACAAGGGACAAGTCCATGACTTCGAAATTTATCATGGCGAAATGAAGGGCCGAATATGATACAATTGTGACCCTCACAATTGTACGTAGGAAATGAAGGGCCCAGTTTGATACAATTGTGCGTATGTGAATTTTCCAAGATGGCGGCGGAAAATCTGGAAAATTATAGCAGAATTGTTATCTGCGACCCCGAATTACCCAAGATCTAATTTCAAAATTACAAATTTCTTTGTAGTTTCAGCGCCGGTCCGAAAGGGCTACCATGCTCTTCATTGGTAATCCCAGACCATATTTCAGTGAACGAGCCGCGCGTCAGCATCTCTTTCCCCTTACGTTTAGTCTCATTGACACATAATACATCCAAATTTCTGTCACTCATTAACTCATAGACTTCTTCCAGTTTCTCATCCATTCCTTCTCTAACATTCAACGTCGCAAATCGACATTCCGATGTCCACTTTCCGCCCCGACGTGAACAATGTCGCTTATAGTTTTGGTGATTTCAGCGTGACGTATGGCGAATATCGTCGCCACCTGCAGCTGTAAGGTTGTTCCCCCCAGAATACGAGGAGCAGCCTCTTCCCGTAAGTATTGGTTGAGGAGGATATTCTTCGGCTCCGCCGGTAACCCCCTGGCAGTGTTGGACATTAATCAATTAATTTGTCAATTATCTTGTTAATTTACAAAAAAATTAATTGAAATTAAATTAATTACAATTAAATTAATCGCAATTAAACTTTTAATTGCACCTTACAATTAAATTTATTTGATTATGGTACGTCAATTGTAACTCACAATTAAAATAATTGCAATTAACTTTTTTAGTTGTTTTATAAAACAATTAAAACTAACAATTAACTTTATATTTATATATTATGTATCAAAACGAAATTACTAAAAGATTTAGGAAAATTAAGCTGTAAGTCTCAGACGTATAAAAAAACTACGTTAAAAACAATCGACTTCAAAAACAAAAAAGTAAAAAATAATAAGATTTACACTACGGCCGACGAATCATGGCGGGTCTGAAGCTAGCCTTTGCGAATTACCGCGCATGTATACTCGTGTAGAAAACTGTTATTGCCAGACTTTGTATAATTTATGTACAAGTAGGTAGTATTTTATTATGAATGAACGGAATATAAACAATATTAAACTAAGGTCTACAAACAGTACTGGATACGATGCTGTATCAACTAGGATACTGAAAACCATGTCTAGTAAAATATCAAATCCAATGAGCCCCATGATTTTCGGTATTATGCAGGGGGTAGTCCCCACGGAATTAAAAAGTACCATAATAAACGGCTCTTTAAGAAACATGATAAACATATTATGACTCGTTACAGACCTATAGCATTGATTCCAGTCATATCAATATTTTAGAAGGTTATCCATAAGCCTGTTGAACAATCGGAAACAAAAGAACCTGAATGCTGCAGTTTTTTTTTTTTTAAATTGCATGGACAAACATAGATCGAACGGATTTTTCTTTAGGTAGACACATCTTTTATGCCACAATTAAGAATGCGCTCGTGTTGCATTCCAAATAAGTAGGATTTTGGAACATGACACGCATGGTATGCACCCATGAATAAGTATCCATGGGTGCATAGGACCTCTATAGATCATTATAATATAAAGATATTATGTTTTATATATTTGCATTAGGATAAAAGTTTTATGACTAAAGTTGTAGAGAATTTAATTTGCAACAAAAATCTCGTTCACATATTCTTTGTGCGGCCAATAATTTACCAGATAATCAAGAAAAACTATCTGCATCTGCATCGCTGCTCATCGAGGGACAAGAGGTACGTCCCCATAAATTTGAATCAAGCTTTACAATAGCCCTTCCCGCACATCTGTAAAATAAAATTGCATCGTCTGATAAATGCAACCCGAAAGGTAACTTTTCAATGGACTATAAATACTTTTGTCATCGTCTGTACTCAAGACAGAGATAGTAAAACGAATACTAAGGTGTGACAGAGACACGTTATATCGCACTAAAAACTTCAAAAGTAAAAAAGAGATGTCCAATGTACGTGTTTGACGCTCAATTTAATCGATTTTTATTGATATCGATTAAAATTAATTAGAAAAAATATACGTGTATTCAATTACATATAAAGATTGAAAATGTGTTCCAACTCTTTTCATTTATGTCATCGTTAATAGATAACTGATATAAGTAAATCTGGTCTTCAAACCGAGAAAATAAATTTTATTAGATTTGTTTTTTTACTAAAAACAAAATCTCACTATATTGCTTGGTTTAATAAATTTATTTTATTTTAAAGCTTATAGTACTTTTATTATTATGACATAAATAAGTTAATTCAAAATCAATTATAAAACTAATAGATTAAAATTTTTGATTGAATAAACTATTAATTTGTATTTACATAACGTGCATCACTGGCCTAGGCCTACCGCCCCGCGCACCCCGCTTCTTGCCAAAGCGTTTCTCCTAAAAAGGATTACTGCGCCGCCTTCTGCACGAACTTCAGACTCGCCATTGTTAAACGGCCGTACTGTAATATTAATTAAATACTACCTATTATTTATATGTGCTATTTACTAATAGGTTTGAATTCGGTGCCTAGCCTTAAACAAATAATAATATTTTAAACGTAGTTCTTTTTAACGTAGTTTTTTTTAAATTCTTTTTAGTGTATTGTTGTATTGTCAGCTAGTTATAGGTAGACCTAAAAAAAGGTGCTTTGCGACCTAGTAGATAAAGATATCAAGAAACGAGAACGAATAAAAGTAGTCGTCTCTGTAAAAATGCTCTTCCAAACACAATTTCACGTTGTTGTGTGACTATTAAAGATCGTGAAAAACGTTTGTTGGCCATAAAAGCATATATGAAATCACGTTTACGTCAAGAAACTTTTGAACAATATAATTCTAGACTCGGTAAGATCCAAGAGCGTCTAGCAAATGAGTCTTTTGAGCTGAGAGCTAATAGACTTGGTCTCATTAATAATCGACACATCTTTAATCATGGCATTACCGCATGTTTTACGTCCTTGAAGTCATCATTATCATCATTGTGCAAGTCAAATTGATTTTTGTAATTACTGAGTTCGTATTGCCACCTTTCGATGTGTGTGGCACAGGCTGTAAGTATAGCTTAATTTTTCTAAATCTTTCTTTCTACATTAAAACTACTTGTTGATAAAGAAATGAATATTTATTTATTTTATTATTTGAATTGGTCTTTTATTTGTTGCCAACATGTGTATTTAACCACAGGAATAGATGTGGGGGCACTATCCTACTACCCGGAGCCACACGGGTATATTATATATTTAAATATACCGGCTGTATATTACACAGCAGTATATTTTTAATTGTTATTTTTAATTAAAATTCACAAAACAATTAAAAATTAATTAATTGTTAATTGCAGTAAATCACAATTAACAATTAATTAATTGTTAATTGTAATTTTCCACAATTACAATTGATTAATTTTTAACTGTAGTAGTAACAATTAACAATTAATTAATTGTTAATTTTTAATTGTTCTTGCAATTAAATTTTGCCCAACACTGCCCCCTGGGGTACATTTACTTTAATATTTCCTACAGCCATGATCACGTCGGTATTATATTTTACTGTATTATTTCTTTGTATTTGACTGTCAGTCCCTTACGGCGGGAGAGACTTCCGGGTTTATATCGAATATTCCTTCTCTAAGAATGGGGACGTCAATGTTAATTATATTTGCTGACATTACGAGCGTTGAAATACCTTAAAGTTAGTCGTCTATTACGACACCTCGGTAAGAGTGAGGGAGGGCTATTCTACTCCGCCGGACACCACACGGCAACGGCACCAACCTAAACATGTTTTAATAAACTTAATTTAGCTGTTTCTGCTTTCAGCATTTAGATCTCACCTCCGCCAAATAAGTTACTGGCACAGTTAGATAAAGTTATGATGTATAAATTAGGCATAGATAAACAAAATTTTATTAGGTGGGACCTAAAATTATATGGCGAAATGTAGGTGTAATATTACACCTCTGCCAACGCCTTCGGGGATACAGGCGTGAGTCGCTGAAAAACTTACCTTCACAAACATAGGTGCATTCTTTCTCGGTCTAGTGGTTAGTCATCCTGACTGCTAAACGGTCGGTCGTGGTTCGATTGTGGGATTAAAACTCAAGTGTTGTTCGAGTGATGAACTCAAATATTTCTCCGTATCTCGGTTTTTTGTCCTAAGATAATAATTGCAATGCCTAAGTATGTGTAAGTATTAAGTATGTATGAATATAAAATAAAGTCAGTTAATCTGGTTGCCTTAGTACAAGATCAAGATCGGCTTAGCTTTATTTCTTTTAAAAAGACAGCTCCCGCATTAGGAATAACTCCTGTGTAGCGGGGGACTTTACAAACATTCAACTAACGGACACAATGAACAACCAGACTCGAAACAACAATTTATGAATCATACAAAGTGTTGGCACACTCGTGTCGGTATCGAACCCACACCACTGCGCAGGGTCAAGCGGCGAGGCGGCCGTTTAAACCGCTACGCCGACCGTGCAGTCTAGCTTCATATTAGATGACCCCGTGTGAGGTTTCCCATGATATTATAATAAACACCGCCCGCAGCTCTGGCCGTATAAATTATTTACTTAAACTTGGCTCAGGTTTCAATTGGTGAAGTAGTTTTTGAGTTTATCGCGTTAAGACATAAGACATAAGACATTTATTTCATAACAAACTTACATTTGTGTCGAAAATAAATACAGGCAAAACTTTAATAACTAAAAATATACACAAAACATAAAAAAAGAGATTACATTATACAAAAGTTACACAGCCATTATTATTTTATATGCATAAGACTCATTATTTTTTGTCTTTTATGTACTCCTCTACGCTATAGTAACATTTTTTTAGGAGATATGCTTTAAGCCTACTATTAAATATTTTGTGGTTGACGATAACTTTAAAATCTAAAGGTAGCTTATTAAATAAAGACACGGCTTGTACTCTGGTGCCATGTTGCACAATATTCAATCTTGGATGAACTATGGTCGGTAGGTCCTTTCTGCGAGTATCAAGTCTTTGCAGCCTATCCGATTCTGTTTCATATTTAGATATATGTTTTATTAAATTAGTTAGGACTACTAAGATGTAAAGGCAAGGTACCGTTAATATTTCTAATTTAATGAAGTGGTCCTTGCAAGATTCCATCTGTTTTATTCGTACCATAGTTCGTATTGCTCTTTTCTGTATTACAAAAGCAGCATTGATGTTATAGTTATAATATACGTTAATACAGAGAGATAAGATGAAAAGTGGACATCATTTTATGTTAAGATCTATGCTGTACTACGTACAAAACAGTAACAAATACATTTTAACAAACAAAAGATACAAAATCAAACGCGTATCCTTGCCAACATAAGCGACCATAAATATTCTTGGTGAATAAGCCCGGGCACTATATCCCCGACCAAAGGGTTCTTCGTAAGCCGTTCGTAATAAACAATAAATAATATTATCTCCAATATATCTTTACTTATGTTATAAACTTTGTATGTATGTTTGAACGTATCTAAGTCTCTGTTTGTTTTGAAGAGTTATTAGTTTGTTTTGCACATATATTGTTTTGTTATTTGAATAGGACATAACATATAGAATTATTAAGTAATTATAAATGTCAAATGATCCGCCTTTCTGCACATATATTGAACCAGTCTAGCACTAACACCCCATTGAAAATAGCTCTTCATGCTTCCCTTTTGTCGGCCAAGTAATGCAAGCTAAAGTAGAGTATCTTGCCCTCTTGGAAATCGACTCCAACCAGTCAACAATGGCAAGGCGGAGACGAGGACCTGATCGCCTCTCTGAAGCATTCGGGACTGCAGTGTTGCCACACATATTTGGTTCAGATCACCACAAGGCTGCCCTGCTGTTAGTAAGCTTTCTTTTCATCTTTTAGTTAGAACACAAGATTAATTATTATTGATGCTTAAAAGCTTATGTACCATGCCCTCTGAGATTGTGTTAGTCTCATAACGAGGTTGCAACTGTCCACGAGGAGTCATTATTATACAATCGTTTAAACTACAACGCCTTACGTGCAGTAAATTGATATACTTAAAATTAAATCTTTAATATGGATTACGCAACAAATAACAATAAAGAAATTTAAAAGCACACAACAGAAAAACCTTCTGTCCTGTACAAACGACTATAAAACCCGTACAAAATAGTTTAATCTATTTCGTTACGATAACAATGAAAGTACACTAAACACTCACGTCTCGCACGATATAAAAATAGCTCCGTCTTACGCAAGAAAAGTCAATAGCTAATAAATCACCAGCTTTATTCGCTTTCGTAACTGTTCCATCCGTCTTCCTCCATGATATAAAACTCCTCAAAACTATTTCTTTACGTAACTCAGTTGACATTTTGTAACACAAGCTGATGCTGAACAGGCGAACGATTAGATCTACGTTTATTGGTGAGAACCAGGTCAGTCCATCGATGTATGTCAAGGCATGCAACAGGTGACGCCAAAGTTCCTCTCAGTTTATATAGGGTGCATATAAATGATATTGGAACGGGCTCAGGGCTCAGATGTAGTACGGATAATCTAGTAGCTTAAACGTGTTTACTATCAGCGGGTTGGGTATTAGTTTTAGAGGCTATTTTGAGAGGTCGAGTTTCGAATTCTTGTTGCGTTGGCTCATACGACATTCATCTAGAATGTTGTATCAGAACTATAAGTTTATCTTTTGCCCGTTGCTTCGCCTGTGTGAGCTATCGCAAGAAAAGGTAGCTGATGTACTATTCCAATGTATTAGCTACATTACTGCAATTTTTCATCAAAATCCGTTCAGTAATCTTTGCGTGAAAGAGTAATTTCACAAACCTCTTTATGTTTATTCAGCGAAAAGAAATTGAAAGCAGTGATAGCCGAATGGAGAGACCGACAGACTGCTATGCAGAGGATCTCGGCTTCGAATCCACGGTACGCAGCAATGACTTTTCGGAGTTAAGTGCGTATTAAATTGTTAATTATCGCTTGCCAATCCGTGAAGGAAAACATCGTGAGGAAACCTGCATGTCTGAGTGTTCTCCATAATGTTCTCGAAAGACATGTGAAGTCTGCCAACCCGCACTTGGCCAGCGTGGTGGACTATGTCCTTACCCTTCTCGTAAGTGAGAAGATGCCCGTGCCCAGCAGTGGGACAGTATAAACGCTTATTCATCCACCCTGACAAACTTTCATATTTATGTTAGTAGTAAAATTTGTAGGCGAAATTGTTAAACATTTAAGATGATTATCATTGTAGTATTTCATTTGATTACTGTTTAAAATAAGACAGTCCTGAGCTTTCTAGTTTTAAATCTTGGCTTATCCCACAACAACGAATGAAAACTTCAAAGCTGGCACTTAAACTAGCCACAAATATTATTTTTATACCAGTTACGTAGAATATGCACATCACAAGTTGAACAAACGAAAGTTATGGTTTTTTAAAAGGAGGAATGCGTTTCGGCTTGTAATGTTTTGATCGATGGACGACGAGTGGAGCAAGTGAATGAGTTTGTATATTTAGGTACGCTGTTTACAAGAGATGGTAAGAATGTAGAAGGTATTGAAAGAAGAGTTAATTTATGAATAGCCAAAACGTGTCCAAAAAGGCAGGTTTGGCTGTGCATAGAGGGGCGTTAGTACCTACGCTTATGTATGGTAGTGAAAGTTGGGTATGGCCGAAGAGTCATGAAAGTAGATTAAATGCTGTAAAAATGAGAGCATTGAGAAGTATGTGAGGTGTGTCTTTGACTTACAGAGTAAAGAATTGTGTGATATCAGAGTGTTGTGGGGTAAAAGAAGATGTAGTGACAAGCATCGAGAAAAGTATGCTAAGGTGGTTTGGGCACGTGGAGACGATGGATGACGAAAGATTGACCAAGCCGATATACAAGGCAAGTGTGAATGGGACTGCGAAGTGGAAGATCTAGGCGGATGTTCTCTGACCAGATTGGAAACATCCTAAGAACAGGACAGGTTAGAAGTACCCTGAACAAAATGCATGCATGAGGAATTTGATGGGAGTGAATGAAGCAAGAGAGATATGTCAGGATCGTTGCAAATGGCGTCCCGTAGTCTCTGTCTGCCCCTCCGGGAAACAGGAGTGAGTCTATGTATGTATGTATGTACCAGTTGAATGAGTAAGAGCAAGTTTTCCTTTAGTTCAAGCGACGACGCGAGAAGACTTAACATAGTTTTTCTTCCCACTAGCAGCATAAATTTTAAAACTGTGTATAATAGGAACATACTGCAATTTAATTTGAGGCTATATTGCTCCCACACTTATTACAAAAGGCTGACTATAATAAGAGACTTGTGGCATAACTTTTCCGTAACATTATTAATACATTTACAGCACAACGCTTTCTTAACGTGTCTTAATGCGTAGATATTTTCTGTCTTCCTGTGACCACGGTTCGTATAAGCCGGCCGAAAGTGGTTATTCTCTGATAAAAAATATCTATGCGCTCAAGACTCGTCAACAAACAAAGTACTAGGCTTTTTTTAAAAACAAATACTAAATATAATTTTAGGTTCAGTTCAAGTATTAGCTGTGAATATAGTAATTATATATAACTATTTACACCTAAAAACCATTTTATGCCCTTTGTAGAAATAAAAAACAAACCACTACAAAAAATCTTTCTTGAACCTAAATGCGTCGAAATCGAAATCTATAAAAAATGTGTCAATGTTATTGAATATTGGTGGAAACTACGTTATTGCCCGCATAAATCAGTTTGGGACAAAAAGGCAGAAAATATTCTTTCTTGGCGTCAAAACTTCCACGTTTTCGTAAGTAAATATTTCTTTGGAGATTTAATTGCTTTCAAGCATACAAGCGTAACAATACCCAACGATAAACTTGCATTAAATTCTGCCATAAAATAAATCAATAGTTGTGCGGAAAATAAGAGATAACCATGCTCCAGATCAAATCGATTGCAAGTTGTATTTAACAGAATCAACCACCAAAGAAATGCATTTACAGTAATTTTGTTCGATTTGCAATTGATGTAAAAAAGATTCTTTATACATATTTCAACTGTATGGTTGGCCTAGTGGCTTAAGCGACCGCCTGACGTTGCGCCGTGTGTTATGGATTCGATCCCCACACGAAAGAGAAGTTGGTGTGAATTTTGGGTCTGTTCATTGTATATTTGTATAGTTCTTTGTATGTTTCTTCGTTCTTATTTTTATTTTTTGTACATAATAAAATAAGAAAGCTACAGCTGCTATGACAATGTTGATGACTTCGTTAGTCATCGTAATCGATAACCAATCACAAAGTGTCACCTCACTAGCGTGCTACACGACTGCCACAACTGGAATAATGCGCGGCTTTCTGCGGCCGATGCCGGCGGCACAGACGCTGAGACGCTCGCCAAAAGCCGGCAGCACGAGCCGCGCGACAAAAGCCGGCGGCTCGTGCCGCCGGCACTGTGTGTAGCAGCCTTTAGAATCAGCGCCCTTTTTATACTCATAAAAGGCTGCTACACACAGTGCCGGTGGCATGCAGAGCCGCCGCGCGCCGGCATGGCCGCCCGGGTAGGCCGGCGGCCCGCTCAGGTTGCGACTTAGGGATGCTCGATCCAAGTGCTTTGTATCGATATTTTGGATTGAAATGGATCGTAACAATTGTGTTATCGACCCAAGTATCGATGCGCTTATTTTGATACGATCCAGTGGATCGATCCGGTATCGTATCAAGTACAAGTAAACAATCCTTTTCAGCTTCAAGTTAAATAAACAAAATTTTACTTATTAGTTCCTAACACAAACATAACGTATAAAAGAAACTTGCATTAAATTCTGCTATAAAATAAATCAATTGTGGTGTGGTGAGTATGCTCCAGATCAAATCGATTCCACGTTGCATTTAACCCCCAAAAAAAAGCATTTACAGTAATTTTGTTCCAATTGCAATTAATGTAATTAGTATTAGTATTTCAACTGTATGGTTGGCCTAGTGGCTTATGCGACCGCCTGACGTTGCGCCGAGTGTTATGGATTCGATGCCCACACGAAACAGAAATTGGTGTGAATTTTGTTTGTATAGTTCTTTATATGTTTCTTTGTTCTTCTTCTTTTAATTTTTTTACATAATAAAATGATAAAGCTATGGCAATGTTGACGACTTCGTTATTCATTGTAATCGATAACCAATCATAAAGTGTCACCTCACTTCTACACGACTGTCACAACTGAAATGATGCGCGGCTTTCTGCGGCCGATGCCGGCGGCACAGACGCCCGCTTAAAGCCGGCGGCACGAGCCGCGCGACAAAAACCGGCGACTCGTGCCGCCGGCACTGTGTGTAGCAGCTTTTAGACATTTAAGTACTGGTGTAAAGCACAACACAGGGGTTCTTTACCTAAGGTAGGCCAGTGGATGATCGATAGACTGCCACTACAGAGGGTATGGTGAGGGTAGGTACACATCACAATTTTTTTCGATAGTGATTGTCGATTGCCCCGTAATTTACATATTATATATTTAAGGTAACCTAGAGCTGTTGAATGAAGGAAGAAAACTAAAATCAAACTACAGTGTTTCTTTAAGTTAGCTAGGAAATTAACAATATTTAGAGTAAAACACAAAGAACAGGTATATTAAACGCGGCAGACAAGAGGCAGTAAGGGCTTGCTCTCTGGCGACCAACATTTTATATGTCCAAAGCCTTTGATCATGACATCCTGTTAAATAAATGCGAAAGATACGGCATTCGAGGCCTGACTCTGCAATGGACACAAACTTACTTAAAAGACCGTCGACAATGCGTAGAAGTGTCGCGTTTATATGAAAATTGTATCCTAACGTCATACAGATCACATTTCCTACAAAATAAATATGGTGTGCCTGAGGGTAGCATACTCGGTCCACTCTTATTTCTAATATACGTGAATGATCTCCCAACTGTCACACCCTATGAATCAATACTATTTGCAGATGATATTTCTATTATAATACCAAAAAATGACAAATTTATTAATTTTGACACTATGCTAAATACAGCAGTAAAATCAGTAATGACTTGGCTTAACTCAAAAAATCTATGTGCTAATATGGACAAAAATAAATTAATACAATTTTCCAATTATAAAACCAGACATGAGTCGTTGAACATTTCATATAATACAAAAAAACTAAAAAAAGTAACGGACACAAAATTCTTAGGATTACATGTAAATCAATATTGTAACTGGAAAACGCATGTTAAAAATGTATGCATTAAATTAAATAAATTTGTATTTGCTCTTCGCAACTTACAACGAGTTGCTGGAAGACCTGCGGCGCTAATCGCATATTATGGCTATGTTGAATCTACTTTGAAATATGGACTATTGTTATGGGGCAACTCGCCGGACATAAATAAAGCATTTATAACTAAACAAAAATGCATACGGGCTCTGTACAATATGGGACCATTAGACTCATGTAGACCTATATTTATAAGAAATAATATACTAACACTAACAGGATTGTATACATTAGAAATCTGCACTCATGTTAAAAAATATTCATATTAATTTATTGGTGCACGTAATAATTCAATATTAGGTAAACGGGACCCCACGCGGCTATTAATGCCTGCCTGTTAATCTGCATTGTTCCATAAAAATTGCTATGTCATGTTTATAAAGGTATTTAATAAGGTATCCAAAGCTATTCGGGATCTTCCGGAAAATGAAAAAGCTATTAACAAACTGATTGATTCAACACAAATTTTTCACTATTACAGAATTCTTTGAGCTTAAAGGTTGACGTAATAATTCTACATTCCATACTATGAATTTGACATACATACCTCATCTAATTTTTCGATGACATATTGTAATATAATATTATAACAATAAATTTATAATTATAATTTTAAGTACGGCTCACTATTATTGAATTTTTTGTAATATAATGCATTATATACCTACATGTATGTGTTAACGCATGAAAACTTACTACTAATTATTTCACATATTTTGCATGCCTAAAAGGTAAAATGTGACGAAACTGTAGTAACCGTAATACCTGAATCTGTACCACATTTTCTGCAATTAAAATATATTTCATATCATTTACTATTTCATTTAATTTCCAGTGAAACAACTTTCGAGTAAACGAAAACATTAAACTTATAGCCCGCGAACAATACTAATGTTATTTTAGACATAACTTAGCGAACAACTATCGTGCACTTATGCGTACGAGGGATAAAGCTTTAACTAAACCCGCTACAATATAAATCAAGCTAAATAGCCTCTGTAGGTTAGTAAGAAAACTAGCAATGTTTATAATTAAACACAAAGAACAGGTACATTAAACGCGACAGACAAGTGGCGGTAAAGATTTGCTCCCTGGCGAGTGAAACAACGGCCAAGTAAATGAAAACATTAAGCTTATAGCCCGCGAACAATATTAATGTTATTTTAGACATAATTTAGCGAACAACTCTTGTTCTGAATAAGATTTTTTATACAAAGAAATACAAAAATCAGCAATTTATTGAGGGGCTTGTATGCCTATTATGAAACTATACAATATACTTACTTAGAGCCAAATTGACCATATAAGACACAGTAAAATTACTTACCGTCATCCTCATGTTTTAAATCTCTGAATTACTAATATATCCGAGTGTTGAAATTGGCCCTTAATACATTATTACGATTTGTCTCTGCACCACCCAAAAGTTGACTGGTAGAGAATGCCTCGGGCATTAAGTCTGCCTTTGTACAAATTATTTGTTTTGTGCAAGAAGTCTTAAATAAATAAATAAATTATCCATCCTTTTCCCTCAAAACGGTTATATACATGAGGTAGCCGATTTACATCATTATTATCAGTCAATAAATGTAAAAAGGCCCAAAGTTTGTTTGTTGCTTGTTTTCCTAGCATTAACTTTGGCACAGGCATGGGCAAAAGCTAGTCTTCATATAAACTACGGCGGATGAAGTGACCGCTGAGAAAACTGAAGTCACATCATAGCCGTGAAACAGCTATTTTTTCGTCGCGCATCTAGCCATAACGGTACATATTACAAACTAGCAAAAAATAGAGCTTAAAGTCAAAAGTCTGAACAAAAGACTTTTGAAAGAATTTTTCATGTAAGTAAAATAGAATCACGGTAAAAAATCACGAAATCGAGGCAGAAAATAATCTTTCGTCTCACTGTTTGCAATATTTTGATCGTAAGCTGTCATATTTTATTTGATAATATTGTAGGAAATCTAATGAACTAAAGAATTACCCTATTTATTTTCATATTATACGTGTATATTTTGTAAAATTAAATAAAATCTGCCAAACGTCTATGATTTTGACGCTCGGTAGATCCCATCAATATCAAATGCTGCAGCAATTTAAACCTTATTAGCATATGCGGTGTACTGAGTGTCAGTTGCTAGTTTACGCCCCGCCCAGACCTCATCATTCGGCTATGAGCCCTGTGAGAGATAGGTCATGTCGCTTGCGTCTCCGCTGCACGAAATTTTACGTAAACCTGTTTGTTATTATAATACGCCGATTTGAGTTCGTAATTTCATGTTTTATGTTATAGACTGAATATTTGAATCAAATAGGCTTTTCATGTAACTATGGGCACATATAATTAGGACCTAAGTTTATACTCTTGTTGCGTTTCATGTGTTATTGTTTCTGTGCTTATAAATATATAATTAGAAGAATACAATATGGACAATTAGAGAAATGAAGTTCTACGAAGGATTTGTACAAGAAAGCGTCGTAATAAAATAGAAATTCATCCATGGCCAAGTGATTATGAAATATGTAACATTTTTACAAAAATTATTTTCATAAGAGTCTTTTATGACTAACTATGTTACTTATATATTATCGATTATGCATAATATAATAATATAAATTATTCTCACAATACATAGCTGCCACAGTTTTCAATTTTTGAAAGAGTAATAACATAAAATCGAATCATTTTATGTAACTATATTTCAAATTCATTAGCTTGTCAGAGCGCCTGGAGCGCTAAGATGCCGCCACGGCGAACAATAAACAGCGCTAATATGGCGCTCCGCAATCCGCACACAAGTGGTAACTAATGTTGTATTATTGTGTTGTGAACATAAACCTTTTTAGGTACATCGGGTAAAACTTTGATTATTCATAAACTATTAGGTATGTCTCAGTACATCTAATATATTTTTAATTTCTAAAATCAATCATTTATAAGTAAGAAGGTGACTTCTCTGTTTGCTATAACACAAGATATAGTATTTTTTAATAATAAAGTACGTAACTAATTATCATTATTGTAATTACAGTGAAGTTAAAGATAACAGTTCTGCAACGTCTTACACACATTTGACTGCAGTCATTCCTAACACGATCTGTTCAAGAGCTAGCCAAGAAATGCCAAACATTTTTTTTTAACAAATTTGACTCAAATTCCGTAGTGATAAGCAAAAATTACAAGAGGGATAGCAGTGACTGGTTCGAATTGCGTAAGAATATGTTGACAGATTGAAATTTTGGTATAGTGGTAAAAAGAAGAGATAACAGCAGTAAAGCCAACTTAGTAAAAAAAATGTTGTACAAATAAAATATTTGCCATGTAAAATCAGTTGCGCATGGAATCTAAAATGAACAACTGGCTTTGCAACAACTGGCGAAGCAAGAAAATGTAACAATCGAGCCTTGTGGATTATCCGATTATTGGTGCCACGCCAGATGGATTAATAGGTCCAAACACGATTGTGGAAATTTAATGTTCTATAGTTGCCTATAAGAATGGCCTGGAGAATATTATAAGAGCAAATAAAATACAAATATGGAAACATGATAAAAAAGTGAACTGACTAGTCTAAACAAATATTGTAATTGTTATTACCAAATCCAGGGGCAACGCCACGTTACACGCAAACAAAAGTGTTTATTTGCTGTGTGGAGTGGCAAAAGTTTACCACTAAAAATAGAAATTATAGAAAGAGATGATGTTTTCTGGGAGAAGAAAAGCTTGTGGCGTTTTTATGAATTGGCAGTTGCCTGAAATTGTTGATTCTCGTCAAGCTCAAGGGATGGCATTGCGAGATCACGGAGAGGAAAATGTTTCATCAGTGCTTGAAATTTCTACAATACCAAGCCGTAAAAGGAAAGTAAATGAAACAGTGCCTCGTGAACAACAGCAAATAATAAGTATTGAAGCCTTATCACCTCACACACTGCCTTTAACATTCGATGAGAATAAAGAAAACCTGCCGGGTAGTAGCAGACAGCTGTCTGCTACAACCCGAAAATACAGAGAACAGAGTTTACAGCTCATCAAAAGTTAGCTAACTTTTGATGAGCTGTAAACTCTGTATTTCGTTAAAAAATGATAAATGAATATAAATAAATATCTTTTAATATTTATTTTCTTTGAAACAACACATATTTGAAGCGAAAGATTTTTTTTATATTTTTCCATACAAACATATATGAGGAGAGCTAACGAAAAAGCAGTAACTCAAATTCTAATTCTATAATTTTCTAAGCGACATAGCAGTATCTCATGAATAAGGTATATCCACATATTATATTTTTGATGTTTTATCTATTTACAAAAATAATAATGGGTTGGGATTCGAAACGAGTCGCCTGAATTTGAGGGTATTGGTAGTGTAGGGGGCTTAAGGTAGTTCGTTTTAATCCCCTAAAAGTAATTTTGGCTGCCGGAGTTGCGTCTAAATATTTTTAAACAATTTCCAAAATTTCATAAATACTTCGGCAATTATGCAAAACGGAACATAGTTTTTATATTTTAGTACAGTTTTACAAATGTCATTTTCAGGTTTTATGTGAAAAATGTGAAACGAAACGCAAAACTGCCATCTTGGAATGATCATATTGACAGCTAATGTCAAATTTGTGCGTCATTGCTTTCGAGTGCCTTGGGTTAGGTGCGACTGTAATAAGTAAATAAATAGGTTATGTTAGGTTCTCTTTTGACCCTTAATCCGAAAATAGGAGACCTTCGCAGTGCTCCGACAACCTTAGTTTATTAAACTAGCGTGATGCATGTGGAAGTTGGTAGTGCCATACACACCGATGTTTTTGAGATTTTTTTTTTTTCAGAGGAAACCAAGTATTTCCTGCAAGTGAAAATTGTGAGGGAGGTTTCAAGGTGATTGGAGAGGGAGGAGGGGAGGCCTCCTCCCTCTCCAATCACTCACAACCCCTAAAAACGGCGACGTATTTCGAAACCTTTACCATAATAATTATACCTATAATAACAATAAACATCCATAAATCCATAAATAAATAAAAGAAATCAACTTTTACTAAACTTCAATTATCTCGTAACTCGCTTTAGTTGAGATACGGCTTTTGCACTTAGTAGAGCAGTATTGTGTTTTTTAGGGTACCGTAGCCAAAAATTGTAAAAACGGAACGCTTATAGATTCGCAATATCTGTCTGTCTGTCCGCCCGTATGTCACAGCCAATTTATTGCAAAACAGATTTGAAAACTGGCAGGAATGGAATTAGATGTAGGTATTCTATGAACTGCTTCACTATTTTTATACAAAAACAAAACAAACATAATAATGGCCTCTCCATACATGGAACTGACTTAATTATTTTTATCATCTTACGGCACGTAGGTATTTACCTACTTTCGTCAACTATTAATACCTATAACGTCTAATGTAAACCAGTTTTGCTCATGGCTGCACTGACAACAAAAATTGCGCTATGCCTATATTGTACAAACAGATTGATGTATGTAATATAAATTTTAATATCAGTATCTCAATTCAATATGCTAAAACGTTTTGCTTGCGATTTTGAAATATTGGAATATGGATGTCGCCAGAATACGGCCGCACGCGACGAGAATGAAGGGGGGCGCCCCGCAGTAGACGGAGCTAAGCTCCCTTCACCTCCCCTGCTTCACCCCCTCATTTACCAAAACAGTCGCTTAGGACAGCGCCTTAATATACCTGTTCTGTGTTTCATTATAAACATTGCAAGTTGCCAGGCTAACTCTACAGAGTGCCTTACGTTTTATACCAATTTTCGTATAAGATGTTGGTAAAGGGCCAATTACATCAGTTCTGGTTTACTAGATAAATACATCATCATCCAGAATTTTTGTGTTTTACTCTAAACATTGTTAATTTCCTAGCTAACTTAAAGAAACGCTGTAGTTTTCTTCCTTCATTCAACAGCTCTAGGTTACGTTTAATATATAATATGTATATGTAAATTACAGGGCAATCGACAATCACTATCGTAAAAATTGTGATGTGTACCTATCGAGATCAAACCCTCTGTATTGCCAGTCTATTGATCATCCACTGGCCTATCTTAGGTAAGGAACCCCTATGTCGTGCTTTACACCAGTACTTAAATGTCTAACGAGACTATTAGCTGTCCTTGGTCAGTTATTAGAGTCTTTGCTATCACCAAATGGTTGACTGCAAAATCTCATTCTCATACATTCTCAGCATACGTATTAAAGTAATTAACATTGCTATTATTTTTTCACTACATTACATACGTATTTTTATCTAAAATTGTAATACCCTCTATTTGCATTACAATGCATAATAGTCCTTGACGGCTAATGCTTGAATGGACGATTCATTTATTCAATGAACATTCTCTCGGCCACTCATTCATAGAAAACTGAGTAGAAAACACAATCCGATGCGCTCGTAAAATTACTATGCGTCTCTTCTCAGGTGTAAATGTTTGAAGTAAGCTCATAGTTTTTTTTCACGGCAAGAGAAGTCATGGATTTTATACAATCACCATTGTAGATCATCATCGTCTTGCCCTGGTCCCAATCTATTTGGGGTCGGCGAAGTGGGTGAAGTTCATAATATCGACAGTCATTACATCGATGGTCGCTGTATCGAAAACGTTCCATCGAAGGGCTTAAGTATCGACAGTACCCCAAATCGATGGTACGCTATATCGACAGTACCCCAAATCGTTGGTACGCTTCATCGTTAGTACACTAAAACGACGGTATGCTACAACGACAGTAAACCAAATCGACGCTGCATCGACTACCCGACCCGAGCCAGATTTAAATAAAAAACACAGGATTTTTTAAAGTTTTTAATCACAATTTGCTAGGACAAAAATAAATGAAGGTTAGGTGAGACTCTAACTCAAGTAAGTAGGTTATGTTAGGTTCTTTTGTGACCCTCAATCCAAAAATAAGAGCCCTGCGAAGCAGGGCTCCGTCAACTTAGTGTTTTTTTTATTTAAAAATTCGGACATTTACCAACTCATGCTGGTAAATCTTAGGAGTTACTGGTTCGGGTTGTCAATGCAGCGTACTATCGAGATATAACTAACGATGAAGTGTACCAACGATTTGGGTACTGTCGATGAAGCGTACCATCGATTTGGGGGTACTGTCAATACATTAGCCCGTCGATGGAAAGTTTTCGATACAGCTACCATCGATGTAGTGACTGTCGATATTATGAAGTAGACCCCGGCGCAGTACATTCTTCACTTCCATTCTTTTCTCTCACCCGTCATCTGGTCATTTACCTCTTTCTCTTTCATATCCATCCTCACACAGTCCATCCATATTTTCCTTGGCCTCCCTCTCCCTTTCCATCCCTCTACCTTCATATTCATTACTTGCTTACCTACATATCATCTCTTCGCATAATATGTCCATACCAAGCCAACGACTTCATTTCACTTTCTCGTCTATAGGCGCCACTTTCAAACTACCTCTCACGTATTCATTTCTAATCTTATCCATTCTCCTAACTCCACACATCCAGCGCAACATTCTCATCTCTGCCACATGTAATCGTTTTTCATCCATCTTCTTAGTAGCCCAACACTCAGCTCCACACAATACGACAGGCTTTATAACCGCCTTATATATGCGTCCCTTGAATTTCAAAGGCATTTTAGAATCGCATGTTGTGCCCGAGACCGTCGACAGTAGACAGTCGCCATTACATCCATCCTGAGTTGATCCTTTGCCGAACATCTCGATCAATTTTGCCGCCGTGTTGCAGGAGTGAAACGAGGTAGTGAAAGTCGGAGCATACTGGTAGGGGTATACCGCCGAATGTAACTGGGCTTGAACTAGAGAGGCCACCAAAGTCACAGAACATGTATTCAGTTTTGGTTCTGCTTATCATAAGGCCTACGTTCTCCAGTCTCTGCCGCCACTCCTCCAGCTTGCTCTGCACCTCCTGTCCACTTTCTGCTCTCAGGACGATATCGTCGGCAAATAGCATGCACCAGGGTGCCTCTTCCTGTATGTCCGATGATAGGGCATCCATAATCAACAAGAAGAGGTAAGGACTAAGAGCCGGCCCTTGATGCAAACCTACAGCCAAATCGAATCTAGCTGTGATTCCAGCTGCGGACCGGACTTGCGTGTGGCAGTCCGCATAAATAGCTTGGATCAACTTCAGGTACTTTTAGGCACTCCTTTCTTCTTGAGAGCCCACCACAAGACTTCACGCGGTACCCGGTCATATGCCTTTTCGAGGTCAACGAATACCATATGCAAATTTTTATGCGCCTCCCTGTATTTTTCACAAATTTGGCGAAGTGCAAAAATGGCGTCCACCGTACCTCGACCAGGCATAAAACGAATTAGTTACGTGAAATCTCACTCTCTGCTCGCAAACGTCACTCAATTACTCTCTCCCATACTTTCATACTACGAGGCATTAACTTTATTCCCCGATAGTTGTTGCATTCTTGGACATCTACCTTATTTTAAAAAATGGGCACTAGGTAACTGCTGCACCATTCCTTGGGTATTGTCTCCTCACGCAACAACTTATTGAAGATTAAAGTCAGCTACACCCATCCATCCTCACCTAACGCCTTCCATTCTTCTACTGGTATTCCATCTGGTCCTAATGCTTTCCCATTCTTCATTCCACTCACAGCCCGTCTTACCTCATCCTTACTAATTACATTCACTAGTTCAATATTCTTCGCCTCGTTCTCAAGCATTTTGCACCAATCATTCTCTTCAATATGTCCTCCATCTTTCTTTAATCCTATCATCATCCGTAAGAACCACTTCTGTTTCATCTTTCATACACTTGATATGCGACACATCCCTCGCCTTTCTCTCTCTAGCCTTAGCCAGTCGGTATAAATACTTTTGGCCCACGGGTTTCTCAATTAATCCGTATATGTCGTTAAGGGCTTTTGCTCTAGCTAAGACAATGGCTTTTTAGCTCTTTTCTTTTTTTTGCATCATACTTCTTTTGCTTACTCTCTTTCAACGAGTCATAACCTTCTTTCATCAGCTGCCATTCCTTAAACCTTGCTTTTTTTTCCTTGAAAATACTACGTACTTCCTCTTTTCACCACCAGGTATCCTCATAATTCATACGTTTTCCTTTCGATTCTCCTAAAACATCTTTTGCCACGCACTTCATACATTTACTCATCTCCTCTCAACACTCATTCACGCTGCAATCCTTCATATCGCCCATCTCAATCATTTTATCTACCACTCTATCTCTGAACTCTACTGCACATTCATTCTTCGCTAACAAATGCCATTTTTCTTTTGGGGGTAAATGCTCCTTGGTTCTTTTCGAGCTCGGCCGTATTTTTAACTCGACCACCAGGAGTCTGTGCTGTTAGACTAAGTCTTCTCCCGGTACCACCTTGCAGTCTTTGACCCAGTTAATACGTTTACGCCTTAGCAGAAAATAATCAACCTGGGTCATATGATGGCCACTGTTGTAGGTAATCAGGTGTTGCTCTTTTTTTTTAAACCAATTGTTAGCCACTACAAGATCAAAAGCGGCAGCAGCTTAGAGAATTGCTTCTCCCTCGCTATTTCTGCTGCCGAAAGCCCAGCCTCCATGTACTCTTCCATACTTTCCACTTGTTCGTCTCACATGCCCATTAAAATCTCCTCCCACAATTATCTCTTCATTATCCGGTATATCCGTCATCATGCTATCGTAATCCATCCAAAACTTCTCTTTCTCACAATCATCACATCCTACCTACCCTACACACTTATCACATTCAGAATAATATCTTGGAATATCACTTTCACAGCAATCAAGCTGTCATTCATCAAGCTGTATCCTTCTCCGATCTTCCTAGCTTGCGTACCTTTCCATCGTGTTTCCTGCCGACATGCCACATTTATTCGTCTTCTTTTCAAAATATCAGCTAACTCTCTAGCTCTTCCAGACATCGTACCTACATTCCGACTTGCATACCTCACCCTTACGTACATTCAGAATAATATCTTGGAATATCACTTTCACAGCAATCAAGCTGTCATTAATTCTATTTACACATGTAACACCATCTTTCATGTTTTCGTCGAAAACAATTCCCACACCATTTCTTTTCCCATCACTTCCACAGTAATAAAACTTGTATCCTTCTCCGATCTTCCTAGCTTGCGTACCTTTCCATTGTGTTTCCTGCCGACATGCCACATTTATTCGTCTTCTTTTCAAAATATCAGCTAACTCTCTAGCTCTTCCAGACATCGTACCTACATTCCAACTTGCATACCTCACCCTTACGTACATTCAGAATAATATCTTGGAATATCATTTTCACAGCAATCAAGCTGTCATTAATTCTATTTACACATGTAACACCATCTTTCAGGTTTTCGTCGAAAATAATTCCCACACCATTTCTTTTCCCATCACTTCCACAATAATAAAACCTGTATCCTTCTCCGATCTTCCTAGCTTGCGTACCTTTCCATTGTGTTTCCTGCCGACATGCCACATTTATTCGTCTTCTTTTCAAAATATCAGCTAACTCTCTAGCTCTTCCAGACATCGTACCTACATTCCGACTTGCATACCTCACCCTTACGTACATTCAGAATAATATCTTGGAATATCACTTTCACAGCAATCAAGCTGTCATTAATTCTATTTACACATGTAACACCATCTTTCATGTTTTCGTCGAAAACAATTCCCACACCATTTCTTTTCCCATCACTTCCACAGTAATAAAACTTGTATCCTTCTCCGATCTTCCTAGCTTGCGTACCTTTCCATCGTGTTTCCTGCCGACATGCCACATTTATTCGTCTTCTTTTCAAAATATCAGCTAACTCTCTAGCTCTTCCAGACATCGTACCTACATTCCAACTTGCATACCTCACCCTTACGTACATTCAGAATAATATCTTGGAATATCACTTTCACAGCAATCAAGCTGTCATTAATTCTATTTACACATGTAACACCATCTTTCAGGTTTTCGTCGAAAACAATTCCCACACCATTTCTTTTCCCATCACTTCCACAATAATAAAACCTGTATCCTTCTCCGATCTTCCTAGCTTGCGTACCTTTCCATTGTGTTTCCTGCCGACATGCCACATTTATTCGTCTTCTTTTCAAAATATCAGCTAACTCTCTAGCTCTTCCAGACATCGTACCTACATTCCAACTTGCATACCTCACCCTTACGTCACAGGCTCGCTTCTTACGTTGCACTCGCCCGGAGTAGTGCAACAACCCTTGCATACTTCTCGCCGGTGCCGAGTGCTGCCCCTGTTCGCCTGCGGGGAACGCCATAACCCTATCGCACTCGTTAACATATGTGGCCATAATGCAAATAGGTTTTGGCATGTATTTTACAAGCCAGCCGCCTGCCTGACGCCAACCCTCCTTGGGAATGTTACCGTCATAAAGGAGGAGGGATATGAGAAACAGGGTAAATGGATAGGATGTATAATGAGGAAGAAAGGGTTTGTAGGCGGGGGTATTATAGTCACTGGAAGGATATAGGGTAGTGACTACAGTAGCTCGGAGAGCCGGGAGCGCGTACCCGAAGCCCTGTCTAATGGTCGGACAGACCAATAGACAAAAGCATCCCCTGACCTAATCACTTTAATGGATATAAAATTAAAATAAAAATTCTCTCTCTTGCAGGGGGTTGTTAAAACTTGGACCCCATAAAAGTTTGTGGATGAAGTATTAAGGATCCAAAAAGATGTTAAAATACTGTTCGAAGTCTATCAAAAGACCCAAGACTCTTGACTCACTTGTCTCTGTCATTTAATGATCCCAGCGTTATCCCAATTGAATACAATACTTTCGCACTGGAGCCTGAGGTCCACATCCTGGTCCAACCCGATTTGACAGAATATTAGCTCTCACTTACACTCAATTGTCTGTATATTATTATAATAAAAATAAAAGTAAAGCCCTACTTGTTCCGTATCATGGTTTACATTTTACAAGTGGTACTTACATGATAATGAAAAGGAACCCTTCACTTATAAAAAAACAAATTCTAGCCTTCACGTTGCAACTGAGAATGACGTAAAATAGTTATCAGCGATATAAATTTTAATTAACTCATCATCATCATCGTGATCAGCCTTAAACAGTCCACTGCTGGACTAGGCCACTCCTTTGAAAGGAGGAATTGGCCTACTATACCACGCTGGCCAAACGGGTTGGTATAGGGTTTGTATCAAGTTTTCCTTCCCTACGGTGCTGTTCTATGCATAATATGCTACCTCTGTCGGCTCTTACGACACCCATGGGATGATATGGGGTGGTGACAATCCGTATACTTAATCCGTCACCACACGGACGAATTAACTCATCTTCTACTAAATTGTGTATCTTTGGGTGATCAACCGGCAGCGACACCAAAGAAGCTAACATTCTGTAACATTTAGTTGAACTAGTAGGTACTAAAAAGATGACGATGACTCACAATGATGAATCACAATCTTTAAAAAAAAGTAAACATGCGCAAAATATTTCATCTGGGTAAAATATACCACGAGCTCTCGATCATCAGTCATGTGTGACAGCTTTGTGACATATGCATAACAGGGAAACGCAATTTCCATAATTCACGTGAATGCATCCATGACGGGAAATTTTTAGACCAGGAGAAAGATGTGCCGCCTATGGTTTTCCTTCAAAGAGCGAAACAACAGCCAGTAGATCGCAACGTAGCATATTTCTCATTTTTACACGGTTAGCAGACACAAATCTGCCTGAACTGTTATGAGGCAAACAGACAGACATTCTGTAATTTAAAAAGTTAATGGACAATCAAATATTTTCCATAATTTTGAAGTGCACTTCACTTTAGTAAGGGTTTGCACAAAAGTGAAATGCAGACTACTACTTGAGCAGTATTAAAGGAATCCTTTTGTTTCCAGCTACTCCGCTAATTACACCAGCAAATATTCATCTTAGATCGTACAAAATGCAACGCAAACACAAATAAAGCTGCTCGCCAACTGCGCTAGTTCGGCCCACTTTGATCTCGACTAACCTCCACCGCAGACCTTAACGAGCAGCACAGTTTTATTTAAGCACTTAATATAATTTACTTTACAGAAATTCTCAAGGAAACAACTTCACTTTTCTTTGGATTCGTTATTCGACTTAGTTGAAGGATTGAGAGAATTTTTGCCGTTTGCTTTTATTGCACAAGTGACCGACTTGGGTGGCTTGGAGTTTGTGGGTGATCTTGGGCTTCAAGGTTTAATTGCGATAAGAGGAAAGTTCTGGCTGAGTTTTGTAACTGAAGTTATCCGGGTTGGAGTTACAGTATTGTGTTGTAAACATTAGCGGATGGATGCGGGCGGCTCAAGGACTGTCTTAAAATATCGTAAATATATGACAATTTCGGATGCTTACTGTGCACCTAAAATAGGAGTGTTGACATCAACTATCATCATTAGTGGGGTGAAAACTATTGAATACTACAGACGATTCTACATTTGATGCACTCCTAACCTATCATATATTTAAAACTTATGAGACTACATTACGTGCTTTTTCTACACAATATCACTTGAACAGCATATACGTTGAAAACTTAACATCACTTTACACTACTTGAAATACTTCAAGTAGTATAAATACATCTAAACTGTAAACACACAAAAAGTACATCCTTAATCTTTATACGTACTTTTTTACGTGTATAAGTATAAAGACTTTGACACCGTTGCGAGTCAATGAAGACCATACCTACTTCCGTCCTCGTTTTACAGCCTATTTACGTACTTTACCCATCAAAATCATTAGGGTGTAAAGTTTTACGACAAGGGGCTTCATCGCAGCATCCGGAGGAGAGATTCGCGGATGTTTGTCGTCACGGTCGTTCCTGTGTTCATCTCAAGCGTGTGAAAATATAGTAATGAAAATGATGGATGGTACAGTATTTTAAGAGGTAGCCTCGTCGTTTAACAACTCGCTGAGGTAAAGGGATTCGGTGAATAGCTATATTTTGTGTAATTCAATTATGGGTTGTTCGAGTCGGAGTTGTACATTTGATTTTTGTAAGATTTTTTGTGTTAGTAATGTGTGCGAAATTGTTATTCACAAATGGTTCTTTCGAGTCGGGTTTTTTTTATGGTAACAGGCGGCAAACTAGCAGACGGATTGCCTGATGGTAAGCAATTACCGCCGCCCATGGACTCAAGCAACACCACAGGAGACACAAGTGCGTTGCCGCTCCTTGGGGTTGGGAAAAGGGATAGGATGAGGAGTGGGATCAGGGAGAAGGGATAGGGGATAAGGCTTCCGGCACTCTCACTCACCGAAAGAAACGCAACAGTTTAGGTACTGTTACTTTGCGTCGATTTTCTGTGAGAGGGTAGTACTTCCCCGGTCGAGTCGGCCCATTCATGCTGAAATTAGCAAGGCCTTGTACCTTGTACCTTCGTTTTTACATTTAAATTTTGTGACATTTTTATGTTTTAAATTGCGGGCGCTTTCGATTAAAAATATGTCTGTTGAAAGCAAATTAATAATGTCATGAAATATTTGAAAGTAATAATTTTACTTAAATATTCGATTGCAACTTTGTATATTATTCGAATGTTTCATTAACTTTTCAATAAAGGAGTCGTGATTAAACCCAAAATGCTTAGAAATGGCTTCACATTTCATTAGAATACTAATAATTAATACCTAACTAAAAGAGGGATTTTACTCAAAAGATAGTAGATTATTACGCTAGTACACTAAAGCAGAAGGCTGTATAATATAGCAATCGATCGATATGAGAGTCGTCTACTTATTTTATTAATATTCAAGTATTAAAGAATTCATTACCTTTTTACTAATGTGGCATCGATAGAAGTCAGTCAAAAAATTTCCATCGCTCTCTGAGTCACTGATAAACAAAAATCATTCGCCCAGCTGCCATCATCGACATTTAAAATCAATAAGGGAAAGAAAAAAGATCGGCAATAAAATAACAGTAATCCAATGTATCATTTACTTTGCAACTATAATTAATCACATAAATAGTTTGAATCGTCAAAACATCGAATGAACGTATGCAAAGTATCCTACGTACATATATTATGATAAACACAACAGTTTGTATAGTACGCAACTGAAAAGACCCTTCGACTATATTCTTGCATTTCCGCCAAAACACAAACAATAAGCTTCACTCGAAATTCCAATTTGTAATTTGAATTTCGAGTCTAATCATAGCGAAGACACAATCCTTCGCTATTTAAAAAACGAATAATACAAAAGCACCTGTCGCATTGTGCTGCCATCTTCTGCACAATTTAATTTCAATTCTGTGCTTTTCGGGACAATACGAATGAAATCCTTGTTCCATTGGTAGCATCTCTTTAATTTGGACTTATTAATATAACGTAGAGAAACTACTATTGTTTAATACCTTGTGAAGTGGCAATTACCATTTTTCTGGCGTTGGTTATTAGCAATTTAAGCTTCCCCTTAGATATTGATTGTATTCTGTCTGCGTAGCATAGTTATTACTTTAACTTTACTTGTTTATGGAATTTTTTTTTGCAATTTAATAAATATAATTATTTTTTACAACGACTCCGATATTTTTTTTACTTGATTTGCCTAACATGAGTACAAACTGAAACTTGTCTTATAAAATACTGGGGCTTGCGATTTGTACTTTGAACATCATTAGTACAACGATTACAGTTTTATTTATATAAGCATAGAACTCAATTACTCTAAGCTAACTTAACCAAACCTATTTCAATTTAGTTTGAGTGTAGTTCAATTTTGTCGAAAATAAACGAACATTGCCCAAGTGTCTTCTCAATTTGTTTTACAGTAGGTATCTGTAGTTTTACAAGAATATTTCAGACTTTAAAATAATGTGTAAATGACAGCATAGAAATATTGCCAACTGATGGTATTACTTTCATAGTACAAGAGAACACAGTAGAAATTTCGCAGTAAATTGTATCCAGTAAAAGTAAAACTAATAATTTATCAATTGACGTTAAATAATTCAATTCTGCAAACTAAAATTAGCATTATAAAGTGTTAATTACTCAAAAATTTACAGATATTCAACAAAATATCAACATGTAATATAATGTACAAAATTTAATATCTTTGAAATAAAAATTTGTAATATTCGCCGCAACGTCCTAGTTACGTAAAAGTACAGCGCTAAGAACACGGCGGCAGGTGTTTGATATTAATTACTCACGTAAAACGTCTTCTGCATCAACTCATAGTGATAAAAGTAAAAGAAAAAAGTCAAGTCTTGCTACAAAATATTATAAATACCTACTACTACTACATCCTACGGTTGTATTTCTTCGAAACATTCAACTGCTATATTAAAAATGCTATATTTGCGAAAGTGACTGCCATTGATGAATAGTTTATTATGTTGCAATTGTTTGAATGTTAGATAAGAAACTTTAACTACAATAAATATTGCTTGGTCAATCAAAAAACCTACATATTTATTATTGTTTTAATGGAATTATATTGTGTCCTGAGTTTAATTTAAACGTTTACTGAAAATAATCATATATTACTTTCCCTTATATAATTTATAAACTTTGCACCTATTAAAATCTCGAATTTCTGTTACCCGAATCTTAAAATCCCCAAAACGGTTGGTAGAACTTTTAAAATACAGATGTAATGAATGACAACTCTTTACAATTCCTTTTTTAATTTCCCAGATGAATCAATTGCCAGGTCCACTAAAACCATATTTCCAAAAAGTATTTTTTTGTTTCCCATTTTCTCATAATCCAGATATAGTTAGACCAGATTCTCAGAATACTTCTTTATTGGTTTCCCATCGTACCATTTTCCAAACAAACTATTACCAAATGTTCATAATCTTTTTATTTGGTTCCTATACTATCATATTCCTGATTGAGGCAACGATAGCCTAGCGGAGATACCAACAGACTGCCATGCAGAGGGTATCGGGTTCAAATCCACGGCGCGCACCAATGACTTTTCGGAGTTATATGCGTATTAAATTGTTACTTATCGCTTGTCCCGTGCCTCGGAGCACACGTTAAGCCGTCGGTCCCGGTTGTCAAGAAGATCTTTGACAATCGTTACAGGACGTCAGTACCTTCTAAAATAAACTGACACTAGTCTAAACCATGGTATATCGCTATCCCTTCGGGTTGCGGAGGTCAGACAGGCAGTCGCTCCGTGGAAAAGCTAATATTCAGCCAAATCCGGTTAGACTAGTAAGCGGACCCCAGATTGAAACTGGGATAACGGTAAGATGATGATGATGACTATCATATTCCTGATAAACTATTGTCAGATTTTCATAATCTTTTTATTTGGTTCCCTTACAAGTACAAGTACAGTAGGTTAGGTTAGAATTTCGACCCCCCGCCGCGGCAGAGGCCGGCGAGTGGCAGAACCGACTCGCTATTGTTTTACTTGCTCATTACAGATAGGTTAAGGTTAAGTACCTTGTAATTCTTCTAATAGTTTATGGAAATAATATGGAATTTCATTAGCTGTTTTTCTGGATATTGTTTATTTGAATTTAAAAAATCTTGATTAAAAAAATCTGGATATTGTTTGCCTGGATATCAATAAAATGTATTTCAAAAATTTGTGTTCTAAAAATCTGGCTTTCGCGCATATGGATGACGGTCATCTGGATTTTGCGCATTTAGATTTCGTGTGTCTGGAACTCATTCGTTTGGATTCTAAAACGTCGTACAAAAGAATAAATGGGCAAATTAAACTCGGAGTTGCGATTATATGGCAATCAAAAAACTTTGGAATTAAAAAAGGATTATGAAAAAATTTCCAAACGTTTTCGGGATTATGATATTCGGAATATTAAAATACGGGATTAAGATAGGTAACCATAAACTTTAAAAAAGGATAATGAGAAAATTTCCAAACGTTTTCGGGATTATGATATTCGGAATATTAAAATACGGGATTAAGATAGGTAACCATAAACTTTCTTACCGCCTCTTTTGAATGTCCATGTTTTGGTAGCAAATTTCGGAACAAATCTGTATTTTTGTCAGGTGCGTCCGTAAATTAATTCTCTACAAGCTCACGTCAGTTGCATGCAAGACCTCCACGATTTACAAAAATGCCCGCGCACTCAAATTTTGAAGCGAAAATGTCACCGTTCTAAATAAAAATCGGCTATAGATATGAATTCATATATTTTTAAGAAATTTTAATTAATTAATAAATATAATTTGTGAAAACATTATTATTGCGCTTAACCACATTTTGTAATCTATGAACGTTATAAATAATACCATCAGTTGGGTTGAAGGAGTGCTACTTAGGTTTAATTTGTAAAACAAAATGGTGACTCAGCGCATCGTGATGTTCTACCCCTCTAAAAGAATGTTGTCAATACAATTTATTTTATGAAAAAATCTACAAATATAGGTACACAAATATTCTATGAACAACTTTAGACCACGTCCAGCATGGTTCCAATAACAATTACATGTAAAACTGACGTTTCACAATTTACTCAGTTGTAAGATAAACGACTGTCCCGCAAGTCATTTCCTTAACATCTACCTTTTTTGTTACCTGTTAAACATCTAGGTATTAATCAAAGATGTTCGCTGATAAAATGTTTATTATTCGATAGGAACGCTAAGTTAACTAAGTTTAGGAACGCGAGACAATCTCTGACTATAAAACTTCTGAAAACACTTTTTTAGCAACCTTTTCGCAAAAATATTCTTGAGGAGTGTTCGCAGGTTCATAGTTACATTAAAACATATAAATTCTTTTACTTGTTTAAAACAGTAAATTATACAGTCCTGTAAGTTTTCTTCTAAAATCAATTTGGCAATTAGTATGTAGTAACATCATAGTGAGAAACATTTCTGTATTTTTGAAAGACCCGAATTCCTTTTTACGTTTTTCTTACATAAAATGTAGGTTTATTGTAGCGCCTAGAAAGCCAGTATAAAAATATTTTCACTTACATATATGATGCAATCATCTAATTCATCTAAGAGGGGCATGAAGATGCGTAATCACATATCAGAACAAGGAAAAGACGTGTTCATGCGTCGTCGTATTATAGGTACTTTTAAAGCTTAATCTCCCTCGTAGGGGACGTTGGGTTTGTGCAAATTTCTGTGACAATATTTTACCAATTCAAATATTATTCGCAAGAAAATTATCTTATTTCTATAGACGCAAAGGTCTGCCATCAACTGCCAAAAAACTCACAATCATTTGCCAACCTTTCAAACCAAACCAAAATTTCAGATATTTTTAAGTTATTTATACAATATTCTCTAACAGCAGTCTAACTAATAACGGCAACTAACGGATTCATTGTAATTTTTTTGTCGTACTACTTTTCCCGAAGCAAAACATATAACACAAATGCAGTACAAACATAATTATATTCAACGGCACCTCGGAAAAGATAACAAAAAACATGTAGTCTTAACTGTAAATAAAGTTGAACATGCCAGTATTTTTCCTAATTTTTTCTATACAAAGACAACTAGGTCAGTCGTAGAAATCATGAACAAAAATAACTCTGAGAAAAATCTTTATCATAATACAATTTTACGAGTAAATACGAAACCCAAAGTGAAATTAAGCTGTCTCAAGACCCAGAACAAATTTAATTAGATGTAAAAATCCAGAAAGACATTTATAATAATTCTCAGTAGCTATTTGCTATTTATTAAGTCCTGCTTGAAGTACGTTTTTAATAATTTGATATTAAACTCAAAATGTTTTAAGTTCATTATTGTTATTAGGATTTGTATTCTTATCTTCTTTTCGATACTAAATTTCGATAGTAGTGAATGTAGTTTCAAATAAAATAGCGTAGAAGATTTTACAATAGTAATAAAATTAAATTAATACATCGAAAGACAATTACCTGTATTTATAATAGGGACAAAGTACGATCAAGCAGTTCAACTCGGAAATTTAATCATTTTTAAATATCTGCTACCATTTCAAAAATCAGTTCTGACCAAAAATAAACATCCCTATCAAGTTGAATTTAGTTGCTTGAAATTGTTTTTAATTACTTGGTACCATTAAGCTTTCATAGAAATTTGCACGGTCCCGAAATCCATTTTTCCTATATTAATACTTAGATTCTCTCAATAGAATGCATCGGTATTCATGAAAATGTCAGGTTATAACAATATCTAAGTAGGTACTTATAAATAGGTGAGGGTATCAAGAATCTAAATAAACACTATTTGTCGTGAAAACATTTTATTGTTATACAAAAATATTAGAAGATAGATGGTTATCCTGTGCCGATGAAAATAATAAACAACCTTCGTTCAATTTTAGCACACAATAAAACATAATAATTATCTTACATCTATAGGTGTAAAGATCGAGAAAAACTAAAAGTTTCTATTAGTATGTCAATCACACAAATAACTGCTTAGTAAACATTCGAGAAAACGTGTCATAGTAAAATTTTGTCACTGAAATATTCCAAGGTTGTATATTATATTTTGATGTCTCTCATTCCACTTAATTGGACAAGCTGCCACAAATTATGGATGACAAAGGTCAAACAGTATATTTAGGCAAACACTACGGCTACCTAGAAACACGGTAGGTAAATGAAAAGATATAACATTATTATTGAAGGAATATTGCGGATCAAACGTTACTTATGAAATTGCCGAGAGTAAGATCCTTACGCACGATTCATCAAGTAGCCAAAATATTTCAATATGCAGAACGAACATAACATCGCTGCATTCATTTCAAAAGTAAAACCTCACGTGTTCTTCGCAATAACATGTATATAAAACAACACAATCCATTAAAGTTGGAACAAAAACCTTGGATGCTTCCTAGAAATATTTTGGACGATGGTACGAAAATGAAAATTAAAACGTAATATCTCATATTACAATAACAGCCATCATAATTTGCGATGAAACGGAGTAATCAAGAATAAAGTAACGACAAACATAGCTACAGACGTGCAATTCAATGATATTGACACAACAGTAGGTAATGGCGTAACTGCCTGGCGGAATATTGATCATTCTACTCATCGATGTAACAAGCTAAACAACTATGGTAGAACCCATGTTTGCTTATTTTATTGGACACTTAATCATATTGACGGATGAGGTGAACATTCTATTTGTTTGCATAAAACAGACAAAGTCATATGAATTACTTTTATAACAAAAACATCGTAGAAAAGCTACTAGGTAGGTACTGAATTAGAAATTTATGTCGCTTTTTGCTATGGCATTGAAAGTTTATTATTGAATGTGATGTTTTAATTTCCACCGGCACGAGATAATACGAATAAAAAACAACGTTCGTCACATCATAAGTCGTAGAAAGTTTCGTATAGAAAAATATAATTAGTTTTCTAATAGTAATATGTAGTTTAACATACACCTTACGACTAGGTATAGACAAGCGCACGATTTTTATGAACAATTTAATACTGACATTTAATTTTATTAGGGCTGAGGCTGCCCAATTTATAGTTTGCCCAATATCTTAACTGACTAAACATTCAAGAATAACAAATCTCAACTTTGATACAGTGTATCAATGCGAACTGGATTGAAGAATTTGAAGGAGCGGCCCATTTAGTGTTCATAAAAGATCCAAACATTGCAAATGTTACACACAATTCATTCGTCAGAAAGTAGACAGGGAAATATTTAAGGTTACTGATAATTCAGCCATGCCTTTCAAGGATGGACAAAAGTAAATTTTGTTCGAATTTTACTACTTTTACTATAACTACCAAAAACGGCCACTCCCAATCATCGTCTCGCTAGCTCGTGCTTCAAATAATTACTTCATGTTCAACTATTAATTGTTAGCTGTCTGCTGTTAAGGTATTGACAACATCTACAGCGTGTTTTCCAATGCTATCGTTACTTAAGAATCAGACAGATATCAGACAATTACCAAGAATGTCTGAGACAACAGATCAAACTCATCAACAGTTACCGCATCAACGATGGGAAGAGAAGGTAAAAATCTAACAATGAAAATTATTTGTCAACAAAATATTCATGTATAAATAAAGTCAGAGATTTGTTATATAGTGATATCACACACCCACTAGAACTTTTTACTGACATGGCATCCACGTGCAATGAAAATCATCGCTGTCCAATCGTACCACTAATATTGTCTTTTCATCGGCCACATAATGAAATTGCGCCGAATGTGTCATATCTCAAACACATTAAGTAATTACTTGTAACACGAGGTCAAGATAAATATAATAATAAGTATGCTAATGGAAATTTCTTATTATGTTAACGTTATTATTCATATTTGATACATTTACGTACGATAAACCGAAAAACATTTATTATAATTATTTCTTTGGAATAAAGCATCGAATTAATTTATCTAAACGCCATGCTGAAAATATTTCTTCTTTTATCGTAATTGTCTTTAGTCCCATATTCCATAATAACACTTTCATAAGTTCATCTCTTATTTCTTTAAAACATTTTAGTATATGAAAGTCTACAAAGTCTTTGTTCGCATTAAGACGTAGTTCAAAGCAAAGTGGTTTTTTATTGGACTTAAACACAAAGTCAAACAACTCACTTCACAAGCAAACAATTTGGGTAGTTTAAACCCAACCCTTAAAGAAATGCGTCAACGCTGTTAGTACACCTACGCGTTCGCATGTTGCTGCGAAACTTTTGCGGCACTATTGCGGCGACGAAATATGTGCGAAACTGTCAAAACAATAAGAAAAACTTGACGCATGTTCTGTCAAAACGTCTGCGTTTTGGTGTAACGACAATTTTGCAGTTATCTACGGAACAGTAGTGACATGGATGAAACTTATTAATCTTGCTGTGTAATAGAGTGAGACATCGCATATTATACAAAACGTTTTCATGCAACTGACAGATATTTCGTGCGATTTCGTAAATGTACTAACAACGTTAAAGGTTTTGTAACAGCATTTGCTGAAGGTAATTCAAATATAATAAGGAGAATAAAAACAAAATACACTGCAAAATATCCTAAAGATATGAATTACAATGATATTCTAAACATTCAAATGTTAAAACTACTTACACTTATTTGCAAGATCTGTTAAAGAAAGTGTACATTTATAAAAGCCAGTTTCTGAATATACATAGAATGTCATAGCACTTAACTTCTAAATAATTGTTAGCAGGTATTTCTCAAACAGATACTTGCAGCTGAAACAATAGTACTTTAGGAAAGGTTTTTCATTACGAATATTTATAGTTTATACAATAAACTTATTAGTTTTAAAAATACTTTTGACATTCGATTACAATATTCACCGTCATAGAAATATATGTATATATTCATTGATTGAAAATATATACCCAAAGAGGTCTACTGTGGTTACAACAGTAAATTACAATATTCTATACACGATGTCAAAACAGCTAATGATATTTTAGAGAATACTTATATTTTACATATTCCAAAAGGTAAAACGCTTGAGATGTATAAACAAAAAAATGGCATTACAAATGAGCATAAACGAGCAAAAATACCTTACTCGAAAATAATGAATAAGCCTGTTATGTTATTGAATGGATGGAATACACTAAATCTCAACCTGATTTATTTCATTGTCTCGAATGAATACGTACGAGACGACCACTTACGATTTTTACGATTTTTTTCATAACTGATATAATATATCCATTTTGGACATCCAACGTATGGATTGAATATTTTGTTTGTAATAACAAAAAATTTTTATACAAAATTAGATAAGCAGCTCTCGCAAGAAGGTTTTCCGCAATTTTGCTTCAATATTTTCCGCAATACAATTTCCCAAGAAATACTTTTGACGTAAAAGAATGAGGGAAAACCAACCTTTTGTAGCACAATTTGTTAAATTAAATTATCTGGAACCAATTTTTGGCTTTACACAGAAAAGGGCTATACTTACGAAAACAACGGGCTGAAATAATATAATTCTCATCAGATGGAATATTTCGAATAACTTCTAAAGAATCTTAAAGGCTGCCAAGAACTTAATACATACTTATCATCCTTATCGTATAGGTATTCAACAAAATTAACCTTAATATTTAACCAGTCAAACGATATATTAAGAAAATTAAATCAAGTTTAGAAAGGACCCTAGTAAATAGAAAAAATACATCTTGGTTTCAATGAATGTCAACATTTTACAGTACGTGCAGGTTTTCGCAAGACTTCGATTTAGTGATGTCGTTGATGCAGATTTTCTGCAGTAGCTCTCTTGCAATGCTCAATGATATATGTGTTCGAGAACTTGCAAGTTTCGACGGTTTCGCTTCCTAAAACAAAGAAGTTCTGGTAAAATATAAAACAAAAGATTGTCGCTTAAATATTTTCTCATTCATTCTAAAGGAGAATATAAATTCCGCCTTTTGATGTTAAAGTTGGGTCTCGTTTTATATAAGCCCTTTAATCTTTACTTTGAATAATTACGCGAAGATACATGCACGTTATATTAGATTTATTTTTGTCTTTCCCCTTAAAGTAAAAATACTTTTTCGTATTCAATGTCGTATAAATTTCGGAGAAATCTTTCACAAAATTTTCTTTGTCGTGTCTTACACAAGACTAATGTTTTACATTACAAATATTATAATTTGTGAATCAAGATCAAGTGATTTATTCGTTTTTACATCGTCAATTTGCTGGTACTTGACGTCCTGAATTTCAGTATAGATTTGTGTACCTGTTTTGTTTTCTTTGCTTGCTTCTTGTCTCTGGTTTCCTTGAGCCGGATCTGTTTGAGAATGCCGACCAGCAACTCATCTACATTGTGTTGAATACCCGACGAGGTTTCTATGAATTTGCAGTCACGTGACGTCGCTAGTCCTTTCCCTTCTGCACAAAAAATATAAGTGATATTTTCGTCATTACATTTCCATTGTCTGTTTCAAACTTAATTGTACAAAGAGTTTTCTATGAACAACGAACAATCTGTAATCTTGATTGCCATAATATTTCAAATGAATTGAAAGATTTTGAACGTAATATTTTTAAATTTCGGTTAAGGTACAATTGCTAAAAATCTTTGCTGCTACAGACAAAAAATAATAAAATGACGAACAACTTAATTCTATCATAAACTAAGTAATATCAAAGTGCACTTTAAGAATGGAACTCATGCATAGAAGCACCATCATTTAGATCCCAAACAAAGAGACGATATACATGTTATATTGTCCATCAGCTACTTACCATTAGTGGAGACCTGTCTAGCCCGTGCCAGATCAGCCTTATTCCCCACCAGCACGACCGTCCTCTCCACAGTGAACTGTTCCCTCGCCAGATACGCCAGGAGTTCTGCAGCTCGAGTCAATGAGCTCTTGGCTACCACGGAGTACACCACGACGCAGGCGTGAGGCTCGTAGGTAGATAGGCAGTTTTCCACCTGAGAAAGAGAAGCTGTGTTAGCACAGCACTATTCATGCTATCTGTTATTTGCTTGCGAAGACAGTGAGTGTTTCAGTGTCACATCGCAAGAGCACAGGTTGCAAAAGAAAATCTTGGACACCAAACTATACGAGAAGGTGATGCATCAGCTAGGGAATTATAATCCCAGCAATAAGGAAAACTACGCCGAAGAAGTGAATATATAGGTAAACATTAAACTTAGAAAAACGGGTTGTGGGCACTGGTATTTTCTACTGTAGATTTCGAGCAGACTCGCTCTTAACATTTCTAGCATGTTTTTCTTGGTAATATCGACTAATATGATCCAAAAATAAATAATTTTACCTTAGAAGGGCAAGATGTAATAACAGTATTCTGAAAGATAATTTTACCAGTGGTTCACCCGATATGTATGGTCACTTCACTGACTTACTGTAATTTCTATAGGTACAGATTTAAGCTAAGACCTAAAAATAGTATCTTAAGATCTACTAGAACTAGTAAATCAAAGACCAAATACGATTCTATAATTTTTTACTGTCGGTCAAAAAATTACTTGTTCTTGGTCGATAAATAACTATTTCCAATTTAATTTAATTGGTTTAGACCAATACCTGTTAAACTCCACCACCAGCAAAATATCTGATATTGCCTGAACACAATCTTCTCAGAAGATTACGCAGTTTACTTTAACTTGTTTGAAAATACACCAGTTTTGCGGACGAGGGAAATACAAAATTTACCTATTACTGTAAACGAGTTCGTTTCGATTTAATGTTGTTGCTTATTTTCTCAACGTTGTCGAAGCTTCCAGAAATATTTCACCATCACGATGTTTTGGTTGAGTTCTATCAGGTACATCAATATAATGACGCATCATTCGGAATGTGTTCCATGGTTTTTAGACCTGCTGTATTTTTTTTACAAAATATCACTTATTCGTTACCCACGGCTATAATAAAACCTTATCGCAGTAATTTTCCATTATCGGAGACCATTACTTCATTAGTTTTGAAAAGTAATAGTTCTATTAAGTACTAACTAACCCGGCCAACTTCGTATCGCCTAACAGTCAATTCTTATTTTTTATTTATATTTTCTTTTTTAATTTTTCTCTCCATCAAGTAAGAACCATCCTCGTACTTCAAGGAATATTATAAAAAAAAGAATTAGCGAAATCGGTTCAGCTGATCTCGAGATTTGCGCTTAGCAACACATTCAGCGATTCATTTTTATATTATATTATAATTATTCATGTTTATACGATGATCTCGTGAACATCGTTATCTCTCACTCTTGGAATAAATCCTACGTCGTGTGAGAATTTACAAACAGTCTAACAACGAACTCAAGAAGCAGCCTCAAAAAACGTTTGTAAATTGCACAAATTGTTGTCCCATGTAAGATCGATCGCACAAACTAAAAAACAAGTCCTAAATAACGAAGCGGCTGCCTAAACACCGCACCATTCATGCAACTGACTAGAGAAAACCTAAAGAATGTTCTAGAAGACTAACCGACATTTCTGTGCTCGGATGGTCTATGAATATTAGTTCTGACTCCTCGCCGTCCAAGAGAACTGACACCGACTTCTCACCAAACTCGTCATCTGCAACAATATTGCCATATTAGCTTTTTAGAAAATAAATTGCTTCAATAATGTTACAAGGGCACACTATCACGTAGGATGTGTAGGATCAAGGGAGCTTTAATGTTAAATATCGTGATGAATGAAAGTATTATTTACATATGCCTAAGAGATAACAAAAGGAGTATTTCAATGAAGATATGGATTTTCACTTATCCTGATACTGGTATAACCTTTTAAATAAAGATATAATACGTATTGAGCACATTTAGTAGGTTACGTGTGTAGGTATACACATAATAATATAAACATTATATACGTCATCAGAGACCTAAACTACGAAACATGGAAATGGCACTTTGAAAATGTGGGTAGCTAGTAAATGTAATGACGTGTGGATATCATCCCGTGACTCAAACGAGCGCTATCAAATTTTACTGAAGGTCTTGGAAATCTATACTACAGATTTTCAACCTAGAGAATTCTTAAAAACTCCTGTCTAAATTGTAGCAACATATTATAAACTTTTAATCAATATTTAATTAGAAGATATTAAAAGTTTTACTTCAAAACTTCTCTCGGCCCCTACTTGCCTCCTTATAACGACGTAAGCTTAATTATTTTAACTTCAGAACACTTTATTATCTGTCTGAAATATCAGTCAAACGTTATTAGAAATTTTATCTATGACTTATATGTGAAAATCCTTATAAATACCTTCTGATAAGCAGTTTTGAAACCATTAATAACATTCGCCCTCACTTAATTAGACGTTATAATCTAATATAAACATCCTAATTAAATTATAAAATAAACTAGTTTGTAGACCTACAAAGATTGCAAAAGCTGGAAGCTACGAGTATACAACGTCGAAAAATTCTGTGATCTTTATGGGTATTTGACTATTTTCACGCGTTTGTCAGGAAAGAAGATTTGTAGTATCCGTAATATACTCTATTTCACTACAAGCTAGATGACTAAGAAAAGATTATATAGATTTGGCTTTCATGAAAGCAGCACACTTCGTTTGAAAAGCCTCTTACTACTGATTCATATGAACGCTAAAGAATTATTGTATTTTATGAATACCATTCAAAGTCGAATACGGGAAGCTCTCTCGCATCGAGTTAATTGATGTAGTACATATGTATGGATAAATAACTAAGTATTCAGGGAGAAAAATACAATTACTGACTCAAAAATTAAAAAAAGATTTTTATAATAACAAGATAGACAATGAGGCAGAGATAGCCCAGTGAAGATACCAACAGACTGTCATGCAGAGAGCATTCGGATTAAAACCACGATGCGCAGCACTAAGTTTTTGAAGTTATTTGCGTAAAAAAATGGTAACCTAACGCTTGCCCGTGCCTTAGAGATCACAATAACCGATCCCAGCTGTCATGCAGATTTTTAAGACGAAAGGATTTGCTCAAAATTACAAGCAGAACGGCTAGTCACTTGTCTCTTAGTCATGTTATAAAACTATAATTGCTTAAATCTTAGGGGTTCCCTTGTGAAGGCCAGCATTTAGAAGAAAGCTTAAGACACTGTGGTGATAACAACCTCGTTGATTGCGATGCAAATTTAATGCAGTCTTGTTGCAAACTATATCAATAAATTGGTGTCCTTCGAATCTGACCGGTTGCTACCTAACCGGTTACTACCTTGATATCAAAGAACCGATTCATTAATGTCACCGGTCAAGCGCTACTAACTTTGATGTCGTCATCTACGTACCCTATCACAACATTGTTAGTACTCCAGTAAACCTCTTTAATTAATATAAACACTTTATCATAACCTAGTTACCCTCATAGTTCAATTGGGTGAACTGTGACCTTTTCGTTCAGACAATTTCTTACGTATATACATGGACGAAATTCTAAATAATATTCTTGTAAATGACATATGTATATGAACGAATTCACACCTGTTTCTTAAAGTAGTACGATTTTGATTTATTTACCTTTTTACAGGTAAGATCAGGGCATGTTCACAGTTTCGTAGGCAAGTATTTTTGTAATTTCTGAACATAAATAGGCTTTACACAAGAATAAAGAAGAATAGGTTGTACTGTCAACAGGTAAAGACAAATCTTTATTCACACTGCACAATTTTACCAATCAAATTACAAAGGAGAAACCACTTAAGGTATCCTCTAGCTTACCATACAACTTACCACATAGAAAACTTATGAACAACCTACATATCAAAAGCTTATTTCTATATCACAAGTTATAATCTAAGAAAACATTACACATCTCTTCTAAATAAATGTGCTCATCACGTTTATATACGAAAGAGGTTATACCCCAAGTACTCCGAACAATCCGGTTGGAAGACCTATCTATTAGATGTAGTTTGGCAAAACATCTACTATTTGTACTACCTTTGAATAATGGCAGTGATGTTGCTGATTTTCGCAATGATCGCAGACAAAGAACTAGGAGCTTTTGAAATACATTGGCGCCTAGACGGTATAACTGTCTAGCTCAATGTACTTTATTTTTAGTATACATAAAGTTGAATGTTGTTTGTTGACATAAAAATTTACTTCTTTAGTTCTTAAGCACATGTTACTTGTAAGTAATTAAATCATCAGTTCTGCGCTCTAAAATTACGTAATAATAATAACATATAAAGGCTTTATTCAGAAATATTCTGTTACAAAAATATAACCTCTGCCAAACTGCGTTATAGTATCTTGGCAGGTGTAGCTAGGATGAGTTTACACTAAAGTTCGATAAATGAAAACATTATAAACTAATATAATGTAAGCACCACGTTTCAATAAAATATGAGTAACAGTAATATGAATATTGAAACATATGAATAGTTGCATAAAATAATAACTATATAGCCAGTTGAAAGCTTTGAGTATATATTTTGTGTTTAACACAAGAATGAAAATTATTTTAGGATTTATAAAAGCTTGGATAGATAAAACTGAAATTTTATTATTTCACAGAGCTCTTAGCATTTCGGGATTTAGAAAATAAATAATGGATTTATAGTGTAAGCTTTAAGAGGCTAACAGACAAATGTATATGTATAATAAATACGTTTGTATGTGTGTACGTATATGTCTAGTGATAAATAAAGCAGATGTGACAAATAATGTGAAGTCACAAAATACACCATTGGATGAAAAAAGGCGATATTACTTACCTGCACACAGGGTTAAGAAATTGTAACATTTCACTCTTTATCTGTTGGAAGATAAATGATACACCCAATATCCCTAGTATACCATACCTAACTAATGCTTAAACAAAATAGTATCAAAAATAAATTAATATAGTTATATGAAAATGTACATCAATATAGAATACTCTTAATTCACATGATATAAAATATATTCTTAATAAGCATGTAAGCGTTCTACACGAAGTCTCTAAAACAAAAATGACGTCATCTAACACAAAAATCAATACATAGTAGGTACAAAACACAGATTAGGTACAATTACATTTAACAGGAGTGACAGTACTGTATAAAGGTGACATCACACTTACCACGTTTAGCTTCGCCATAGTAAGCAGCAAAAAGAAGGTTTGTTATTTACAGAAGAGCTAGCAGCCACACTTGTGCTTATACTAGTCGCTGAGATGAGAGTGGATTAGTCGTAAACAGATTTGTTGTAAAAGCCAGTCTGTGGTAAGCTAAATAGAATTCTGCGATAAAGAACATAGAGTCTTATTTGATGTAAAAGGCTATACCTCCAATGATTTTTAGGGTTCCTTACTTAAAAGGTAAAAATATTAAGGAGGGGTTCCCATACAATATACGAGTTTTTTCGTATTTTTTTGCTAAATATTACTGACAGTAACAGGTAGACGCTTAAAATGTTCACAAAACATTTAATTGTATATTACCTTTCAAAACAAATAATTAAATAAAAATAAAGTAAATATTAAAGGGGAGCTCCCATACTACAAACGTAACTTTAAAGTAAATTTTAACTCGATCTTATTAAACATGTAGAAACTTAATTTTATTTTATAAATGATGGTACGGAACCTTTCGTGCGCGAGTCCAACTCGCACTTGGCCGGTTTTTACCAAATAATTGTAAACACAAAATAAGTTGTAGGCACCATCCGGTCTAAAAGACAAAGTAAATAAAATTCTGTGAATCAGAAAATGGAGACTAGAATGTTGTTACAGTTTGCTTTGACTCCGATGTTTCTGTGATTTAAGAATTGAAAAGACGCTTTTTATTTTTTACGCTTGACGCTTTTTATTTAGACGCCCTTTTAATGTGTATATTGATTTTTATATAAATAATATAAAAATAATATTATTTTTAAAGGACTAAAATATTTTATGCCTATGCATAATGTAGGTTCACTACAAGTCCCTGAGCATTGCTTGAGCTTCATGTAATTTGCATAGTTAACTGCTTGATATAATTACAATTAAGGTATGCATTCATCTCTCCTTTCCCTTAAAACCCTCACGTTGAAATAAAGTGTATTGATTATTGAAGATAGTACACTTAATAGTAATTAATAGATGCAAAACTCAAAATCAATCCATACATGTAAACAGCACAATCATTTTAAAATAAATTACTTATGTTTATTTATATTTAAAATACACGAATCTGCAATATGATTTAAATACACGCTCATTATAAAGTAAATATTGTTATAATCAGAAGTCGCTTCATCTCGCAAATTGGGTGACCTGAATTGTAAAATTTAATACATTGACGTTGCAGAGTACTCTGCTGCGATGGCAAAGAAAAAAGTGGTACCTACCTAACCAATCGTGGTATTCGTGGTATCTTCTATTTAGTATTGTGAAGCTGAAGAATTTGTTTGTTTGCTTGAATGCGCTAATCTCAGGAGCATCTAGTTTTTACCTAGGAAATCAACTTGCACAAATTTAATTTCTTTCACTGATGACATTGCTCGTGCTTTAGACAAAGGAAATGAGGTACACGCTATTTATACAGATTTCAGCAAGGCCTTTGATCTTATTGACCACGATATCTTACTGGATAACATTTCAAAAATGGGCATACATGGTTCTCTCTTGCGTTGGTGCGATTTGTATCTAAAACATAGATCACAACTGGTTATGATTAACGGCTTCACTTTTCAAGCTAAAATTGTGCCTTCTGGTGTGCCCCAGGGGTCGCACGTGGGTCCTCTTTTCTTCCTAATCTTTATAAATGATTTAGCTAATATTGTAAATTGTAAGTTTAAAATGTATGCAGATGATTTCAAACTTTATAATATTATTAAATAAAATTCTGATGTCGATATATTACATAATGAGATCAATAAAATGCATAACTGGTGCTCAATCAATAAAATGTATTTGAATAATAATAAATGTCCCCATATAAAGTTTTCCCGGAAAAAGAAATTAAGTAGCGCTGTGTATTATCTCAATAATACAATGTTGACAGAGGTAACCCATGTTCGCGACTTAGGCGTGGTTTTGGACAGTTCTCTAAGTTTTAGAAATCACTATGATGCTATGATCAGCAAAGCGTCAAAGTTGTCTGGTTTCATTTCGAGACAAACCAAATCTCTTAAAGATACAGGAGTAATGTTACCTTTGTATAAATATTTAGTGCGTAGTGTCCTAGAGTATTGTAGTCCTGTATGGAATCCAAGCTATAATGTACACTCAGACAGAATAGAACGTATTCAAAAAAGGTTTTTATTTTATGTCTCGGTTGCTAATAATGCTTGTAAAGAGCTCTTATCCTACGAGTCTAGACTGGATTTTTATAGGATGCAGACATTAATTGCACGTAGAAAAGGTGCTGATATAATAACGCTTTTTAAATTAGTATATGCGAATTTTATTGGAATTTCTTGGGAAAGGTTATCAATTTTGTAGATGAAAGTGGCTGTCATGTTCGAGGATATATTCTGCCAACGAGAAATTATATGAAAATGGAATTTATTTGGTAAAGTAGTGAAATAATGACTCGCGTATTTGTTATACTGAGTGACTGGAAGAGTGGACGTCGCTACTGTGGCGTGAATTTGTGATTATTATACGAAATTCGTAGTAATATTATAATATTAGGTAGGGCTTATAGCGTGACTTAGTTTGTCGTTTAAAGTAAAGCAATGCCTGCACTGGCTAACACTTGGATGGGTGATGACATTCTTTGTATTTTATTTTTCCCTATGTATTTTTATATTGTGTGTATATGGATCCCTGAGTCCGAAATAAAGTATTATTTTTATTATTATAACTATTGGCATTTACATCAGAGTGCTTCGGATGGCATGTGAAGACGTGCCGGTTCTTGTTCCAGGACACGAATTGTTAGACCATAAGCTTTAGGCATCCGATGCCAAAGTTAGTCACCACAGAATTCAATTCTGTGTTAGTAGCCAAACTCACACGAAAAAGAAAATAATAAATAAGGCGACAGCTAACAATTAAATACGCACATATCTTCGAAGTAGACTAGACGGCCTCCGTGGTCCAGTGGATAGCGTATGCGACTGCTGATCGGAGGGCCCGGGTTCGATTCCTGGGTCGGGCAAAAGTGTTACTGGGTTTTTCCGAATACTCAGTAGCAGCCCGGAGTCTGGTGATGTGCCTGGTAACGGCAATAGGCTCGCCCCCTATCACGTGGGACCTAAAAATTCATGGTGAAATGTGGGTGTAATATTTACACCTCTGCCTATCCCGTCGGGGATACAGGCGTGAGACTATAAAAAATAATATAATAATTTAACTTCGAAGTTTCTGCGCGCCGTAGATCTGAACCCCAGACCCGCTGCGTAGCAGTCTGTCGGTTTCTCCACTAGTTTCTCGCTCTATCAACTACTCCACACGCGCAATCAAATCAATCATCAATCTGCACTACACAAACAAAAAGTTTTGCAAAAGCCAAGCGAAATTCAGTAAAGACTTTCAAAGGCAGATGTTCTCTCATTAGTCTTGTTAAAGGGAATCTATAATATTGATGACCCTTCTGTTACACTAGTTAGCTATTAACACGAATATAATTAATATTTCACTGCAAAGAGGCTTTTCAACTGAATGTGAAATGGAGTCTCGAATTCATACTTTTATTGATTTTACAGAATTCAAATCGAATGCAAGGTGAATTCGAATTCTATCTATTCACTCTCTGAGACTATTATGTTCTTTTCTTTAGTGACTTTAGTCAAGTGATCTTTTGATAGTATAGAATGCGACTGCATAAAACCGTATGAATTTTGACGCAATATCGAGGTTGCAAAAATGTGGGAGTGTGTTCACATGACACAATTAGCGTTAATAGTAATTCCAGCCAATAAAAATGTAAAAAGAAACAATATTAACAGAACATAACATTTTGCTCTTGGGAATATCTTATAAATTGATACTTTAGTGTTTAATTCGCTATATGGTTTCCATTTCCCTGGTGCTGCGTCACAATAGCGATTATCACATATTCATAGCCGGTTTCGACTGCACAGCGTGCGAAAAAAATGTACAGCAATATTAAATGACAATATTTGTGACATAATTTGGTATAGTTCGTATTGCCTTTATTACTATACTTTATTGTTTTTGCTTTGAACGCGAACGAGTCAAATGATAATTGCCGGTGAATTTTTACATTGAGTAGCCGGGTTATATAGGATTTTTTGAGAAAAAGGTCTAATCAAAAGTACCATTTTATTTTTGTAAAATATTTTCACTTTTTTGTTTCAACACAAGTCATTCTTCATTATCTTGCATTATAATAAAATTAGGATCATTTCGTTATACGCTATTCGTGTTATAAAATCAAATTTCACACGCCTTTGAAAGGTGATATTTTCAATTCAAGATTATAAATTAGATTGACTTATTAATATAAGCTTAAAAGATCAAAGTAAACTAACAAGTGAATTTTGAAACGAAAAATTCAAAGGTTGAACTTTATAAATTGTAATTAAAATTCTCAAATAGTGTTATGCAGACGTAAGAAAACGTTTCAGATTAAAACGATAAGTGGCATTTCTTCTGTTAAACTAAATTCTGAATAATTAGGATAATACCAAGAATTATAAGCATTTTTGTCTTAAGACGCTGTTTTTGGCGACCAGGTCTAGAAATATATGAAATTAACAATATATAAAATTTTCAACATAGTTACCAATTTAAACATAAATATTGTCAATTATCCTAATTGGTATCGTTATCCACCTTAAAATAGGCATAATCATGGGAAACAATGTCAACCACGATAAGCGACAGGCAATAACTAAAAGAAAACATACATACCATGATGATAGTAAAAGAGACATATGTCGTGAAAGCCATGTACAATAATTGTATTAGTAACAATTCTGTCACATCTCTCATTTCAGGTACAAAATCAAAATAAGTATTATACAAATGGTAAAATAAGTATTATAGAAACACTAAAAATTCAGTTTATATCATATTGCGGGTGGCTCAAAATCAGTCTGTGTGAAGAATCTTGGGGGTGGCCTATGTCCAGCAGTGGACTTCTCTAGGCTGACATGATGATGATATCATATTGAAGAAGGGACCCATGCTGTGCAGTCAGTCCTGGATATAGAATTGGATCATACTAGTCATATAAATTCATTGTCATCGGGACTGAGCTGTCATGCAGAATATCAACTCCGTTGATCTTTTACTTGGTTATTTTGCACAGAAAGTGATCTTAACTATAGGTACGAGTTCGTAGGCGACCGCAAACCGGAAAGGCGTCGTATCACCGCGACGCTACTGGTTTTAATATATTTCTATGAAATACCTTCTGTATCAAGCGACGCGCCACACTCGTCGTATCGTGGTGTCACCCAACCGCACATCAGTATTACCCGACCACACATTAGTATTGTCAATCACGTTCTCAGAGACGTAAAAAACATCTTGTGTGATAGAACACTCAGAACCAATAAAGTAATCGACGCCTTTCGCCGCTGCTGCCTTTTGCGGTTGGGTTTGAAATAATGATTACCGCGACACGTCGCGACGACATCTCTCAGCGACATGAGGTTAAGACGCGTCGTCTGCTGGTGATTTGCGATCGGTTTGAAACCCGTACCACCTTTATTCAACTAGCTAGATTTTACCTAGACGTACCTACATTAGACACACTTAAAGCACGCTGAATCAAATACCTACCGTAGTATTATACCTACACGGTAAGTGATCTTATGTCACCTTGCTAAAGACCTAATCACGCTCAGGAGCATGCTGAATCAAATACATATATACACAGACTCACGCCTGTTTCCCGGAGGGGTAGGCAGAGACTAGGGAACGCCATTAGCAACGATCCTGACATAACTCTCTTGCTTCATTCACTCCCATCGAGTTTCTCATGCATGCTCTTCTGTTTAGGGTACTTCTGACCTGTCCTTTTTTAGGATGTCTCCGATCTGGTCAGAGAACGTCCGCCTAGGTCTTCCCCGTCGTCCTGTCCCATTCACACTTGCCTTATATATCTTCTGTATCAGTCTTTCGTCATCCATTCTCTCCATGTGCCCAAACCATCTTAACATGCCTTTCTCGATGCTTGTCACTACATCTTCTTTTACCCCACAACACTCTCGTATCACACAATTCTTTACTCTGTTGGTCAAAGATACACCTCAGTGCTCTCATTTCTTCAGCATTTAATCTAGTTTCAAATCTCTTCTGCCATACCCAGCCAACGACAGGTTGGCGCAGCGGGAGTTTAAGCGACTGCTACGCCGAAGGTCGCGGGTTCGATTCCCGCTCAAGTCAAACATTTGTGTGCTTGGTCTGGGTGTTTTTATGTATAACTAGTCGACGCCAGCGGCTTCGCACGCACATATTTTCGAATTTCCCGTTTTGCCCGATCCCGTGGGTATTTCGGGAAATCCCTTCTTAGTGCACCCCTATAGTCCCCAAGGAACATACATGCCAAATTTCAGCTTCCTGCGCCCAATAGTTTTGGCTGTAGCGTGTCTGTCAGTCAGTCAGTAACGCAAAGATTTTATATATTAAGATATGTAGGTATGTATTTACAAAAAAAAAGTATATATGTATGTTTATCCATTATCTAGTACCAGAGTTCGAGGATATATATCAATGGATATATATCAACCTCGATTCGACGATATATATCAAATGTTTTTTTTGTGATATATTGCAATAAAAAATGGTTTAAAAAGAATATTATTTTTGCGTTTGTTACTGTATTTCTAATTAGTAGAGTTAAAACATACTCACTAATGGTAAGTTTTAATCTAAAAATGGCAACACTTCTGCCGGTATTAATGGCGTCAGTCCGTCAGTGGTGTCAGAAAAAAATCGCTACGAAAAAGAATGTATTTTTTTGTGTTTATCGATTCTTTTATTATTTATATATTAGTATTCATAAAAAATACAATAGTATTCATAAATTATACTATGAAATAATAATATGACTTTCATACAAAATTGATATATATCAAACTTGATATATATCCGATATATATCGTAAATATCCGATATTTTGTTTTTTTTAATAAATATCGGATATTTTCGAACCCTGTCTAGTACCCATAGTACAAGCTCTGCTTAGTTTGGGACTAGATGGTGTGTGTGTTGTATATTATATAAGCGTAGGCACTAATAACCCTCTATGCACAGCCAAACGTGCCTTTTGAATCAAATAAGAGCTTGTAAAAGAAGATTTACACGGTAAGACATATTTATTTCTGCATTTTGGTTGTTTACAACACTTATACAAGTCAAAACCCTATTATAAATAATGCCGGCTTTTCCTAGCTAAATGACTTCTTGAGAAGAAATGCCGAAACAAACTCAGAATCATTGTTTTTTTGCCCTTTCACACACGTAACACATAATATATTTGTACGTACATCACAGACCACAAAACATAACGACTGGCTGTGGATTTAATTAAGCAAATTAAAGCCTTTACCAATCCACTCTCATCTCGAACTAACCAAAGCTTTACATATCAGCCCTCTACGTTTATACAATTTTAGTAGTATTTTTATAGTTTTAGTTTTTAGGTATATCAAAAGTTTTATAATCTTATGGAAAATTGTTGATAATAAAATGCTGCTTTGTAGATAAAGAAAGTATAATTATATAGTTCTTTCGAGTCAATTACACTTGACGGTTCCTACTTTGACATATGTGTAACTATTACATTAAATGATTTATTCCAAAAAGTAATTCTATAGTTATAAAACTAATGACGATACAATTATGTTTTTTTTATAAATACTTGTCAGACATTATATTATTATTTGTTAATTTATATTCTTACAATTCGAACACAGTGTATTTTGTTGATCAATACATGACTATGACAACGACTGTGTTGATCTGTGCATTGTTCTCCGCTGTTTTGGAAACTAACATGCAATTATAATGTTGCTTTTATGTTTATATTTGTGAATAGTCATAGTAAGTTCATAGAATCCATACGCAATTTGAATGCACATCCACTTTTCTTACGTGCAAATATTGGGTATACTTATTTTGTGTAATTGTAATTTTCTTCATATAATTGAAACTGTGTAAATACTGAATGTTGCGTACAATAGTAATGGGACAGCACAATCTATAAATATTCCTTTATTACTACTTTTCCTACAACGGCGTCACCCACGGGGTCAAATCATAACTTTAATGTAGACTACCACGTCCTCTATATTCTACTAGTGAAAGTCTCATTGAAATTCGTTTAACCATTCCAAAGTTTACCCGGACAAATATAAAGACAGATAGACCGACAGATAGACAAAATTTCTTAAAACGATTGTTAATGAATTGGTACCGTGCACTATATGCACTTGAAAAAACATGGTTTCGAATCACAGGCAGGCATTTCAAGGTTATTTATATGTATGTATAGAAATATCCTAGTCGTAATATGTCTGTCATGTCGAATACCGCATGGCAACATCGTCCGTAACAGAACTATTTATGAAATCCTTACTGAACGATGCGTAATATTTACCATATTACAAAATAGTATGTACATAACAACGGTCTCCTATTACTGCGAGATCATGAGAAACCTAACACGAAGGAATAACCTAAACTGTATAAGTACTCTTCGATACTGTAGCAACTTATTTAGGTTTTCTTTTGCTTAAACTTAACATTATTGTACTTGATAATACTGTTTGAGATGAGTTTTCTATTTTTCAGTAAGCATGCCACTCATGTAGCGATTTTTAGGGTTCCGTAGTCCACAAGGAACCCTTATAGTTTCGTCATGTCCGTCCGTCTGTCCGTCCGCAGCCTAGCTCAAAGACGCTTGGTGCTAGAAAGCTGATATTTGACATGAATATAGACATAAGGTATTGCAACAAAACTGTAGAATAAAATTTAGGAAAATATTTTTTAAGGGTATCTCCCCTACATATATAGTGGGGTAGAATTTTTTTTTTGGTCGAGTACCCCATCATGTGGGGTATCATTGGATAGGTTTTAAAAAAATATTAGTTTGCTCAAACCATTTGTCGATCAAGTGATTGGTTTGTCAAATATCAAGCTTTGAAGTGAAAATAATTTTTAGACTCAAGTGTACCCGCCCTCTGCCGGCTAAACTTTTAATTTGGAAGAGGTGAAAAAAATCACAAATTTAGTTCATATAACGAATTTAAAAGGAAAACTATCACGGCTAAGTAGATATCACTAGTTTACGAGTAATCGTCGGTTAACTTATAAATACCTATTTCTGTGAGTTTACATTGGGCGCGCTGGCTTAATCTTAAAGATATACGTACTTTGGTATGTAATGTACTACGGTACTACGTATGTATAGTAGTAGTATATCTTGAAAACCACATTTTAAGTTTACAATACATAACTGGATACATACCTAGTATTTTTATAAACAAAACTTACGTTCTTATAATAGTGTTATTAAAGTTATTTTTTCAGCAAAATAAACAGTCGGATTTTTTGTACTTTAATACCCTTTGCAGCAAGTCATTATGGGCAACTACGGAACCCTACATGGCGCGTGGCCCGACACGCACTTGGCCGGTTTTTAGTACAACAGATTACAAACAAAACGCTCAAACCTTGATTGTAAGATTAGGTTATAAATTCTATAATCTATTCGTTTGAAATAGATATATTGTCTATGATAATCGAGCATATCAGTTTAGTAACATTGTTATCTATGGTAATTAATTTTGACACTGGTCACATTTGTAAGAACTGAAAAATCATTCTGCCCGTTTGGAACTCGCCTGGTAAAAAAGCACATGCTACGCGAATAGAATTTTGTGGAACCCTTGTAAAATTGTCGCCATTTGATTTGTCCGGCAGGGTTCAATCAGCCCTCGATATATGCCTCGTTCCTTGAAGACATCACGGTCGGAGTATTGCAGCTAAGTAGATATATCATTAAATCTATCGTGGTCACTTTAGGTTTGTGTGTTTATCTATCTTGGCTCCAGGACTGACACCAGTGAAGATACAGGTAACTGTACATATTGTATTTGATTTTTAGCGCTCAGTAACTCAGTCAATATATGTCAGACTTTTGCTTGCCCTGGTCAAGTGGATGTACATTAGCTTCCACTGCCTTCTGCAATAATTCCCACCTGTCTAGGATAACTCTAGAACACTATTATTTATTAGCATAAAAGTATGGTAAATGCGTTTATGTCTAAATATTTTGAAAAGGTATTTTGAAAGGGTCCACCAAGTTATGATCGTCCTTACAAAGGATCGATCTCGAGAACATGCCAGTGAAGTCAGATCCGTAAACTTAGATACCAGATCTATTCAATAACACTTAGTAGCTCATTTGGACCGTTTAACGTCCTCACGTTTCAGCTGAAAATTTGTACTGAAACTGTAGTCAAATATTAAGTGAGCATTCATTTAATTGCGGCCAACCACTGCCGGTAATTGCTGTAAGGCAACACCTGAAATACTCAATGTACAGACCATTTTGTTGGCTAGCAAATATAAAGTTAAATACTATTGTCAGTGTCGCACATGTTAAAAAAGGTAGGTAATTATCATTCGTCAAAGCCTGTAAATATGCTGTTATCGTATTTTGAGACAATCACACTCGCAGTTTCACCTACCATAAACTTTCTTTATTTTTATATTAAAATATCCTTCCTGAGTCTACGTCATTATATGATCTCGCTATATAATCTTTATGTTTCTAGTTTAGAGTGGTTTACGCTCTGTGATGATCTTTGATCTTTTTTATACATATATACCCAGTATAATGTCCTAAGTATGTGCTATACACAACTAAATAAACTTTAGTATTTAATAAAAATGGTGTTAAATAGTCGAGTTGGCAATAATACTGGACTGACATAATTTGATTTTAGCAAGCAATAAATGAATATTTTGATTTAATACGTAAAACGTACCTACGATAGTTTTAAGCAATAAATACGTCCTATAATTTATCATAAATACAAACGTTTGTAAAGATCTATGGTTTGATGGATGTTAACTCTTTCACGCAAAAGTTACCGAACTGATTTTGATGAATAATAAAATAGAGTTTTTACATCAGAATAGCAAATAAGCTACGCGAGCAGAGCCTGCCTGTTTCAATTCAAAATAAGGCTGTTATAATGATTATGAAACGAAAACAGAGTAAGGCTTTTGTCAAAAAAACCTGACACGGCCTAAAGCCCCCTCGTAATAGCGTCAACAAGACTCATAAATCTATTGACATTGAACCCCATATAAATGTCAAAACGAGTTTTACATCTAAATTCGGCGAGATACCTAGTGGTATCTCGCCGATGATGATATGATTCTTATTCAAAATAATCTTTATCGAATTGTCAAACCATCTCACCCAACTTCCATTACCATAGATTATTTATTAAAAACAAAGCACCCTTATCAGATCGCCCATAACTATTAAAATAAATTTATTTCAACTAGGAGAACAAAACCTCTTTTCATCTTATTTAATCTTTATAATATCTGTTTCAATCTAATCTTGTTTTTCTTTTACTAGCCCTCTCACGTAAAAAGATTTATATCGTAAAATCCTTCAAAATACCCGAATATAGCAGCGGGAGTGATTTCCTCCCTTTTATCAACTATAAGTGTTTAGGAAGTGGTCGCCCATTAGGCTGTTTGCTGATGAAAAATGTATGATCTTTGCCCGTTACCTTTTTTAGGTTAAGTGCCTAAATGACAGTTGAGATGTTGCAAGGATATGATTTAAGTTTGGAAGCTATTTATGTGTTTGTTATTTAGTTTTGTTAAGTAAGTAATACTTCAGCAGACGTAAAATATAGATATAAGTATTTTTTGCTTCTCTAACGTTTGTACTTTTGAATGCTTAAGTGAAGTGATGATGAGAATGGAAAGAAGATTGTTTTGTAAAAACTATAAATCAATATAATCCAGTATACTTAATTCAGCAATAGATACAGGACTTACTAAATCCCTATTTTAAATGGTAAACAATATTAATGGATAATATACATATATACTGATAAAAGGACCTCATCCACTTCTCCCAAACACCGCTGCCCCTCTTTCCTATCCCTCCTTCTTCTATAAAAACCAGTCACTGATTTGTTTTTTTTTTTCTTTTATACTGATTACTTTTAAATAAAAAATGGCAAGTAAGTAGGTAAGTAATACAATGTAAGTTATGTCCCATACAATGAACAACGCTATAATTCTAGTTAGCGCAATGAAAGCCGCTTAAGTAGTTTCCGAACGATATGAAATTCCAATATGGCGCCTGTAAAATTGAATAACAATACCTCGAGCAGCGAGGTATCAATTTAATTATAAGTAATATGTATAGCGGACCCGTGGCTTTGCTTCATTATGATATTGTATTTATAACATTGATGCACAGTCTTATCACGTATGGATAGGCTTTCAAATAAATTAAAAAAATTAACCTGATTCGTATTATCTGTGATGGGATAAAGAATTGTGTGATAAGAGAGTGGTGTGGGCTAAAAGAAGATGTAGTGACAAGCATCGAGAAAGACATGTTAAGATGGTATAGGCACATAGAGAGGATGGGTGACGAAAGACTGACAAATAAGATATATAAGGTAAGTGTGAATGGGACAGGACGAAGGGAAAGACCTAGGCGGACCTTCTCTGACCAGATTGGAGACATCCTAAAAAAAGGACAGGTCAGAAGTACCCTAAATAGAAGAGCATGCATGAGAAACTTGATGAAAGTGAATGAAGCAAGAGAGGTATGTCATGATCGTTGCAAATGGCGTTCCGTTCTCTGCCTACCCCTCCGGGAAAAAGGTGTGAGTCTATGTATGTATGTATATATTATAATCTGTAAGTTTATAAAACCCACAACGACCACAAATTAATGAAACTTTTAACAAAACATTATTTTAATCTAGCAACCCAACTGCTACAAATATTTTACTCCTAAATAATCTCGTAGTAAAATGGCCTTGCAGCACTATCGGATATGACGCGCGTCATAGGCCTCGCACCGGAAGCGACGTGCTATTGACAGCTCGCATCCCCGGTAATGACGTCACGGACCTATGTTGTGTTTTAGCTAGCCGAAGGATTTTTGTTATTTGTTTAAGGAAAATAAAAATGAGTTTGTACTTGTGTATTTTTGTAATTCGGTGTGGATGTGTTAGATAATAGATCTAGTATGCGTTCTTTTTGAAATAACACTTAGAAGCATATTAGATACTTAGGCCGGTGTTCACCCACACTTTAACAGATGTTTAAATTTGTAACCAACTGTTTAGTTCAATTTTCATGTTCACCATACCTTATACGTCAGTAAAAATGCTAAATCGGGCGGTTATTTTAACCGAGTCTCGCATCCATGTTTAACGCGTTTAAACATTGGTTATCGATGTCAATGTGACATTTTGTTTACAAGTTAAATTTATTTATCAACAGAACAGTTTCATGTAAAGACAAAATGATGTCCGCATTTAATTTTATAATGGATGGTGAATATAATCACTCAAAATATTTCTTTCGTTAAGGCTTAAATTGCTAGTACGGTCCCTATGAGCTATTTACTAATGTTCCTTATGAAATCAGAAAGTAATCGTTTGATGTGCTCAGCGATAACTTTTCACGTTTTAAAACCTCTTTTGAAATGGTTAAGGCATTTCTACACAATAAACAATAACAATGATAAATGTCATGAAATTAATCCTGCCAAAAGATGTCGTAATAAATAATTAAAAGAAAAGCAACGAAAAATACAACGTCCGAACTTGACTGCATTATAATATAATACGATTGTTTAAAAGAGTTGTACAATTAAACGTCATTTGATGTTGTAATGGACACTTTCATTTGACAATGTTACATTTCTTACTCATTTCATTCAAAAACGTCCGGTTTTCTAACCGGCATCCAAACGGCACTGGTGAACAGTAAAAAAACGATCTCTGTTTATCTTGATGTTTAACTTTTAACAGTTGTTTTTGCAATCGCCGGTTATATCATTGTCGGTAAACTTGGGTCTTAGTGGTTACGTTAGCAACACTGCAAATGCTTCAATATTAAATTTTCTTAGAGAGAATATGTTTTTTGCATATTTTACATCCAGGTTTTTCAAATGTATGTTCATTTGAAAAACCTGTGGTACCTACCTACTAAATGAGTTATACCTTTAAAGAAAACGTTTGGTGATACTCGTACATGTTCTATACCTATTTCATGATTTGGTGACGCTAGCCTTTGTTACCTTGTAAAAATAACCCTTGCTTGCAAAAGAACAAAACTAAAAACGCATAGGCACAGATTTGAGTTCCTCACTTTCACAAAAAAAGGATTAACTTTATTCACAGTATCATCGAAATTTCGATTCTCTAAACATGTTTTTAAGTCTGAATTGCCAAAGACTGTTATATTTTACAAGAAAGGGACTAGTGACCAAACTAATGGTTCACTACTTAGGAATGTCTTCATAAAGTTTTTGTACGAGTATAATTAAGCGACAGGTTATCTTGATTGGTATTCTGTAGTTTCGGCATGTAAGTGTAGCCAACATCCATACCCATCATCACAAACTATCACATTTAGGTATTATTGTAATAAGATTACAATAATGATTTATTATGTATATCTACACCCTAAGAATTCATTCACACTTGCAAGGTTTCTCGAATCAGAGACTGCTCTACATATTCAAATAAAATTCACGTGTGTTTAGTTCTATTCCACCTTATACAAATGTTTTATTTGCCCAAATGTGGGTGGATACACATGACGTGTTATCCTGTGAGGCGTTATTCAGCAATTAATCTTATACCACAATATACTACCTTACGAAATGTGGTGTGGAAATGTTTATTCATCTTTACTGATATTTGAATTTCGTTTTTTTATCAAAGGAACTAAAGCAATTGTATTAACTTACAGTTCGTGTACTCAATCTTTAAGAAACTGAGTCATGATTTATGAAAAAATCATCTGAATTATTTAAGGTAGGTAGATTTTAGTCATCTAAATAATTACAAAAATCGTGCTAGCACAAAACAGACGCTTTCAAAATCCAAGAACGAACCAAACACTAGGATAAGAAGTTGATAAGATCAAAGAGTCTGTTATCTTTTTGAGATCATTATTGACACATGTTTCTGTCAATGACACGCTGCCCACAAAACTAGATGAACTGTGACACTGACAGAGCACAGCAAGATGCACGTTGAGAGTCGCGCGCGCTGAATATTTTTGGGGTGTGCACTTTGTACTGAAATATCTACGCTAGCAACACAGTCCACTGAAGTCGAAGAAACCATGTTTTATTTGCTATCTGGCCTTTAAAGTTTCTAAGCCCTTGGCTCAGGAAAAAGCTAGTTTCAAAAATCATTTCAGGTGCCAGACATATTATAATGTGTTACATCAACTCTAAGTATACATACTTAGAGTTGATGTAACACTAAACAAATCGTCGACATTTGCAGTAAAGTGAAATAATTAATACACACCTACAACTTGGTCTTAATACCTCTATAACCTACAACTTAAAAAATACTTCTGCAATAACCAGACAATTTTTAACCTAAACTAGTATTGCAAGTGCGGTATTTATGTCCATAATAACTCGTAAAACGTTTATTTTTGTAACAAAGAAGGTAAAGTATCATTCTTATACAAATGCGTATCACGTATAGTATAAATTGGCTCGTATATATCTTCAACGAATCCTTTGAATTTGTTTTGTAGATTACACTGAACATAAAACTTTCTTTATCTACACAGCATTTTTATATTCCGTGAATATTCCGGCTTCATAAAGCCCATTTTAATTATCTGTAAATATTCTCAAAGATATAATAGTTTTCCATTTTCTCTTAGATTCTGAGACAGACAATTTAAGAAAATATTTTCTAGATTTTGTAAAACGCATGCTAAAGTATTTCATGCTTGAAAATGGGGAAGTCTCATGCTTTTCGTAAGCTCTTATGCATTTCGGTTTCATGCGTATTATCTAGATTATTAGGAAGAAATATTAAAAAAAAACTATTTTATAAGTTCTGTAGGGGCTGAATCATCGCTGTGGTGAAAACAACCGACAAAAACAAAAAACAAAACATGCAGGAGTCTGTCACAAATTTAAAAAAAGAATAGCTAATTTAACTTTGGAAGTAAAGAAAACTTAAAGGCCGTTGGAAAGTGTAAGAAGACTTGTCAATTTGAATAAGGAAACGATAAAGAAGTTTATATATGGTCGGTAAAAAAGAAGTTTTAGAATAAAGAATGGAGGGAAAGTTGTTCGTTGTTGTCATAATTCTTATAAAGTAAACTTACCCAGACTCGCATCATACGTGTTCATGTACTCTGACGTCATAAATTGTGAAACCAGGGCCGTTTTCCCCACTCCAGCGTCGCCGAGCAAAACGACCCTGTATTTCGGTATCTGTAACAAAGACTGATTCATTAATGGCTTTAGTCTCCATCGTTTAAGAAGAAAAAATTAATTAAAATAATGTATTAAGTAAAGTAGCTAGTACGTCTGTCAAAAGGATCGAAATACGATCGATCAGAAATACTATAGAAGATTAAAGTAGGTACACAAAATTGACAAATATAAATGAAAAGTTTGAAGCACAAAAATATATCACGCGATATAAAGAATTGCCATATTCGCTGGGTGCGCGATGACAGCGCCAACTAGCGTTTACAATTACGGCAGACATTGAAATGCCAAATTGCCTGCAGTCATTACAAAGAGTAAGTAAACAAACAAATAATTCAAGTGAAATAATATAATTTGCATTTATTCTATTCGATCAAGTTAATCTATAGTGTCGATAATAATGTTGATTGTTTATATTATCCGTCTAGAATGGCACAACAATAAATTTAAGGTAGTAAACACGGACTTTCTCATGGCGAATTTATCGAACAAGTCGGGGAAGAAATAAACATAATTATTGAATAGTATAACGCATTCCACATATATTGTTGACGATCATTTATGACTGTACTAATAATGCAGCCTTTATAAGTATTTTCAGTTAAACATGACCAAATTAATAATAAAATCTGGACTCTGACGCCCACGACATCACTTTCCAACCACAAATGACAATAAAGGGAAGACAATTAATTTTGGCCCAACATGCGCAAGATGTGAAGGCAATCAAATGTGAAGATCATACCATTGAATCTCACGTAATTCGTTAAACTTCAGTGACATCGACGCCAAACAAAACATCTTTGAATGTAAGCTGTTTTTTTCCATTTCAATGTAACGCAAAGTAAAGAAAATATTTTTTTTTAACAGATTGTTTCTAGACGTTATGTAACGAGTGTAAAATGTGACTGTGTGTACAATTAGAGTGGCAGATGTAAAAATATTGCGGCTCTGATATTCTACATCAATCATGGAGAAAGCTTCTCTAAAACCAGTGAAGAGCAGCAATGGGGCAGGGGCTAGTGCCAGACAGTTTGCTTAAGAAAAGTACTCTAAAGCGAAATACTATGAAGAAATGTATCCACCGGCAAAGAAAATTAAGTGTGATACTGTGCCCTGTGCATTCAAGTTAATAATGGAGGCGTTGTGTTTTGATACGGAAGAAAATGATGTATGAGTTACCAGAGTTGTTGCAAATATATTTGTTGTTTCCCATAGTTTTGTTGTGTTTATTTCTTTTTAAAATTATAGGTAAATTTCGCTACTTAAAAGTGATACTGTATACCGCTGAATGTTCCCTTTTTTGCCACGGTGCGTGCTGCAATCGTATCATGGTTCCGCCACCTCCTGCTTCGCACTCAGCGAATACAATATTTTTTACGTTTTTATCAATATGCTTTTTAAGTGTGCAATTAAATTTAAAATACCAAAAATAAATATTAAAATACCTCCATATTGAGCAATTTTTACTCATAATCAAATCAAATAACGCAATGAAATATGTGAATCACATTCTCTCTTATTGGACTGAACTTCAACTTTAACTCGATTTATACATACTTGTCTTGTCTTTATCATTTGTTTAATCCGTAGCTAAAACCGATTCGAGGACTTGATTAATGAGGAGTCGTTCAATTTGAATAGGGAGTTTAAAAGGGGCCACCGAAGGTTAAGTTAAAATTATACCTTTTGCGTTTGCGGTGTGCTTGTAATATATGGGTTATAAATTTTGAGTTTCAGAGGTAATCATACCGAGAACTGTCTGCTTGGTGGCAGATTTAAAATACGATCTGTCACTACCATTTCATTCTTTGGCGTTATAGGCGCAATATACAGTAAACTCGACATCGAACCCGTCTGACTAGCGTGGTATAGTGGCGAAATGCGCCTACTGACTCACAATGCTATTGTGACAAAAATAAGCTAAGGCCTCTATCCGGCATTGGATTGCGAAAGGCTATATGATAAAGTTTCGATATTTAGCTGTTGTCCGCACTTTTCTTGCTTGCTGCCAAAACTAGCTTTAAAATAAGCGAACTAATTTTGAAACAAACTTTTATCCCTTAAAAATCCTTTCTTCCTGGGTGTCTACGTCATAAAGAAATCTGTCAACATTTTATTTTCTATGTTAGCAACAATTAACAAACAAACCAGTATCATCAGGATTGCCTGTAATAAATAATCAAATCCAGTCCAACACCCCCGGGAACAACAAATCGCAAATTTTGAACAATTAATTAAGTTAATTGTGCATTACATTCTTGTTCCAATGAGTACGCTGAATCAATTTCATTAATGTAACGTTCAGTTTGACACGGAGTGACGTCAGAAGCCACGTTCCGTTTGATATGCTAATATGTCACGCAAAACGAAGCAAAGATCTTAGATTTATGCATTCAAGCACATTACCTATGGGCGCTCTGAAGACAAACTTTCTGCGACCCAAATTGCTGCTTGGCGGTGTGGCAGTTGTTCCCCCAGTGTAAGAACAAGAGAGACGGACATTCCCCCAGTGTACCTTAATTACGAGAGCAAGAGAGACCTCACTTGGAATCGGCACACGAAATCCTTAAGATCTGTGGTTCTATGTAAATTTGAGTTCTTTGACCGAAGCTCCTCGCACCAATTGCAACTCATTTGTCTGCGGTTTAAAAAATATAGTCTAAGATCTCAATTAGCGTAAGACGTGCCAAGTACTAAAAACACAAATGGTTTGCAGTTAACATAGTGCTTTTAGGGGTTGACTTAATTACATATTTCGAAACTAATTCGACTAAAACTAATTAAACCTTGTTCAGACGAAAATAGTCCTAGACACAAAATTAGGCCACTGGAGCATTCTTTGCAGTTTTAAATAACGAAGTGACTGACTTTGTATCCATCCATCTATCTATCGATGGATATGGCTACTAGGGATACATATTTAACATAAGCAACTAATAAAATACTAGACAATGCCCGCACCTTCACCCGCACTTTATTTTCGACTTATTTAACTGTCCCCATGGGATTTTCGAGAAATCTCTTCTTCGTGCACCCCTACAGTGTCCAAGAAATATACGTATTAAATGTCAGCTTCTTAAGCCTAATAGTTTTGCTGTAGCTTGTCCATCAGTCAATCGGTAACACAAGAATTTTTATACACAACATGTAACATATTAAACACACTTCCTAAAAGTAGTTTGTTCAGAATCGGCTACTGAATCCATTTTTGTCATTTTTAATATTGTTTTCTTTTTGTTCTAAAATAATAAAAATAACGTAAATTATAGCCACTCATTTGTTTGAAAAGTTGAAATACCTATACAAAAATAAACCTTAAGTCAAAGCAGAACGCCTTATTTTAAAATGCATTTGTTTAATGGTTCCACGTTGGGTCAAACGAACGCACACATTAATACAAGACAATAGCGGCAAAAGACAATAACACACAATTTACCACCAAAATATCTATTATCTATCTTTCGCTTACGTAATAATCAACAGGCAAGAGCAAGACGTAATGTGTCGGCCGCGCTGGCCAATGACGAGCGCTGGCGATGCGCTTAGACAAGTTTTGACAAGTATCTAGTCATCCATCGGGAATCTGTCAGCGAGAGTTGCAAAAAATATTTTCAAAAATGTGTAATTATCAACATGACGGCGCTGGTGTGGAACGTTCTGCATCATCTTGATGTTAACTTGTCGCCACCGGACTTTTTCCCTGTGGGGAAATATTAAATCACCAGTTTATTGTGAGGAGACAACAAGTGCCGAGGAGTTAATTAAGATAAGCTGCTTTTAAAACAATGAAAAGATGTGATGTGTGAGGAAACAGTGAAGTGTTAAGTGGACTAAAAGAATGTGATTTTATCCTGTAAGTTATTTGATTATTCTATTAATGTAACTATTAATTCACAAATTAAAACACGCCGTTCTTGCTTTTTTCTCTCATTGATATTCTTTATCTTTATCTATCAATAATGCTAATTAAGTATGATTCAGATTAAGATAGTCACAATAGTCATTTACGATGTTATGAAACAATAGATCGTGCATGTTATTAGCAAACAATAAATAATTTTATACAAAGTCGACTGTCCACTCTAAAGCCTAAAAGTGTGATGGAAAGAAATAGTCATATCTTTGGAAATATCAACAGTAGCTCACAAAGTATTCAAACATCAGTTTTGAAAACCCCACTCTATCAGAGTGTGGTATGAGGACTGAATTTGAAACATTTTGTTTATATCGTATCGTAATTCTTTCCTATCAGATCGCTGCCGTTTGTTTACCACAGCAACCGTTTCGTGTGTTTGTGTGCGTGCGTAGATTTATAGTGACCACGCTTTTTACTTTTAATCGAGTTTATACTTTCTTCAAAAAACAATATTTACGCAAATAAAAAAATATTTCAATGCATGCATTATGATTGTAAGAAGGTATTCTAATTGGGTTGTCTGAGGATGTGCGTCATTTCCGTTACACGTTGTATACAGATTACAAGTCATCCGACACTACGCTAGCCAATTCGTCGTCTCTACGAGTATAACCTCAAAAATCTGTTACCTACTGTACCTCCTTACTATCAATAAGTTCACCAAAACTTCGAAACAAGACTTAGGACCGTACCACACAAAATTATTCGTCAAATAGTCACTCAATAGGCCTTTGATGACGTCAGCACTAACTGATAAAGGTAAAAATAACTATTAACAGTGTAATCTTGTCGCCTGACGCCAGGATTAACGATTGAAGATAGACAGGTACAGATAAGCAGGTGGATCAACATTTAAATGTTAATTGTCAGCTTAATGTACGGTGTAGACTGTAATGGAGTGGATTTAGGGAGTTAATACATAATGTATGTATATATATATATATATATATATATATATACGCTTACGTTTTCGGGGATAAAGCCTGATCAGCAGACACATATACCACGGAGGCAGTTGTTGTTCAATTTAGGACATTATACATAATGTATATAGGTATTTCCAAATCGAATCTTATCATGTCGACAGTCAACTTGTTGGCCAGTTAAGTATTAAGGTCCCAGTGAGGTCCGTACGAATCCCGCAACTCTTTATTATACCACTTAGCAATAACAACGTGTCTCAAAATAGTCCGATCTTGCGAATGTGCTCTCAGTATAACGCGATATGCTCCAGGTTTGACATTTTTCACAACACAGATAATACATTCAAACATCTCTTACGTGAAGAATGTAAATCAAATAAATAAAGTACTAAATAGTCTGTAATGTTCATAGATTCTCATATTTTTCTGTTTGCTCTTTAACTGTTAACAAATGTTGTGTATAGCTATAATTGGACTATAGGCATAAGTATGGTATATTGCGTAATATGTGGACAGATGTATTAGTTTATAGTCTGTTGCTGTACCTATGTAATAAAATAAAATAAAAAAATAAAATAAAATGTATTATACATATATATATATATATATATATATATATGTATAATACATTTTATTTTATTTTTTTATTTTATATATATATATATATATAGTTATAGTTATAGTTGGTCGTGGGTTTTCCGCACTTAGCCACTTATTTGGGCCATTGTGCGTATGTGGCGACTACATTGACGCCGACTACTCATACCACCTTAGTTCCTTCCAGAAAGCCATTAGTTGGCTGGTGTCGTTTAAAGCTTCACTCATGGTTCTGGGGTTGTTCAGCAGCTTTGCCCGTTGATCGCTCACATTTGCACAGTGCAGAATGACGTGAGCGGGTGTTTCTTCGGTTTCCATACAGCCCCTGCACAGTGGGCTGTCCGTAACGCCTATGTTGAATAGGTGCTTGTTGAGTGGACAGTGGCCGGTTATTATGCCCGTCAGATGCTTTAGTGTTTTCCTATTAGAATGCAGCAGCTTTTGTGAGAGTCGCTTGTTCAAGCAGGGGATGGCATCTTTTGTTTGTCTGCATTCTTTTATGTTTGCCCACTGTTTTTCGTGTTCATGTGCGGTTCTCTCACGTAGCCACGATTTGATTTGGCTTGCTGGTATCGGTACAATCGGCTCGGGTCCCATTATCATTGTGTCCGATCCTTGCCGTGCCAGTTGGTCTGCGGCGTCATTGCCTGCGGAGTTGCTGTGGCCTTTAATCCATTGCAGCGTAACCCGATTCTTCTCTGCAATCTTTTGCAGCTCTAGGTGGCATTCCATGATGAGGCCGCTGTTAAAGCAGTTGCTGCCGAGAGCTTGTAGTACAGAGGCACTGTCCGTGATAATGCGTATAGACAGGTCACTTACGTTCCTAGACGCGATTGCTGTTGCGGCTCTTGTTATCCCAACACACTCGGCTAGGAATATGGTGTTATGGGTGCCAAGGGATGTTGAGATGTTGATGTTTAAGTCATGGGAGAATACGCCCGCACCCGTCCCATACTTCGTTTTTGAGCCGTCTGTGTAAACTCTGACTTCGTGTATACCAGAGCAGTCTTTGTGTTCCTCCTGCAATTGGATGCGATATTTTTTGTCAAAGACAAAAGTTTTAGGGATGAGATCGCAAGCGGCCTCTAGCATCGGGATCTCTTTGGTTAAGGTCCCTTTTAGGCGTGCGTGAGTAATTCGATCATCCTTTCTCCATAGCCCGAGCTTGTCTAGACGGATTGCTGCAGCGCCAGCTTCCTGCTCGATCATTAGGTGCAGCGGTCTTAGGTCCAGTAGTATCTCCAAGGCGGCTGTTGGGGTGCTCTTCATGCAGCCTGTTGTGGCCAAGCAGGCTAGGCGTTGAAGGCTCTGTATTTTTTTGTGATTGTGCTTAGTTGCGTGTGTGGCCACCACACTACTGCACCATACGTAAGCATGGGGCGTATAATGGCAGTGTAGATCCACAGGGTAATTGATGGTTTGAGACCCCATATTTTGCCTATGATTCTCCGACATTGCCAGAAGATTGTGCATGCTTTTGTTGTTTTTGTGCTGATGTGCTTGCCCCAGTTTAGCTTATGGTCAAGTATTACGCCCAAGTACTTGACTTCATTCGATAGGGTAAGCTCCGTTCCAAAGAGTTTTGGTGTTTTGCACATATGGGTTTTCCTTTTGTTGGTGAAAAGTACTAGCTCCGTTTTGTTGGGGTTAACCGTCAGTTCATGTTGGTTGCACCATTCCTCCATGATCCTGATGGCTGCTTGCATCCGATTTCGGATCGTGTCTTCTGAGTCACCTTTGATCAGGATGGTGATGTCGTCTGCATAGCCGACCGTGAAGAATCGTCTGTCGTTTAAGTTCCGTAACAGATCGTCCACCACAATGTTCCACAACAAGGGTGAGAGTACACCTCCCTGTGGGCAGCCTTTTGCAACTATGCCCCTTGTGGTGGAGTTTACCGTGAATTGTATTGCCCTCTGTTTCAGTAGTTGATCAATCCAGCCACTAAGGGTTTGCTCAACTCCGAACTTTTCGAGGGCCCGGCTGATACTGTTGAACTTAGTTTTGTCGAAGGCACCTTCTATGTCAATGAAGGCCCCCAGTGTCATTAACTTGTTGGTGAGCGCTGTTTCAATGGTTCCCACAACGGAATGCAGCGCCGATTCAGTTGACCTGCCACTTCTGTAGGCGTGTTGATGTGGGTGTAGTGGATTGCGCAGTAATGCGCCCTCACGGAGGTATCGGTCCGTAAGTCTCTCCAGCGTTTTCAATAAGAAGGAGGTCAAGCTGATGGGTCTGTATGCTTTCGCTTGTGAGTAGTCAGTTTTGCCAGGTTTTGGGAGGAATATGACTTTAACTTCCCTCCACCTGCAAGGTATGTATCTGTGCGCTATTGAGGCCCTGTAGATGTCGAGCAGGTGCGGCACAATCGTTGTGCATCCCCACTTTAGGAATGCTGGTATGATTTCATCCAGGCCTGCGGATTTGAATGCCTGGAAGCTGTCTATTGCCCATATCAGCCGGTCTGTGGTGACCACATTTTCGGCTACCAGCCAGTCTGTTTGGGTCGGTGGTCTGTAGTCTGACTCGTCCCACAGACGGAATGACCGTCTGTTACTTCACAACCTGGGAAGTGAGTTTCAATTAGCACTTGGCTAATTTCAGCGTCAGGAGTTGCGTAGGTTCCATCTTGCTTTTTAATGGCGCCAAGGGTTTTGTTGCTGTCCTGAGACAAGATCTTTTTCACCCTGGCTGCTTCATTCGTAGTGTTTATACCGCTGCAGAAACGCCACCAGGACTCGCCTCTGCGGAATCTTATGCGTTTCTTGTAGTGTGACTGGGCTTCTTTGTATTTGAGCCAGTCTGCTTCCATTCTCGTGTTTTTAGCCCTGCCCATATATATATATATATGTATAATACATTTTTTTTTCTTTTTTATTTTATATATATTTATTTCTCTGAATGGTAAAGTGATTTATTACTTTAGGTAAATATGCCGTGCGTATCGCGATGTCATAAATAGAATTGGTAATTTTCGGTGGCTAATGTTTTTAGATTGCGATAATGGTCAGGTAGGTTCGTAATTTAGATTTCTGGGTCAGATGGATAAGGTTCTTGTGTAGGGAAATGCTAGTTAGCTAAACTCAGTCACTAAAGGGCATTAAAGTGGCTGGCTTTTAAGAAGGAAATAGTTGTAGCAGAAAATAAATCAGTGCGTTGTATATGTATTTAGGCCGATCTGACATTGGGCGCACGCCGAGCGCACGCTGGTTTATAGAATGTGAGGGAGGCTGTAGAACACTGGAATGGAATTAGCGGAATGCATTTATTTATTTTTGTCTTAGGAAGCTCTTTGTCCCAAGCGACTTTCACTTTTAGAGACTTCAGTAAAGTACTTAAATTGGCCATGATGCCCTCTGGTAAACCTAATTATGTATTTAATTTTTCTAGAATCTGCTACGCAGACGTACGAGATGCCCTACGAGCTACGCAACGTAGCATTTCACAGATATTGTTTTTTACTAATCGTAGCTAATACTTAAGCGCATTATCTACTACTTCTTAGGTTCCTAAGTGATGGCTACAACTAGCTGTTAGTTTTTATAAATCCAGGAATCACTATTATTTATAATACATTTTCGTGAAAGCTTTTTTATAACGAAATGTCTATAAGAAAAAGCAATGCTCATACTAAGTGATTTTCTTGGCTTTGCATTTTGATCATGAAATAATACGACGTATTCCCAGAGACGAGTGGCAAAGACTGACAATATTTATTTCTTATTATAGAAGTAAACACATCATTTGAAATACATGTCTATATGTCTAGTGACAATAAAATACAGATAGAAACACAGCCAGTACGATACATGGCCAGTGCTAATACATACTGTGTAGATATTAAACCTTCAACACCCCCACTATATCTAACAATATGTATATACACAATTACAATCTTTGAATACCTAATATATCCAAAAACTTATGTTTCACAACACAAAGTATTGGTGAATACATCAGCTGGCATCTCAGCTGTAGGCAAATACTATTCACATTTACAATTGTATTTACTATACATTCTATACAAAAGTAAAATATCTCAATAGACGCTTAACATTTCACAATGTTCTCTAGAATAGCAATTGTAAAAGTAACTCAAAAATCTAACTGCATAAGTAATATCAGGCCTGGTTAGAACTGCTAAGTATATTAGACAACTAATAGCTTGCTGATATGGGAACTTTTCAACATAGTTTCCCCCCTTACATACATGCAAGATAATTTTTGTAACACTTGATCAATATAATCAGACTGGTTCAATGTGATAGATTTCTCAGATTTATTAACACATTGACACCAATGACTTTCTTATTTCACCTAAGTCATTAACTTTGAAATACATTTTCAAATATTCTGTTTCCTTACAACCATTTGAAAAAATAAAAATCTACAAAAAATATTTCGAACTTTTGTATACATACATGGATCTACCTTAGATCTCATATAAACAATACATTCATAGCAACCTCCTATAAACAATACATTCATAGCAACTAGATCTCCTATAAACAATACATTCATAGCAACTAGATCTCCTATGAACAATACATTCATATTCACACTGAAGTATACTCTCTGAGTCTTTATAATCATTATCACTGTTGGAGTTATCTTCAAGACTAGATATATGTAGATTCCAAACTTGTTACCTTCTGGGCTTGTTGTTTACCTTCAAGACTAGATGTTGATTCCAAAACCTGTTATCTTCTGGGATTGTTCTGGTGTTTAACCTAATCCCCCACTGAAGCAACATTCTGGTCTTGCACTTGAATCACACATTCAAAATGTATTTCTGGCTTCAATTTCAGGCCCTTAACCTGAAATAATACAACGTTTGCCCATCGACCGCGCTTGTAATTTCTTTATCTGGTTCTGCCTTTATACAATGTTTCATGCCTTCCAGAACCAAGAAATTTTCTGCAGCGAAACACCACTCCGAATAATTATCGCGTCCCTTTAGTTTCAGCACATTTACTAGATAGTTGCTAGCCATTTTGTCGAACTGATATACTGGAACATACTGCGATAATTAAAATTACAGCTAAACCACACTAGATACTGTCTTTTAAAACTTGCTCGCAAAATTCTTGTTAAAACGAATACTGTCTTTTAACACTTGCTTGCAAAATTCTTGCTAAAACGACTCAATTGCGATATTAACACTTGCTCGCAAAATCCTTGTTAAAACGAATACTGTCTTTTAACACTTGCTTGCAAAATTCTTGCTAAAACGACTCAATTGCGATTTTAACACTTGCTCGCAAAATCCTTGTTAAAACGAATACTGTCTTTTAACACTTGCTTGCAAAATTCTTGCTAAAACGACTCAATTGCGATTTTAACACTTGCTCGCAAAATCCTTGTTAAAACGAATACTGTATTTTAACACTTGCTTGCAAAATCCTTGTTAAAACGACTCAATTGCGATTTTATGAGCTCCCTGGGCCCATAACCTGAAATAATACGACGTATTCCCAGAGACGAGTGGCAAAGACTGACAATGTTTTATTTCTTATTATAGAAGTAAACACATCATTTGAAATACATGTCTATATGTCTAGTGACAATAAAAGACAGATAGAGACACAGCCAGTACGATACATGGCCAGTGCTAATACATACTGTGTAGATATTAAACCTTCAACAGATCAAATCCAAAACATTTGCTGATATGGTACTGGCTAAAGTCTACCCAATGACCAGAGACGACAAACTTAGGAACGCAATGCATAGCAATACTATTTGACAGGCTACAAAAATAGCATGTAATAGCATACGCTACAACTTGCCTACGTCGTAGCTCAGCGTAGCATCGTATTGCGTCATATCGCTTTTCAGTACTTACGTAGGATAGAAGACCGATGAACGATCTTTTATCATACGGCCTTTCACAGTCTTCTTCTAGAAATAGGCCCTTCATAGTTTGCGTCATAAAATCTTTGCGAGTTAATAGGAGGATTTGGCTTACACGCACACTGGCCAGATCGGCATTGAATGAATTAAGTAAAACGTATAGGAACTTAACTTACAGGATCTAGGTCGTCTTCGTCCGGCGTGTCGAGGCTGGCGGAGTCCACGGGCCGGTAGCCGGAGCAACACGAGCCGTCGAACGGAGACCGGTCTGACGCTCTGGGGACAAACAAATGTGTAGCTTAGTTTGTAAATATATGATGGTCTAGGGGTTAGTGGCTTGTACTGCGGGCGGTCGTGAATTCGATTTGCACCTAGGATAAATCTGCTTGATGTGAATACGACGTCTTTTACGTACCTGGGTGTAATTTATGTATATGTATGTATGAAAATTATGGGACAATTGCATACAAATTGTCTGCAACATACGTATAGCTATCCTCATAAACATATTATGTACCCACATAATCATCAGCCTTGTATTTAATCTGTGCCACTGCTTTTGGGGCTTTTGGAGAACTTACCGTACTTAACTTACCGTACTTAACTTTAGACATGTAATAGGTTACCCTCACAATGTATTTCTCAACCATTTAGCAAGCCATCACTGAGAATTTAATTCGCACAAAACTTTGAAAAGTTAGTGCCGTAGTATTGAACCCAAGACCCTCTGCGAATCAGTCTGTCGGTAGTTACCTTTCGATTTGTGTCATAGATAAATCTTTGTTATGAATACAATGTGTTGGTCTGTGGCTACATGTATATATTTATATATTATATAATGTATTTATTTCTGAATGTATTTATTTATGAATGTAGATGACATACTCGTACGTAAGAATATAATTTGTGTGTATCAGTTTTCTGGTTGCCAATTTACCGTTCCCGTGAATAATTTACATGAGGCAATTTAATACAATTGCCTTCGGTGTACAAATGTATATCCTGATAAACATTTTGTTTACCATACAACTGAGCTTCAAAAGTTTAAATACTCATATCTACCTAGATATGAGTATTTTACCTAGAAACTTTAATATAGGTACCTACCTACCTATAATATCCATTCGTTTCGTAAATAAACTAATCAATTCGACTCTGCTCAAAGAGCCCTACGTCATAATTACTCCCCCACTGCGTGAGTTGTCTTTTCACAAGAAAGACCGACAACACAATCATTACTCACTACCCTCCCACTGAGCGACTCGAAGTACCTACCTACTCGATAGTGCAATGAACTTGTGAATCCACATTGTGTAGGTATGTTTAATACTTTGCCCACTTGGCTACCCTTGAAGATGAATAGGATTCTACTAATTAGGTATTCTCCTGGACTTTAAAGCTACATGATACTGTCTAGCATAGTTTCTTGCTAAGTTTCATATCTAGCAAAATACATAAATATAGATACGTAGCTATCTCAGTACTATCAAGTAGGTAAGAATACTTTTTCGGTTCTGACACTGTTTTTTTATATCCTTCCAAACAACAAAATCATTGATTTCAAACTTTCATGAATTGTATATACATATGTACATCATTCAATTTTGTGTATGGAGTCGCGGATGGAGTCCCGCCGGAATACCTTAGAATTTGTTAATCATCGCGAAGACCCGGTAAATGAAATTTTATAGAATAATATAATTTTTGACATCGATTAATAAATGACGAAGTTCTCAGGTAGGAAACATGAAAATATTCCAACCAAATTGAAATGCTTCTGGTTTTTTAAGGTCATTTGACATTATTCAATCAATGCACACCAAGAGCACCTTAAACTATCCAGTTTAGGTATCCACCTATAAAGATCAAACCCTTAACACCCGGCGCATTTTTAAACGACAAGACGACCGCTTATCCAGTCGTGCATCTAAACGTCAAACATAACTATAAAAACATCACAAAACAAAACGCTATTAACTCCCAACGAAGTTTCTTACAACCACAATTCATATTACTGAAGTCGTACAAATAAATCTCTGAGTAAATAAATAAGTAGTTTTTGCAAATATAAGTAAGTGCAATAATGCTGCAGGTCCAGACTACTTGGAAGTCTAGACGGCTAGGATTACTCACTACGGGGAACCTTTGAGAAACCTTTGAAGTTGCAGGAAAATAAATTAATTCTAGCAATAGCCATGTTGTTTATAGAGGTAGTTTTTCTGAATATAATGTACCTACTGTGACTGTGTGTTCAGTATGCTTGATTCGATGCAGAAACGCTTAATTTTACTAAAGATAACGATATCCATAATTTAGTTATTTATTGATTAGCACACAACATAACATTTTATTAGGAGAACTTAATGCAATGGATGCGATTTGACTGCACGGTTGGTGTAGTTGTTTAAGCGGCCGCCTCGCCGCTTGACACTGCGCCGAGTGTTGTGGGTTCGATCCCCACACGAGGCAACACTTTGTGTGATTCATAAATTGTTGTTTCGAGTCTGGGTGTTCATTGCGTCCGTTAGTTCTATGTTTGTAAAGTGCCCCGCGACACAGGATTTAGACCTAATGCGGGAGTAGTCTTCAAAAACAAGAAATACCAGCTTCTTAAGCCTAATAGTTTTAGCTGTAGCTTGTCGATCAGTCAATCGGTAAGGCAAGAATTTTATATATACAGATTACAAGTCATTCGACACTACGCTAGCCAATTCGTCGTCTCTATGTGTATGTATAAACTTAAAAATTTGTTACCTACTGTACCTCCTTACTATCAATAAGTTCACCAACACTTCGAAACAGGACTTAGGACCGTACCACACAAAATTATTCGTCCAATAGTTACTCAATAGGTCTTTGATCACGTAAGCATTGACTGGTAAGGGTTCCTAACTATTAACAGTGTAATCTTTTTAAAAAAAGATAAGAAAAGATATAATACTTAAATGTTAACGGTTTATATTCAATGGCTTTCAAGCCTATTCGGTAGTAAAAAAATTGTCGCATGTTACTTTCTATTTCAATAAAGAGGAAATTAATTTTCAAAAATCAGCCTCTAAGTGGCTGAAATGAGAATTGAAGTTTGAATAAATTTTTTGCTAGCACCTATTTGATTTTAAAGACTACACTTTTCGATGGCATACAACACAAGCAAAACCGTGGGCAAAATCTATAAATAATGACATGCGAGAATGTCATTATTACTACTGAATTATCTGGATATTCGTTAAAACAACATTAATCTGAAATTATAAACATAAATGTCTCGCTAAGTTATTTATACCACTGCGTACTTCTGCTAAGAGAATTGCTATTGTTCTTACCGTGGACGAACGCATTAATCTTACTTACCAATCAAATATACCTAGGTATATACCCAACTTTATCCATATACCTGTTTTTGTTCTTATTAATTATATATCTGAGGCAATTAAGGGACGTAATCACGATGAATGATGTGTGTTGTTTGAAATATACTCGCGTATGTACAGGTCGTTTGGTAATTCGACCAATTCCTTGAAGGAGGTTATATTTGAGGTCATTTCGAACAAATTGATCCCGTCAATTAGGGGTCTAAAATTTACGGTCCTGAGAGCCTGAAAGATATTTTTGAAATTTTCCACCTTATCAGTTTTGGCTCTGAATTGGTACGTTTTGGAAAGCTTGTTAACTAACAATTGATCTAAACAATATTGAAAAATCCTCCTTCTTCAAGGAATTGGTCGAATTACCAAACACTTCGTAAATTGCATGAAATAAATTTGAAAAAAGTAAACTCACGATTACTTTACTATTGTATTTTGCAAACGATTTCCAGGCGCAGACATATACAACTGAATCACGTTGAGAGAAAAATATTTATATTTAGACAACATATTTATAAATCCTTTTGAACCGTCACTGGCTGTAAATAAACAGTACCAACGGGACAGACCAAGGAAAATAGTTCAGCTAATTTTGCATAAGTGCTGTGTCAAAATATTTAAAGGACGATGCTCACGTAGTGTAAAAAAAAGGGTTTTTGGGCATTGTTCTTTATACGATATCATGTTTAAAAAATATCAATAAATAACTATTAATGATCTGACCTATAAATAAACAAAGAAAATAAACAAAGCTTGCCTATATAGTAGTATTAATTGCACAACGTTGAATAAAATAATGACAAAACTAAGATTCTGGGCATCAAGTCGTACATTCGATTTTTTTTTATACGGGTTAACTCAATATAATTGTGTAAAGTTGTCCCGTTACTGACTGACCGACGGATAAAGCACAGCCGGCACTACAGGTTACAGGAAGCTGGAATTTGGTATGTATGTTGTTTCCTAGAGTGCAAAGGATAATCGATCTATCCATGGGTTCGGAGATTTGAGATACATATTTGACATAAGCTCCATACAAAATATTTAAATCATGTACCTCTAATCTCCAAATACATGGATAGATCGAATATTGAAAACAGTCGTAAGAAGGAATTTCACGGGATCGGACGGTAAAGGGTAAAAAAGGGCATCGTCTTGTAGCGTAGCCATATTTCAAAACTTATTCTATATTCCGTATTTTACAACAAAAACGAAGTTGCACCCCTGCCAAGGTCATGGATTTAAATCTTACTCCGTATTTATCTCTGTATTTTATCTTGTGCCAAATGAAAGCTCAAGAAATTTGTACTTGTCCATCCAGTCAGTCCATGAGGAAAATGGACCAACTAAAAGCTCTTTCTAGTTCACGTTCAGCGTTACGGACTCAAGGTTTTGACCTTTTGCGTAAATATTTTTATACTTGACTAGTCGACGCCATCCAGCGGCTTCGCACGCACATAGTTTCGAATTTCCCGTTTCACCCGATCCCGTGGGAATTTCGGGAAAGCCCCATGGTCCCCAAGGAACATACATGCAAAATTTCAGCTTCTTGCGCCCAGTAGTTTCGGCTGTAGCTTATCTGTCAGTCAGTCAGTAACGCAAGGATCTTATATATACAGATTTTTGCTTCTGTGTGCTTATAAGGTTGGTCTTTTGTGGGTTTAAATTTTTAGTATGTGATAAACTTTGATTAAATTATTTATTTTGTCAGTTTGGTTCTGCAACTTACTCTATTATGTTTGGGTTATTATGATTTGGAGCTAAATTAGTTCGAGCTTAGACAATGAAGTGTCCGGAAAATTATGAAGGCTAGGATTCGATTCCATTTTTGGCTTAGAGCTGTAAATGTGCGTGGTTTCCTCGCCTACAGTACCATAAGCTTGCTGGCTCTCACTTTGAACAACAATATGTCGGTTGAATGTACCTTCCTACCTTGAAAAATACAAATGACAATAAACAACACCATATTTCGTGAAAAGTCAATGCTGTGGATTCAATTCTGAAATCTTATATGTAGCATTTAGTCTTCTCGGGGCTATCACTACTCTATGATAACAATGTATTTTGTGAGTACAATACCTAAAATGGGCAATGAGTATATTTGTACATATACGTTACAGAATAACAACAAAACAAGCTCCTATATATTTATTTTATGTAGACAGGTACACACAAGACCCATCCCATTTACATACTTTAAAACTTTACAAGAATGTTGGATATTGAATAAAAAGGCTCTTCTCCAAATAAATGCATATTTTCGCCTTCACGGGTCAAAGCTATTTTACGCCGAATATTAAATAATTTATGATCAGGGGTGGGACATTAGGGAGGTCATCGGGCAATGACAAACAATAAATTATAATGCTTTATTTTATAATAATAATACTGATCTTTAACTGTTCCAAATTTCATACACTTACGTTACGTTGCCGTATATATAATATTTCTACCTACCTACTTCCCGTAACTTTCGTAAAAAATTGAAAAATTTTTGCTTTACGTATCAGTACGGATGGAATAATCAATGCCTATTAAACAATTACCCTAAAAGCTCAATCCAATCACCAAGTTAACATGGAGGCATAAAAATAATTCGGTCAATCGATTTTTCGCCTCTAACCTAATTATTCAGGCATGCCGCTCAGAACCTATTTTTAACTTAGCCAAATTCTGTACTGGGGATATTTGACTAAAATTCTAGATGGCGAATACTTCGATTAGGTACTGAAAGATTTCAAATTATGTAAATTGCTTTGGCCTGCAAGCGTTAAATAAATATTCATAACCCTTTTATGTTTTGAGACTGCCTCCTTGGTCTCTGGAAATTCTCAGTAGCAGCACGGAGTCTGGTAATGTGCCCGGTACGGCAATAGGCTCGCCCCCTACTACGTGGGACCTAAAAATTCATGGCGGAATGTGGGTGTAATAGTACACCTCTGCCTACCACTTCAGGGTACAGGCGTGAGTCTATAAAAAAACATTTTTTTTTGACCCGACTACGGATATGCCAAAATAAAGGGTAATTTGGTAGTCAATTATTTGCGGATCACAAAGAAGTTTTCCCATGTGGCGTCAAACCCACAACACTCCGCGTAGAACCATATACGAAGCGGCCACTTAAACCCCTTTGTCATTGTGCAATCGGTCTTATGAATATGGATTTGTTTTGATAAATTTAAATACCTACTCCACACCCTACTAATAGTAAGTGTTGATTTGGCTCGTCTAAAATTCTGAAATTATGTTCATGTGTAAAGATAAAATGCCTTCTTACCTGCATGCAATATTTTATTGCTTTGTGCCTAACTTATTATATTTGTTATGTGTTATTTTAGTTATGTCTACCAGAAACTACCGGCTTGTAACTTATATGCCAGCTGTGTTCTTCTGTAAATGAGGAAACACAAGGCCAACTATTGTAATAATTCTGTTTTATCATGTAATGCGTGTTATTTGTTGGAGACCTAATAAATAAATGAAGCAGAGCAAGAAGAATGATTGGCAAGATTTTAAGTTACAAAAGCTTTTGTTTATGCTATAGGCGTTTTTTACTGTTCAAGTGTACAATGACACACCTTTACCGCTAAGCAAGCGATGATTATTCAATACGCACTTAGCTTTGAAAAATCACTGGCAAGTTTGCTGTTTGGACGGTGTATTCCACTGTGTTCACCTGAGTGTTATCATGTGGATGAGCAATGTGGAATATCCCGTTTGAACCCGAGACAGTCTGTTAATCTCTCAGTCGGTGATAAAATAGGTGGCTGCCTTTCTTATCACCCACAAATTAATAGTTTGAGTCTGGGTTTATTGTGTCTGTTGGTAGTATGATACCATATGAATTACAATTGCAGAATTTGTCATAAAAAGAGTTCGCATTTGCCCTTATGTCCATAAAATAACAATATATGTCAGACGAAACGTGATGAGATTCTGTGAGATATTTTGTGAGATTTATTCTCCGGTCGAGTAATCCCATTGATGCTTAAATCAGCAAAGCCCACTAGCTATAATCCTCTTCACAAAGAAATAAATAACAATGCATCTATATCACTCACACTTACATTTCACTACTCTTAACCAATACACAAGTGAGAAAATGTCCCACAATGATTCACTAAAACGCTTGTTAGCTTCACTAAATGGTTTCTAAGTGGGTCGGTTCGTGTACCTTATAAATCTTTTGTCGCGAATGCTAATAGCTCAGATGATCGATCGTAGTTCGCCCTGTCACTCTTTATGCAAATTAGTGGAGTCATCGACCAATATAGCCGCCTTTTAGGCCTTGAGTTCCAAGGGACGTTGACCTCTGCTATTGGAAAATGGATTTCGGAACACCTATACTACTACCTATAATCTGAGGAGTGGCGTACTATTTTGTTCGGCAGTATGTCACTCAGGTATTTTTTTTCAGTCTATGGTATTGTTTTTAATGTCATATTAGCTTGTGTGTTTGTTTTTAGTCAGTCAATAAACCCCTTTTATTTGGGTTCTAAATGGAGTTCATGTTTTCATAGCTATTCCGGAGTTAGGAATACCTTCTTAGGGGTATTTTATAACACTGTAGTTCTCTCGACCCCTTCATTAAAGATGAGCCTGCATCTGAGTTTCTCCCGAGAGACCAAACAAAAAGAGATAAGCCTTCTCTGTTATACTTCCTACATGGATCTTAAAAAAATCATCATCATAATCATCAGCCCTGTAAATATACTGTCCCAATGCTGGACAGGGACACGGACTCTTCTTACGAGCAATAGCTAGCGTGTTTGTATATCCTTTATAGCTAGCGAAAAATAAAACATTTCTACCTCCCTCACATTTCTTCTATGAAGATACATATGTCATATACATGACGCGTGTATCATTAATTAAAATATTTCATTAAGGCCACATCCAACACCCAACAAACATCCTGAAACCGTTACCAAAAGTTCGAATACAATAACCATTAAATTACTTAATATAAAATGCTGGAATATTCCGTTACAAAATGGCAAGTGTAAATAACGGCAAACCAGGAACAGGGACAGTTTCTCTTTGATATTTCATAAATCATAGTGTTCAGGCAGACAGGTTTCATAGTACATCTGATAGTTAATTACTCCACTAGTCTACACACCCTTCCTTAAGGCGTGGTGAAAGATTAAGTTTGTAAAGAATAGTATACACGTGCCGCAAATATAGCAATAGCCTAGTGCAAAACAACAAATTGCCATGCAAGGGGCATCGACGTTTCGAAGTTATGTGCGTATTAAATGATTAATTTATTATATAAACTTGCGCGAACGAAGCGGTAAAATTAACAATTAGCCTTAGAGTGAACGTAAAGCCGTCGGTCCTGACTGTCATCAAGATTTTCTTTAGATCTGGCGATACGGAGTCAATTTGAGAAAAGAGAGAACTGGATCGGCGTTACACCGAAACCAAAGGTTTTAGGCGATTTGGAGAAGGATTAATGGACTGTATCTAGAGGATGGCGAGTTCTGGGTCGCCTAGAAAGGATAAAGGATTGGAATGGGAGAGAGGATTGTGAGTGGGTATAGGATATTCTAAGGATGAGGGGCACTTACCTTGTACGTCAACCCTCTTTCTTAGAATGGCAGCCTCCTGGTGTTTTCGAGAGCCCTGAAGCTGTTTGAATCACTCCACTACACTAATCACTTTCACTCACGGGCGGTTTTTCTGTTGTCTCTCGCGTCGACGATCGCGGCGACCAATCCGCGAAAGGCGTGCCCCTTTCAGGGAATGGGATAGAGAGGGACGGAAACATCGCTCGCATTAGACAAGCAAGCGTGGAACGATTGACGTTGATGTGATTAGTTCTCGATGGAAAGGCAGATGGCGCTACCATATCCCCCCGGCCCTAAAGGGTTGCCTTTAAAAAAAATAGAATTGAACTTAGCTATGTTGGGTGTAATACCGCATAACCCATCAATAGGCTAAGACAGCGATATGATAATAAAACTAATCTAAATTAACCTTAGCGAAAACTACAAACGCAATAACAGCGAAACTACTAACTAAATACTTAAACTAAGAGGTAGATCCAACTTCAGGCTAGATCTCACTGAGTTGGAAGCGGACAGAGACGTACAACAGGGCGCACGTAGCTCCCCTTCGCGGTTTTCACGGTAACAACGCGGGTTGTACCGTTTTTGGAAGTATGCAGTTTCTCCACGATGGCTAACGGCCATGAAAGCGGCGGAGCATTATCATGTATTATGACGACCAACGTACCCTCCTGTATAGGGGATGCAGGACTATTCCACTTGGATCTAGCCTGAAGCTGGTGTAGATATTCCGCACGCCAGCGCCGCCAGAACGACTGCACGAGTTTATCCAGCAGAGTATGTCTCTGGAGCAAGCTTGAAGAGTCTGCTTCAGGAGCCGGGAATGACGATAATGGCACTGTGTTCAGAAAATGTGCAGGGCTTAACGCGGATGGTTCTGCAGGGTCGCACGCAGTGCCTCGACTTGTGCAAGGACAGTTAAAAGCTCTTCGTAAGAGAGGATCTGTTGACCTATAACTTTGAAGAGATGCGTTTTAATTACTTTGACCATGCTTTCCCAACATCCACCGAAACGTGGTGATGCTGGTGGAATAAACTTCCAGTCAATATGATTTATGGAAAGTTCTTCCTGAAGACGAGTACGATATTCTTCCCTGAGAAACTTATAAAGGTCGCGTAAATCAGCGCTTGCGTCCACGAAACAAGTGCCGTTATCCGTGTAAAAACACTGTATAGGGCCGCGCCGTGAGAGAAATCGTTTAAGGGCTGCCAGGAATGACACCGTGCTTAAATCTGTCGCAACTTCAATATGCGCAGCGCGCGTCGTTAAGCATGTAAAAATACATAGCCAGGCTTTACGGCTTTTAACACCTCGACCACGCACTGGCGTATACTGCAGTGGCCCTGCGTAATCACAACCGGTGTGTGTTAACGCTTTAGCAACCTGGTTGACGCGCTGGCTAGGAAGATCGGCCATGGAAGGGAAAGTCGGACGCGGACGAAATTTGAAACAGACGTTACATTTATGTATTCTGTGACGAATTATTCGTCGAGCGGCTAAAATCCAATACTTATGCCTAAGTAAGGACATAAGCAACTCTGGACCGGCATGGAGGTGTTTCTTGTGATAAAAATCAACAAGAAGGTCGACAACATGATCATGTCGCGGCAGAATTCAAGGATGTTTGTAGTTATAAGGTTCATAAAAATTTGACAGACGACCCCCAACGCGTATGACGCCGTGTTCATCGAGAAACGGCTTGAGTCTAAGGATAGCGGGAGAACAAGGTACATTGTCTTTCAAATTTTGAATGTCGTTACTAAAATGAACAGCCTGTACAGCTCTTACTAACTTACATTCTGCGAATTTGATATCAGTACTTGATACAAAAGTCTCATTAGGTAGGTGCCTAAGAAACCTATAGACATAAACGATGGCGCGGAGTAACTTAGACCACGATGACATGCGTAGTGCGAGTGCATAGATGGGAGACTCCGCAACCTCAGCAATCACGGGATAAGAAACAGACTTTCGTTCGGGTACATCTTCGTCTTCTGCACTGTGGTCAAAGGGTTGCATGGGCCATTCTGACGGATCATGGGAAATCCAAGAAGGTCCACGATGCCACAATGGATGATGCAGAAGATTAAGTGGAGTGACACCACGAGACAAGCAATCTGCGGGGTTCTCAATACCTGCGACGTGATTGAAACAAGTAGCAGAAACCAGTTCAATCAATTTGCTAACGCGGTTGGCGACAAAAGTCTGCCAGCGATGAGGAGGAGAATGAATCCAAGCGAGCACTACTTTGGAGTCGGAAAATGCGTGTATTTTATTAATGGGGCAGTGGGGCAAAACTGTGTCTTGAACCTTGCGGAGCAACTGAGACAGCAGAAGAGCCGCGCACAACTCCAGTCTCGCAACCAAAATGGTTTTAACAGGCGAGACCTTAGACTTGGCACAAACTAACTGCTCCGAGTAGTTAGAACAAATGCGGACTTGCAGATATACGACTCCGCCGTAAGCACGCTCGCTGGCGTCAGCGAAACCTATTAAGTTGATGGTACGTCCATCTACCAACCCAAGATGACGCGGAATAGTAATTTGATTGAGCGCGTTAAGCTCAATACAAAACTGGCCCCAAGCGGCGACAATATGGTCAGGGGGTGTTTCATCCCACTCACACTTTGATAGCCAAAGCTCTTTGATCAAGAGCTTGGCGTACAAAATTGTGGGAGCCACAAAACCCATTATGTCCCATAGTCGAGCCACTGTGGACAGCATAGTGCGTTTGGTGCACTTATCATCTGGTGGTGAGACGTCAAACCGAAAACTATCGCAGGATTTGTCCCAGCGTAAACCGAGAACCTTATGCGGTACAGACTTCTCAAACTCAATGTCTGGAGAAGCTTTATGAGAATCTGGTATGCGTGCGAGAACCTCCTTAGAGTTCATTGCTTGTCCATTTGACAAGATCAAACTGGCCTCGCTTGAAAAGCTGAATAAGCTCTTCACAAAGCGAAATTGCTAGCGGAGCGGATATGACACTACAGGCAATGTCATCCATGTACAAAGCGGAAGTGGCAACAGCCACTGCGGGAAAGTGATCGCCTTCATCAGCGATCAACTGGCGAACAACTCGTAACGCTTGATATGGGCTAGACTTGAGTCCAAAACAAACACGATTGAACTGATACACAGATAAAGCTTCTTTCTTGTCAAAACGATAAAAGATCCGTTGAAATCTACGGTCAGATTCGCGAACGCCGATATTGAGAAACATTTGGCGGCAGTCAGCTGACAGAGCGATTTGGAAAAGACGAAACTTTATTATGATGTTAAATAAATCAACCTGTAGATTGGGGCCGGCGTGCAAAATGTCATTAATCGACTGACCCGATGTAGTCTTACAACTAGCATCTAAAACCACACAAAGTTTAGTAGAGGTTTTATCTTCGCGAACTACGCCGTGATGCGGGATATAATATGAGGGTAGAGAGTTGCCCTCGTTGTTTACAACTACACTCACAAAACCTTTATCTATGTAGTCACGAATGACGTCATTATAGGCGCTGCGTAACTTAAGAGAAGCATCAAGTTTACGTTCCAAACAATGGAAACGTCTGAGCGCAGCAGCGTACGAGTCACCTAACGAATAAGGGTCACCACAGAATGGCAACGCCACAACGTATCTACCACTGTCGTCACGAACAGTGGTAGCCCGGAAATGTTCTTCACACTCGAGCTCTTTACGGCTCATCGAGGGCGGTGCGGTAACCTCTTCAAGCTCCCAAAATCGCTTGAGAAGAGAATCAATATTGTTTTCTTGAAGAACAGAACAACAGCAAGACGTAACGTTTTGAGAAGTATGTAATGTAGGTACGGTACCCATAATCACATAACCAAATACCGTCTCAATAGCAGGCGGTAAGTTATTTTGCTCACTACGTACCACTTTAGTTAGTAGCAAGTGCGGGAATATTGCGGCTCCGATCAAAACATCAATGTCTGCCGGATTCGCAAACTCCGAGTCTGCCAGCGGCAATGACTCGAGGTGTGTGAGAAGCGATACGTCCACATTAGCGTTTGGCAATGTGTCCGTAATACGCTCCACGATAAGCGAAGAAATGTTAAAATTAATGTCTCCATCAAAACGCGAATGTATTTTAATATCTACGGAACCCTTGCAATGTTTTTCTGAACCGCCGATACCTCTGACTATTGAGTTCGTATTTTTAAAGTTATTCCACAATCTGAGGCGTTTGAACAACTCAAATGTTATTAAATTGGTCTGAGACGCGCTATCTAGTAGACAACGTACCATGTGCGGCGACCCATTAACATCATAAACGATAACTTGCCCTGTCGCTAACAGAATAGTCTTAGACGCCATACATCGCGGCATAGCACTGCTCTGATCACTACAAGCGCGCGAAGGCCGTCCGCGCGTGCGTGCCGCCCGCGCAATGGATGTCGTACACAACGATATCTCATTCTGAATCGTCGGAGGCGCAGTTATTTGTATCCTGCACCTGCGACGTAAGTGTGTCAAGGTTAGCGGCTTGGCTTGACAACGGGTTACCTTTATCAAAGTGAAGCAAAGAATGATGTTTTTGATTGCATAAGCGACACTTTGTCTTACTAGAACAATTACTTGTTTTATGTTTTATGCTTAAGCAGTTAATGCAAGCTTTGTTATCTTTTACGCATTTAAAACGAGCGGTTGGATGTAAATTATTAAAGGTGGGACACTTATAGAAATGGTCGTGCACTATATTACTGCACAGACACTTCTGTGAATTATTACTATTAGATTCCGAGCATGTTACGTAAGATTGTGGATTAGGGACCGAGTTATTATTACTATTTCGCGCTTTATTCGACCTTTGTTTGCTGCTGTTAGTGTTAGACGGGCCAGGTGAACCAGACTGCGTATTATGAAATATTCGACACTGATCTTTGATGAACGAAATAAAACTATCTAGTGTAGGTATTTTATTATTGCGTTCCGTCATCTCGAAAGCACGAATTGTATCAGTGTCAAACTTTTTTAAAGCGAGTTGAAGCAACATAAAGTCGGAAAGATCTTCTTATTTTAAGTTTCTAAGAGAATTAACCGCGGTTACGAAGTTATCAATAAACAGCTGGAAATTCGAGACAGATGCGGCACCGGACAGTTTAAGATTTAAAGCTTGGTCAAAGTAGGTAGACGCTAGGACGCGCGTGTCTTGATATCTGTCAAGTAGTGACTGAAATATGACCTGATAATTCTCAGCACTGGGTGTGACACCTGCAAATACGGACTGGGCCTTCGGTGTCAGTTTACCTATTAAATAGTACAACCTGTCAGCATCTGTCAGAGAACCATTATCGTGCACTGTAGACTTAAAGCTCGCATAGAATAACGGCCAATTTCGTATATCTCCGTCAAACGACATAATCTCGATTGGCGGTAATTTCGGCTTGCGGGCCGCGGCAACGGGCTCTGCTGAACATTTACCCTCCAATTGCGATTGTATACGCTTAATAATACAATAAAGATCTTCGAATGAGGTGTACGCCTGATAGTTCGGTTTTTCATCAGGATTGATAGAAAGTTATCTTGTGTTATAATCGTCTAACAACTTATGAAAATCTGTTCGAATATTATCTACTGTCATACAATAACTAAGGAATGATTCTCTATTACTGTCAGACGCGGCTGCGGTCTTTGACCGCTCGTAAATGTTTTGAATGCGCTCAAATAAAATATTGCGTTTTGCTACTAAGATTGTCATCTCTTTGTCTTCCGACACGCGTGACTTCTTTTGTTGTGACATGCTTACGTAAGTATAAGCTAATGAAACCGAAACAAAATAAGAATATCTAAAGTACCTATTATTTTACCTAAGTAGGCTAAGTAGGCAACACTTTAGAGCTGTGGAATTAAAAGTTGCTCGAAATATGAGATTTACAAGACAACTATGATAGTTCCAGAAATAATAATTGAGTAAGTAGGTAGCTACATAAAAGTATATTACCTACTGAAGCGGGCGGAAACAACCATGTGACGGTTATGTGAATAGACTAGGAGTATAGCTAGGTGCTATAACTGCCTAGGTATAGCGATATAACGTATAAAAACGTAAATGAATCCGACTCGTATGGATCAAAAAAATGGTTCGGCGTTACACCGAAACCAAAGGTTTTAGGCGATTTGGAGAAGGATTTATGGACTCTATCTAGAGGATGGCGAGTTCTGGGTCGCCTAGAAAGGATAAAGGATTGAAATGGGAGAGAGGATTGTGAATGGGTATAGGATATTCTAAGGATGAGGGGCACTTACCTTGTACGTCAGTCCTCTTTCTTAGAATGGCAGCCTCCTGGTGTTTTCGAGAGTCCTGAAGCTGTTTGAATCACTCCACTACACAAATCACTTTCACTCACGGGCGGTTTTTAGTATAAAGCGGGAGCAGTAAAATTATAGCGGTGCGATGCGGCATCGCGCACACGTTCACGAGCTTCTCGAATGTTCTGGACTGTCTCTCGCGTCGACGATCGCGGCGACCAATCCGCGAAAGGCGCCTTCCAGGGAATGGGATAGAGAGGGACGGAAACATCGCTCGCATTAGACAAGCAAGCGTGGAACGATTGACGTTGATGTGATTAGTTCTCGATGGAAAGGCAGATGGCGCTACCAAGAACAATGATAGAAAAATACGTTTAAGGAAGTCAGTGCCCTTGCAAATAACGCTGAAACTCATTTTAGTCGTGGAATATCGCAAACCCTTTGCGTTGTGGTGTCCAGACGTCAGCCGAGGGAAAGTAAACTGTCAGATCACGTTAGATTAAACAGCGGACCCCGGGCTACAAAGCATAAGGCTTGGATACATTCGGGAGACCGCTGGGACGATGATGATGAATAGGTATATTTGTGAGGACGACACGCACTATATTTCGGTGATATTCGGACGCTCAATCAGATCCTGAGTTTGTGATATTTGCTATAATATAAAACTATTCAACATAAGTTTAATGACACTTTAATTCGTCTATCCGTATGAAAGCAATAATCTTCAAAAATACCCAACGAATATTTGAATGGTTTTATCATTAAATAGTGTCATTCTTAAGGAAGCTTTAGGTGTATAATTTACGCGGGTCACGCAACGGCTAGATCCCCCTGTGGGATCTCCACCTTGTCGTGGCTTGGACACCCGCGGTGAAGCTAAGAGAGATCCCGGGAGTGGACGCTCCGCGTGGGCTTTGAGGGGGCCTGCGCAGGATGCGTCCAAAGTGCGGAGGACAGTTCTGACTGTCCCTCGCAGTCGAGCGCGGTCACGGGAGGAGAGGCGTGTCGGTGTTGCATTGCTGCGCGCCCTACTTGCCGCGACCAAGCGACCAAATGGGGGCGCACCATCGTTGCTTCGTGGTGGGGCCGCAGAAGAAAAGATGCTGTGTTGTCAGGTTGCCGTCCTCCCTATCCTCTGCGGCCGCCCATCACCTTCATCCGCCACCAAGGAGGTTGTGGTCTTCGGGCTATCCGCCGGGGTGTCAGGTTAAAATGCTAATGCGACCCCACTGGCGCTCTTAAAAGGGCGTTGAAGTTTAAAAGAAAAAGCCACCAAGGGAAGACTTAGTCCTGTATAAAAAGTTAGAATCTGCAAACATTACTTGACTTTTCCGGACTGTATGACCGGTAAATCCTATTATGCTGTAAGCAATCTTTACAATAATAATAGATGACAATGTCTATATGTGCAACATCCAATTCATTTGGGAATTAGTGGCGTACTAAATTAATCGGTTCACAAAATTGATTTTATATTGTCCAATTATATAATACCGAAGATTATCTTTCGTAGATATCAAATTTACACAAAAGCTGGATTTTGATCGAATAGAGATTGAATTGTGGAAAGATTCCAAATAGTGCTTAAACGTTATAATTTGATTTCAATATCATCAAAACCAATTAAATGAATAGTGTAAATTATAGACTCAGATAATCGCTTTTTAATGGAACAATTTATGGATTATTCATGTTATTTAGTTTAGCATTTTTTCATCATCATAATGCTGTCCCGTGCAATGCTGCTTACTAAGCAGATAATTATAATAAATCATTAGCTCTCTGACCTCCTTCGCAACAAAACCCATAACAATATTCTATGAGGGCACTTATGTGATGGGCGCTATGCATTTGATCCCGATACCCCTTGCAGTGCATTCTGTTGTAAATGTTAATATCTCCACCAGGCTAGCACATTAATATATTTGGACTGCATTGAAATCTATTCGTCGGTCCATGCGGAGAGCCTTCGGGGAGGCTTATGTCCAGCTGTGGACGTCTTTCGGCTGATGCTTTATTAATCGACTCTATACGTACTAGTTACTTATTAAACCTCACAAGACAAAAAACAATCAAATCATATTGATACCTTTATATACAGTACAAATACCTAGGGGCATGGGTGGATGAAACGATCAAGAAATTAAAACCCGAATTGAAATAGCTCGAGCCTCTTTTATCAAAATGAGAAAAGTTCTGTGCTGTCGTCAACTGAACATAAAGCTCCGCGTCAGGATACTTCTATGTTATATCTGGCCAATTGTAATGTACGGTTGCGAAACATGGACCTTAAATGATGCCTCCATTAAACGTCTACAAGCATTTGAGATGTGGTGCTACCGGCGCATGTTACGTATTAGTTGGACGCAGAGGATCAGGAACCAAAACTGTGCTTCAGCGTGTCCACATGCCTCGTAAGCTGATGCCAACTATCAAAAAACGCAAGATAGAGTATCTCGGCCACGTGCTCAGACACGATAGATACGGGCTGCTACAATAGATAATGATCGGCAAGGTGGAGGGGAAGAGACGCGCTGGACGCAGGAGGAAGTCGTGACTGCGAAACATTCGGGAGTGGACGGGAATGCCTCCGTAGAGCAGCTGTTCCTGTTGGCTATGGACAGGGAGGAGTACAAAAAGCTGATGGCCAACCTTCAGCAATGACCTCTTCATTGCTGAAGGTTGGCCACCAGAAAAAGAAGAATATACAAAAATATCTTTAATCGTAGCATCGACCTAACCTAACACAGGCCCACACACACGCGCACATACTCGTCGGATATTATTGACCTATTTCGACATCTTATATTATTTCTCCGTGGGTGTAGCCAACTGGCTAAAGAAAGCCACCGTCCATAATTGTAATACAAGCTTATTCACTTTATTGCTCGCTACCATTTCTTCTCTCCAATATTGTTAGCGATATTACTAATGCCATATTTATGCCATTATTGGATAAAGGGGCTATATAGGCATATTACAAAATAAGGGCTTAGTCTTACACCATTTAGTTCTTACAGCGTGACTTGGCTCGTCGTTCGTAATAGATCTGCAAACTTTAGTAAAGCTTGCACAGATCGTCTTTTGAATGGGTAAATGTGTGTGGCATTAAAAGTACTCTGGTGTACCTAAATGCCACACGCAGTCACCACTACCATGCTTGGAACAAAATTGAACTCATGGTTTATTTATAGCCCCGTCTTAAAACTGCTGTGGTGAGAGTTAAACCTATGTATTGTTGGATTCAAGTCTCCCAGACCATTCAATGTTTAATTGAATACAGTCGTTGATGCGCAAATCACCAATTCTCAAAATTTCGAGTTTGGAGAATGTTTGAATGAACGATACGCACAATGTTCAATCTGGAGAATGTCAAGTTCTGCGAATTGAACACAACTTGTTACACCGTGACACCCAAATCCAAGAATCCAAAATAATATAATAAATCCTTTATATTAATAAACCCAAATAACTTATGCAATATGGCGGCCGACCGAAATTAAAATAATAAAAACGCCCCAGAAACGAACATGAATAACGCCGGTGACTTTGAGCAAAGTTTTCAAATTAAGTTGACAGTTAGATTAGGTGCCAGTGCCAACATATTTACTATAAATAAAACTTCTTTAATAAGAACACAGACTCAATATAAAAAGTAATAGAAAATATGATGGCTAGTGCCAAAGAAAATCTTAGAATTAGAAGAATTTAGTTACTAAAATAAGCAAATTATAGGATGGCTGATAAGAAGGTATTTGTATAAGAATACCAACTGTTTTCCAAGGTTTCAGCCTTGCTGGGGTGATGCGTTATCTACAACTAGACCTATAGGCATAGCGTTGAAGTTTAAGCGCTCGCCTCGCTGCTTAGAAGCACGCAGAGTGTTGTGGGTTCGATTCCCACACGAAACTGTGTTTCAAGTCTAGGTGTGCTTTGTGTCTGAATGATTTGTAAAGTCTCCCAAAACCACGTTTTATTCCTAGAGTTAAAGCAATCTCTCAAGTAGAAACTGAATATAAGCGTTCCGAGTGATGTGTTGAAATGTCACACTGGGAGTAAACTATGTGTAAGCAATATGACCATGGAATGATTGTGGATAGGCTTTAAAGAGAAGATCACCCTAAAGGTGTCGGGGGGGGGTTACGTGTTTTGGGATTTCGGCGGGCAGACAGAAGCGTGCTTTCCTCTTCTCTAGCCATAAACCGCTGGCCTATCCATCCATTTCAATGCTAAAAAAAGCAAATTACCGTATATAATATACAATTGTGCGATAAAGAAATCCAGTAAGCTTAACCTGTCTACCTGCATCGAAAAGTTGACTGCAAGATTGCCGTAGTGGTTTTTAAGCGGCCTCATCGCCGCTTGACACTTCGCTGAGTGTTGATGGATCGTTTCCCACACGAGACAACACTTTGTGTGATCTACTATTTTTTATGAGTCTAGTCGTTCATTGTGTTTGTTTGTTGCATGTTTGGTAAGTCCCCCGTGGCACAGGATTTAATCCTACTTCAGGAGATGTCTTAAAAAAATAAGGCAGATGTGGTCTACGACAGACAAATGATGATTATTTAAAAATAAAATGTTGTATTGTAGTCAAAATATTTACCCAATAACTTGACTACTACAATAAAGGGCAGGTTTATGTTATTCGTCTTTAATTATTATAAAAAAAATTCGAATGCTTTATTCGCACTCAATTCTGTCTTACTCTCAATAAAATTTAAAAACTTCACTTGTTAAGGCATAACTTCTTCAGCTAGGTACGAAAGAATTTTTGTACGAACTAACTAGTACTTTTCAATTGTCCTATGTTGGAATGTAATGTACTTTGACTTGCAAACAAGAAAAGTTAGAAAACTGGATTATAAATTGTTCATTAGCAGTTGTTTTTGCATTTTCTTTTATGGTTTAAGATTTTTCTTGTGGTGCTGGTACACCTGAGCATTTACTTGTAACAGAATAGCGAGCATTTGCTGTCTTTTTTTGTCGCACTGTCACAATTTTTCTTGCGACCGCTCTAATCAGCAAAAACGTCTAAGCAATTTACTATCAATTCGCTTGAATGCTCATTACAGGTAAATGCTCAAATGTATCAACACATTAGATTCGTAATATTTTCCAGTATTTATACGATAAGACTAGATTTTGCACGCGGCTTTGACCGTGTAGAGGTTGGCTATGTATAAGCTTTATTACTGCAAAGTTTCACCAAAATCCGGTCCAGGAATCTTGCGTAAAACAGCAACAAACATCCATCCATTTTCAAACACTTTCGCATTTATAAAATAGTACGGCATTTTCAGGACACAGGGAAACCTACATAATTATATGATATATTCAAGGATCAGAGCAGGATTGTATTGTAACATTTGCAAACTTTAAAAAAAGCTGTGTGTTTGGGTAAACCAGTTGCTCGGTGACTGCACCATTACTCTTACTGTTTCGGCAGCTTTAGCATTCAATGGCTGTTTCAAAATGCAGCCAAATCTCTTATTGGTCGCTAGGTATCGTTTGGCAGCCAAAAAGTGATTTGGCTTTGACAAATAACGCATTCATTTCGTAATACATACATACGTTCATTCACTGCACGGTTGGCGTAGTGGTTTAAGCGGCCGCCTCGCGGCTTGACACTGCGCCGAGTGTTGTGGGCTCGATTCCCACACGAGATTTCACAACAATTTATTCATCACACAACACTTTGTGTGATAATAAATTGTTGTTTCGAGTCTGTGTGTTCATTGTGTCCGTTAGTTGTATGTTTGTAAAGTCCCTCGCGACACAGGATATATTCCTAGTGCGGGAGTTGTCTTCTAAAAGAAATGAAAAAAAATACAGTGAAGCATTTCGCATCAGGCTTTCAAACTTGGGGCCTGCGGGACTCTCACTCAACGAATGAAACGCACCAGTATCCATACCGTTCCTTTACGTCGATATTCTGGGAGAGAGTAGTACTTATTCAATCGAGCCGAGCCCATACATGCTGAGATGAATAAGGCTCTACAATCTATAGAAAATATAAAAATCTTCTCAAAAATCAGTTGACCTACCCCTACACTCTGTTGACTCCTACGTATCTTGACTCTTAGCAATGTTACCTTTTATAATCACACATTTATTTATATTTTTCATCCAGTTCGCTCACAAACTCAAGCTTGTTTATTTCCATAATTGTAGGTAAATATATAAGTAATGAATAAGCCTTTTAGGTAAGGAGATCTCGGATCACTACGCCGTAGGCGGGAGGCTACGACGCCTACGCCTTACGCCTCTGCTTGCGACCGGTGCTTGCGACCAGTTATTAACTTCTGTTTTAAGTGAATGGTCTGTCATTATCGACTAATTTATCTGGCGATTGTTCGCTACGGCATTTACTTTTCGCCCTTTTCGGCAGTTGTACGCTTAGTTTGTTCGGTATAAGAACTAGGTACTGTATCTGCGATTTGTTTTAAAATTATATGTTTTTGTGATGACTTGCTTATGTGTTTTTGTGATGATCGACGCTGGCTCTGCTCTGATGTAAGTCATCTTAATATGTACTCCGATACGCACACTTATGTTAGTGAAAGTCATGACCAGTGCATGCGATGGTTGGATCACTGTGTTTGTACACATATCGCTGATAAATGTATAACTGACATAAGGTTGCGTTATGATGTGTTTTGGTCGGATCACTTTCCTATAGAGATATTTTACATACATACATACATAGACTCACGCCTGTTTCCCCGAAGGGGTAGGCAGAGGCATATTAAACGCCCACTTTTCGCCAGGGTTTTGATCCCACGTAATAGGTGGCGAGCCTATTGCCGCTTATCGGAATATTTTCTTTGCCAGAGCCTCGTCCGTTGATCGGCAGGTGCACCACTTGCAGGTGAGGTTGGCTTGGGACCCTAAGATCTTGGTGGGAACCCTATGCACCCACAGAACACAGAGATATTTTATAAAATAGATAAACTGCCATCAAAAATAGAGTTGAGTAATAAAAGTTACCTACAGATAAATAAATACAGTGAGGAAAGTACAATTAGATAAAGAAAGATTATTTTTCATCAGAATTTTAGCTTGTGCGCAGACAATATTTGCCACAACAAAGAAAATAGGTTAGTTATAGAACAATTATATAAGGATATTATAAAGGCACTTAAGGTGGCGGCAGAAAATAGTTGTAATAGTATCGTTAGATTAAATGATAAGCGATGGAAAGTGATTGGCTTGAATAGATATGTAAGCAAAGTGTATCAGGAAGTGCGACTCAGTTTTCAACTGTGGACGCTACAGGGCAGGCCAAGATCTGGCTCAACCTATGATGCAATGCGTGAGCCTAAGAGGTGCTTTAAGTCTAAGCTAAAATGGTGTCAAGATCATGAAAATTAAATTAAATTGGATATACTAGCTACATGCCATAAGGCTAAGGACTTAAAGTGCTTCTGGAAACATACCAAACAGTTGGAATCTGGGTCGCATGTACCTTCGTGTATTGGAAGTATCCCGTATCCCATATCCCGGCCAGGTAGCAGAGATGTTCAAAGAGTTGTTTAGGGTAGAAGCCACATTGGAACCGCAGCTGCCCGTGCTCGGTACTGAGCATATGAGTACTAGGTTTTCAAACAAGGGTGTAGCAAATGTTATAAGGAACACGAAAAGAGGTAAATCGCCAAGGCACGATGACCTCAGTATGGAGCACTTGCAGCACGCTGGTGTACACTAACCAAGAGTGCTGGCACTGTTATTTAATGTGTGCATTAGTCATCAGTATTTACCGCGGGAACTAATGAAGACTATCGTTGTACCGATTGTAAAAAACAAGACGGGTGATGTCTCCGACAGGTCCAACTACAGGCCAATTTCATTGGCCACAGTGGTGGCAAAGGTGCTGGATGGCTTGCTTGATCATCAACTTGCTAAATATGCTGTAATATATGAGGCCCAATTCGGGTTCAGACCCGGTCTCTCGACAGAGACGGCTATTTTGAGGCTCAAGCATACCGTCCAGTATTATGTCTCACGCAAAACACCAGTTTAAGCATGTTTTCTGGACTTGTGACTTGGTTTCATACAACGTCCTGTAGGACAAGCTTTTGCGGGATACCAGTACCTCTAAAGATATTGTTGGAGTTTTCAGATATTGGTATAGCAATCAATCTAACTTGGTAAGATGGGCCGGCTCAAACTCGTCGAAAGACAGGTTATAGTGCGGGGTGAGGCAAGGGGAACAAACTGATCGGTGAGCTCAGTAGAACCGGCATTGGATGCTCTATAGATGGGAAAATTGTAAATAACATTAGTTACGCTGACGATATGGTTCTGTTGTGCCTATCGATATTTTCATTACAAAAACTACTGAAGATATGTGAGAGGTACGCAGCGGCGCATGGCCTCAGGTACAATTCAACAAAGAGCGAACTACTTATATTTATAGACGCTTACCCTTAGAGATACAGCTTTAAGTAGAGTCACCAAATTTAAATACCTGGGGCACTGGCTTGCTGAGGACCTGACAGATGATTTAGATATAGAGAGGGAGCGTAGGGCATTGGCAATGCGATGTAACATGCTAGCACGTAGGTTTGCGAAATGTACGAGCAAAGTAAAGATTGCATTGTTTAAGGCGTATTGCCAAAAATTTTATAGCAGCCTCTGGGTCAATTGTACTCGCAAACCACTTGATGTCCTGCGTGTCCAATACAATAATGGTCTAAGGATGCTGTTGGGGTTGACCCGCTTCTGTAGCGCATCGGGTATATTCGCTAATACCTATGTAGATAGTTTTCACGCTATCATTAGAAAACGTGTAGCTTCATTGATGCGTCGGGTGCGGGGCAGCTGCAGCGCCCTCCTAAACACCATATTAGACAGGGTAGACTGCCCTGTGGTGCAACGCTGGAATATCATCAATATGGGTTCCAGAGCCCCATTTTAATATAAAATAGTGTAGATAATGTGTTTTACTAACGTAGTTCTAAGTCAATACTAATATTTAATGGATATCTATCTGAACAATAAACGAATAATAATAATAATAATTAAAATAATGGATATGAATGCTTATTCTGTAACATGTATATAAAGTTATTGAATTTAATTTATTTTCCATTTAGATTTCAATTTCAACATTATTATGGCTAACCCACTTTAGCCAAGCTATTTAATACTTTCGTGTTTACCTCAAATATATGCCTACCCGCAATAGATGGCATTCGTATCTACCAGTAATCGATCGAGTTTGTCTTCATATTTGATTTTGAAAATGATGATGATCATTAATATGATGTTGCTCAAATTTTTGTATTAATTACTTCTTAACTAAATAAACTTTAAAATCTATTTTTTTGTTATTTCATAAACAATCCCACGTATGCCAACAATCTCTGTATTAACACAGAATAGATAGTACTAACGTACAGAAGCATCACTTCGCAAACCAATTTAAAGAAATTGCGACTCTTGGTACAAAGCAACAAAGTGCAATTCAGCTCGCATAAGCACTCAGTGCCTACTGCGATATTCAACTTCCCGCTCTTTTCTAACACATAACGCCGTCGCTGTCTAGCGCGGCGTGACGCACTAGCTGTCGCGCTAGGGTTGTCGTCTGTCGACTTGCCGCTGCTACTATAATATTTATTCATCATCTATCTACCTACTTGACCACCTAATAATAAATAATTATCCTATGTTTAATGCGTTACACGGTAAATTTTACTAAATTAAAACAAACCTAGATATATCCTTGTTTAATGGTTAGTGATATTTTTGATGAATTACTTCAAGTTGGCTTGACGAATTCTTAGCAAGTATTTTTCGTCTTTTCGCTAGAACAAAAACCACAAAAATTCTGGTCGTTTACATTTTCACTATACTAATTCTAAGTTATTTCCTACTATTTCCTTATATTCCTATTTTTGGTTACGTCATATTATACCCGTTTGATATATTAAATGTAACTTTACAAGAAATCATCATTGCCCAATCAATACAAAATTCTTATTCATAATAGAGTATAATATTGTACAGACCCAGTATAGCTTTTACCATACACGGCAAAAAGATATATTATACATTTTTAGCATATTTTTTATTTATTCAATACAATTCTATATTCGAATTAAATGGATCACACTCAATACGGAACATTCTGTATAGACCCACGCAAACCGCAACTTCATGCAAGGGACATCCAGTGCGGTGACGTGATGTCACGAGAACAGTTTGCAACTACCTTACATTTATTACATTATGTGCGATACAGAAAAAATCGAATAATGTAACTATCATCGTCATGTGAATTATATGATTTGTGTGGATTTATTGTTTATTGTGGTAAAAGCATGGTCACAGATGGCTATGCCGCCATCGATCATATTATTAGGATGCACGGTAAAACTCGAATTAGTTTGTGTTTACATCACAAGTATAGGTGAATTGTGTATTGTTATTATGTTGTAAATATATAAAAATTAAAAAAAAAAACGCGTGGACCGATTAACTTGATTCAAACCGTAAAATGGTTTTTGAACTAGATCTTTAATTTGACACCATTATCGTTGGGATATCTCAACAAACAAAAAAGCAAATTTTCAAGTTGCTCTCGTAATTATCTAATACTTATATGTAACTATGAAGTATTATACCGCGTAACAATTCTTTTAAAAACTATCTTTTCGAACATCAGATCAGATTCATCATCATTAAACCAGAAAAAATCAATACCTATTAAGTACGTAATTTGGTATTAATTAGTTTAGCTTACCTTGCCGCATCTGTAGGTAATGTAAAAAAATTACACACTTTTGTCTCCCTTTTTCGACACACATCCGTGAAATGAGCAATACTTTGCACCAGGCTTGTGATGAGACAGTTTTGTTGTTCACTATTAAAATTCACGTTATTAGCAAATTTAATAGCAAAAATGTCTCTGCGCGCTAGCGGTGACAACCATAACAGCCGACTAACGACGCAGGCTTGGAAGCCGCGCGAAAGTGTAAGCACTTATCGCTGTAGGTACGGCCGAGTGAAGGAGGCCTGGTATTAGAAACAGCCTTAATTATAATGCGAATAGATTACATTCACAAGATTGCAGAGGAAACTTTTGTAATGAGATGTATTCGATAAGCTAAACATTTTGAATTTCGTTATCTCGATCTCGGATGCAACCAGAATAACGCTAAGACGATGATGATAATATTCCTATAAATAATCGCCTAACAGGTTTAACATATATTTTTCCTCAAAAATTTGGGTGACCGCGCTTTTTAAAGACTTGTCCTATGGCCTTAAGTCTTTCATATCTGTGCATAAAAGCAAAGAGAAGCAAGCAAGCTCGACTATCAATATGGATGATGCAATATAACAATACTTTTATCGATTACTCATAAGTTCATAACACTCAATCGTAAAATGTATATCGAAGCATGAGTATCTATCATAAAACTCTTTGATCCAATGCGATGCGTAACTAAATTATAATTATTTGAGTTCAAAGCGACGCAGACTCGTTGCATTGGGCGTGACATTTCTCTTTAGTTGAAACAACCCGAGACTACGGCAAACGTGGACTTTTAGCATTGAAATTGAAAACTGATGAAAAGGTTTTTGGTTGCAGGGATTTTTATGTGAAATGTTCAAATGACTTCAAAATATTATTTTAAAAGAGTTTTTTGAGATTATAGTCAGTGATATGTTACGTAAAAATCTTGGAAGCGTTTCTTATAAATTATTAATTCGGGATAGTGGTGGGCCAGTAGTTTATCTGCGGGTGAACGCTTGTGGCATTTACATCAAAGCGCTACCGTGCTTCGGAAGGCACGTAAAATTGTCGGACCCGGGTAAATCGCTCGCGTTTATAATAGTAGTTAGATAGGATAACATGTTGGCACATCGTGAGAAGGGTTAGGCTATGTGGTAAACATGTGTTGACAGACTTCACATATTTTCCTAGGGCATTATGGAGAACTCTCAAATATGCAGTTTTCTTAATTTTCCTTTACTGTTCAGCAACCGATAACTATTTAATACGCACACAATATTTAAATTTAATTGTGCTGCACGCTATGGGTTTGAACCCGTAACGTATACTTAGTATCCTGTATATTGTCTCTCCACTAGGCTACCGCTGCGTTTACTAACACCTAACATACATCGAAATACCTACATGGTAATACTGCGCTTATCATACATGGGTTCTTAATAAACTGAATTTGAAGCTCGCATCGGTTTTCCTATCGGGTCCGTATCGATATCACGCTTCAACAATTCCAATTATTACTACCTATACAACGAGCGGTGTGCTATCGCCGAAATACGGACAATTTTGTGGATGGGAAAGACGTCCGCAAACATGTAAGTAAGCCGGCTTCACCTTATAAATATTATTAATTGTAGACTTCTTAGGCTTCTTAAATTTTAAGATGTTTTGCAATCACAGACTACCTAACTTCATTTTCAAAGATACTAGACATACTTTCATTACCTCCGTTCTCATGTATTTAAACACCTTAACCTTTCTCAGGGATCCTACAATATATTGGCGAAAACCGTGAAAAATTACGTTCAAAAGTTTTTGACTTTATGTTGTTCTGTATGAACAAGCTAGACCCAATAACTCGTGAACGTACGACAGAGGGGCAGGCTAAAGGACTTCTGACGATTTATTTTTCGGAAAAGCGGTCCATAATTTCAGAAATAATTTTCCCCAAATATAATTCGTACAGAAAAACGGAAATTTTGTTGACAATATTTATTAACTCGTTGATTTTGGAATGTGTTTGTTTATATTTATATTCGATCCCCGGCTCCAAAGTTTTCTTGGTTTGACGGCTACGAAATTTTAAGGCCTATGTCAGTTGGGACGGCAATAGAATCATTGGTTGATGGTTCAATCCAAACAAATATTATATTATAATACGAAAGTGTGTTTTGTTTGTCTTTTCTCATGACTCTTCATAGCGATTTAATGGTGTGATTTTTAAGTAATGAGATATTAGACGGACATGAGGAATAATACTTTTTATCGCAATAACCGACTCCCATGCGGGTCTAGACACGGTCGAAGACTAGAATTATCTTCTGTATATATAAAATTCTGTGTTATGACTGACTAACAAACAACGTACAGCCAAAAGAATTGGGCGTAAGAAGCTGTAATTTGGCATGTATGTTCCTTGGGACTGTATGAATGCTCTAAGGAGGCAATTCCAGAAATTATCACCACAAAATTATATAACTTACATGTTATTTTAGCTTTGGCTGCCAGTCTGAAATGGAACTGGGCGGGTAACATCAACCGTATGCACTAGGGTCGTTGGGCAAGACTATTAACACTGTGGGTGCCAGAAGATAAAAGACTTCGCCGAGGCTGGCGCCGAAATTGGGGGCTGGATGACTTAGACGCCTACCACAAGAACTGGCCTGAAATTGCGTGCGACAAGCAATTCTGGAAAGATTTGGGAGAGGCCTTTGCCCAGCAGTTGGACAGCGTAGGCTACTAAAAAAATATTTTATAACAAGAGGATGACGATTATGATGAACTTCAGCTTCTTACACCCATTGTTTTGGCTATGCGTTGTCTATCAATCAGTAAGTTAAGCAAGAACTTTATAAAGTGTATTTTAGTAAGTTGTATATTTTTCCTACTGAAGCCTTGTTCATAACAAACAAGCACTTATCAGACAATATAACACTGTTTCATCTAAAGCCAAACCTTTCAACACTTATTGAATACAGCGTTAGCCCCTTTATCACAAAACACGAACATTTTAACCCATACAACCTAAAGTACTATTAAGGTCTAAATATAAAGAAGCACTTTTCCCGCAACCAATTTTAAATTGGCTCTCTAAGGCCCCTAGCGGACGTAGCGATTGCAATAAGAAAAAACATTGAATGGGCCTCTTAACCCGCCCTATTTAGTTGGCAGACGTGGTCAGGATATTAAGCGATCGGAGGTAGTTTCTGTTGAACGACTGAATCTCTTTGCTTTCATGCGGCCCTGGCAGCTTATTATGTTTATTGTATGTATGGTGTGATGTTTTAAGAGTTTTGTGTTAGTAACTCTATGTATGTAGGTTTGTAAGAATGTCTATGTGTATAGAGCGCACATACATACCTACGAACACCACATAATATAATTCCGAGGAAGATAGTCTAACATATTATTATTTTTCTTTCACATAAGCGCAGCTGACATCATTAAACCCAATTAAAACAGCCATAAACAAGTAATAGCTTGTTGAATGGAAGCAAAGAGTTCCTGTGAAAAAGCCACTGAGACGTACAAAACAATTTTCCGCGAGATAGAGGCTATTTCAGGCAGTTTACATCAATTTTCGGACCACAAATAATTAAATTTCGTTCTCAGTTTCGTCCGTCCGCTAAAATTTGATTTCTTACAAAGTAATTGCTGTGAAATTACTCTGGAAGGCCGTATATACTAAATTGTAAAGTTAGCTTTGATAAGTTCAATCTGTGTCCGAGCTATGACCAAATAAGTTATGCAAGTAATAGTCAACAAAGTCGAAAGTTCTGTCTAGATTCTGAACTAACAGCATTCTATATTCTATACATTTGCGAACTTTAATTGACATATTATCTATTAACATGACACTTTATTCAACTTCACACACGACGCGTCGTTCGATTTCGACGCGGACAGCACCAACACTAACGTCTTTTGCACTGCACTTCACTGAACTATACTTTCACTTCACTTTATTGCACTACTACTTCTTTCTTCCTTTTCTTTTCCACTTTACCACTTCTCAACTTAAACTGGCGCTCAGCGCGTCTTCACCGCCTTATATACTCCTAGGAATGTTCTAAATCCACTAATTTCGATTGTCATTTCATTATTTAATTGTTTTTCCATCTCCTGTCTCTTTTTAACCTTTCCATTCCTTCCTGAAGTTTCTAGAATTTTCTAATGTTTACTCGAAATATTTAAATAATCTTTTTTAAATATTCGCCAAATATTCATAAACATTTTCCAAATTTAATAAAAACCAAAATCCACATAATTGTTTTGACTGGGATTTGAATCCACGCCCTCAGAACTCGAACGGGATGTGTTATCCACACGGCCATTGCCTTGTTGTCAATGACTGGTGAATTTGGCGAACACTTGACAGAGTGTATACGTCATCAAACTAAATATTGTCATTTCCAAATAATGAAATAGTCTTCAAACCTCTTTGCTAATTATTATTGTGTTTGACGCCCGGCTAGTTTGTCGTGTAGACGTCAGTAGTCCTCTGTCTACGTTGACGACCGTAGTGATGATAGTTTAACATGACACCGGCCGTCACATTTTTGACATATTATGAATGTTTCTTACCTCAAATAAGTATCATATATATAATCGTGGAATAGATCAAATACTGGGTCTCCCTTGTTTGACCGAACGGAATTTGACAAATTTTCAGTTCCCAAAAAATTTTTCGCCTAATTTCATTTGCCAAATTATTACTTAGCAAAAAATCTATTCACTAAAAATTGTAACGCAAACGTAATGTTTGGGAAATGAACGTTTAAACTATAACTTGTTTACCAACTAGTACTTTTAACATTTTTTATTCAGTCAAATATTTCAGTTGGAATAACAGTTTTTCCGCAAAATCAATAATTATCCTAATTTAAATTGTTAAGTTCCGGGTAACCTACGAAACACAATCTCTTTTTTCTATTAATGCAAGTCGTTTCTGGCACTCGCCGGCCGCTAACGCGGCACCGCTCGCTACGCTCGCTCGGCTCGTGCGTCACAGTTCTATCCTAACCTAACCTAACCATTTTTTTATGGTTAACCAACTCTAACTACTTCCATAAATAAACTAATATCACCAAACGTTTAGTGATTAAAGACCAAATGCCGTAATGACATTTTACTTGGTAATATTTTGCCAAGTAAAAATTTGACCAAATAAAAATATGCGTACTAAAATCATTCGAAATATTGCGATGATATAAAAAAAGGTTGCTAAAATTTGTTTGGGTAATGAAATTTTGTCAAAATCTTTTCGGCAAAACGGCAGGATCCCTCAAATACTGTCACTGGGTGTAAAACATAAATATTGTTTGTCTACACGGCTGACGGGTTCGCCTACGCAGCACTCTGCCCGAGTTCAATACTGGTCGAGGATTGCAGATTCGGACCCTACACAACGTATGTGATGCATAGTGTTTTGTTTCAATTGTAGATATGTATGTGTCTTTAGCTCGTTAAATGAATGATTGTGAAGTATTCCGTGATACAAAGCTTATTCCTAGAGCAGATATTGTCTTTAATCAATGTATATCTAAAATTTGTGTTTTTCCTTGTATTTGCATTTATCTGGTGTACAATAAAGAATTACTTACTTACTTACTTACTTACTTACTTATATCTGTATATAGATTTCTGTATAAGAAATTCTTGCGTTACTGAATGACTGACAGACAAGGCAGAGCCAAAACGATTGGGCGCTAAAATCTGAATTGGTACGTATGTTCCTTGAGGATTGTAGGAGAGATAGGCTTTTTGGAAATACCCGCACTAAGGGGATAAAATAGTAGAAGTCTAGTAAAAAGTAAACACAGCGTCAAATAGTCGAAGATGATGATGATTATGTACCAAAATACCAGAAGTAAGCGGACATATACGATGCAGATCAGAAATTGTGATCGATATAACACTAATGAAAATAGAAAAGAAAGTCATTTCTATACTGTTACTTAAAATTTCTGCAACTTTACTCAAACCGGTCTTATCAACCTAGAACCAGTGTTGCCTAGACTACCAAGATATAAAGCAAGCAGAAATATTTTATTTATATTGTAGAAAAAGTATCAAGCCCACAAACCGGTCTCAATAAAAACGAACCAAGAAATGATGGCATTATATCGAACAAAACATTCGCGCCTCACAATATCATTATCGTTTTCTTTCTTCCCCGGAGATATTCCGTCCTCGAAACCGAAGCACCACTTGTAAACATTTCACCCGTAACGAGTTCTGGTCCGATGAACGCTCAATAAATCTGAATTTCTTGAAAATAATCCAGTTTGTATATAAACAGGGAGGTTTGCGTCGGCTCGATTTTGCCGTAGGGTATAAGGTTGCACACTTATTACTAGAAAGCAGCTGAACGCTACGATAAAAGCATTTATCAACCAATTAAAATGACGTAATACCGAGCTTAGGACCTTAGCTTTGTGGCGACCACGTACCGGACGTCGCAATAGGGGTAGGCCTTCCGCAAGGTGGACCAACGAGCTGGTTATAATCGTGGAAAGTGGTTGGATGTGGGCGGCTCAAGATTGGTCTGTGTGGAGAAGGTTGCGGAAAGCCTATGTCCAGCAGTGGACTCCACTTCTACTGCAGGACATAGGCTGTTATGATGAATAACGAGCTTAGTGGAAAGACTTCTACACAGAGAGATCCTGTTGTGAATCCACGGGCACAACTAACTTTTCGGAGTAAGGTGTCTATTTAATTGTTTATTATCGCTTTCTAAACGACAAAGGAAAACATTGAGATAGGAACCCGCATTTCTGAGAGTCTGCACAACCCGCTCTTGGCAAGCATGGTAAATGGCTTTAACTTTTTCATAGATATACATGGGCCCATGTTCAGCAAGGAGTAGGTCACTTTATGTACAGGGTCATCACTCCGTATCTGCCTGATCCCGTTGAAATGAGAAGTAATACCTTCTTAATGCACCCCTACAATGTTGAAGAAACAGCCTTACTGCACCCTATAGTTTTGCTTGTGGCCTGTCTGTCAGTCAAGTCGCAAGAATTATATATAAAGCCAAAATATTTCTTCACTTTGGTAACAATCTGACGCATATGGAGGCCAATTTTTTAGTTAATTACTCAATTGGCGGGTCCACACAGAGTGAGCAGCCTCGCGTGGCAAATGCTTCGCGAGGCTGCTCGCTCAGTGTGGACCCGCCTAATGAATCTACGTTTACATTTAGTATAGATCGGTTCACGAAAGTTGACCACAAATGGCGGACGTCGCGCATATGTACATTCGCGCACCAATGGCGTGGCTCCATTCTTGACGCATTTAGGGAATGCGTCAAGAACGGAGGCACGCCATTGGCATTCCGCCCGCCCCTCACCGCGCAGCTCCACGGCGACCAAAAAAATGATTTCTGCGCAGTGGTCATCTTTCATGAACCAACCTATACCTCGTTTGCAAAGCAAGGGCGTCAAACCACGAGAAGAAATTACACTGACAGATTATATTATATCGATGGAAGGTTTTCTCGCACACCGTTTATATTCCTCGGTCATCTCTCTTAGATACGCAGGCTCGGTAGGTGCGAGGGAATAAATGACGTCACTGATGCTAAGACGTGACGTAATTCGAATATTTAACCGATATAACACCTACAAGGCTTCAGAGCAGTAGTCAGGGGCATTATAGCTTTCAATCTTGACGCTTGCAATACAGACTGGAAACTCAATCATAAATCAGGTATCAAGCTTATGGTAAATACGATTTTAGAGTATTATGAATGTAGAGCAAGCGCGTGAGGTTTGTAAGCATAGAAGCTTTTGGCGTTCTGTTATATCTGCCTATCCCGATGGGAAAAAGGCGTGAGTATATGTATGTATGATTTTAGCGTCCTGCCCGCACATCCAACGATTCAAAAGGCATTCTGCTTCAAGGCTACATCGTCAAAGGAAAAGCTACGAGTTTATTAAAGCGACAAACGCAGTTTGTATTTGAGGTTGTACCTGTAGTTTTGAAGTTATACTTAGCTCCCTGGCTTATAATCTAAGCCTTTTTTATTAATATCTCCAAACATCATCTATCACATGTATAAATTTACTTATCCTGGCTGACATATTATCGCAGAAGCAAAACTATCGAAGCCAGAAACAAGAAATTTAGACGCTTTATACATTTGCTAAGCAACAAATCAGTTATATCATCTTAATATATTGGGAAACGGCGATATATGCTACCGATTAAGCAGTGAATGAATATTATAATAAACTATATAAGCTCACATAGCCTGACTTGACTTGCGTTTGTTATCAGATCGAATTCGAGATCGAAGAACTTAAGCAATGTTTGCATAGGTCACCAATTGGAGGGGCTACCGATTGTGTCACTTGCATCTGCGTGCTGTCGTACTTCGGCGGGCATGTATAGTAATTATATAGTCCTTGTTCTTATCTCAGAAGGATCGTCAGTCCATGACAAAGGCCTTCATGCGGTTTATAAAATCCGAAAAGAGAGTTACGATACTTACATACATAAAAGAAAAATAAATTATTAAGTACTTATAGAAACATTCACTTTTTAGTAGATACTTAATGTCAATAGTGCATGATATTTAGGTATGACTTATACGTGTAGGCGGCAATTTTCTATGAATAGATCACAAATCCAATAATTAACATCCAAGTGGGTAGTGCAAATATTATCTACTTGAATCACAGTCATGCGATTTCAAACTATAAATATCATCATCATATTCCTAGCGTTAGGCTCGCCTCCTATTACGTGGGACCTAAAAATGTTATTTTTTAAACTGTCCCATTGTTGGGCAAAGGTCTCCCCTACACTTCTTCAAAGCTCCCTGTCTCCATTTATTACTGTCCTTCATCTCGCCAACGCGGGGTCTACCCCGACCACGACGTACCTCAAGCGTCTAGTACGTGGCGATATGTGTCAATTTTTCGGGATGCATTCTGCAGACATGAACTGCTCAATCACATTTAAATGTTGCGGCCTTCTTGCCAACATTACTGATGCCAGTTTTAACGGTTGTGTTACAGATTCGGTCTGATTGTTTGATCCCAAATCAAAAACTCAAGGTTTGCTCAACTCAAGCCAACGAACTATTGAATGAAGCGTCATTCAATAGTTCGTTGGCAAACCTTGAGTTTGTACTTATGAGAATCGTTCAGAGACCACGTCTGAGCTCCATAAGTTAGAACAGGCAAGATACACACGATGATTGAGTTTATGTTTGAGTACCATTGGAAGGTTGCATTTAAGTACTATTAAAAATGCATAACATGGTGAAATATGGGTGTAATATTACGCCTCTGCGTATCCCTTCGTTGAATCAGGCGTGAGTGTATAATAAAAATAAATATACTAGTATTTCACTATTTGTTTATTCAAATAAAAGTATTTATATTTTTATAGCAACAACTCATTCCCTATTTTTTCAATGCGATGAAAGACCCTTGTTTCCTGTCTTCCTCTACCATTCAAAGTAGAACGTCTTCTTAGTGGAGGGAGAAAGTGTGATTCTTGAAACATGTTCGGACTATACGCTAAAATCACTGCAGTACCTACTTTCTTTAACGGTGGAGTCACACACCGGGACAACTCGGGCACTAGACTTAAATTCTAGGGACATTACAAACGTTGATACGACGGTTACAAAGAATATCTATAATAACGAATGGTTACAAAGAACATCCAGACACGGAATATATTTTTTTAAACAACTGCTGCACTATAGCTCTATGCTGTGTCGCGGTGGACTTTACAATACATACATACATACAAAGACTCACGCCTGTTCCCCGGAGGGATAGGCAGAGATTACGGAACGCCGTTGGCAACGATTCTGACGTACCTCTCTTGCTTCATTCACTCCCATCAAGTTTCTCATGCGTGCTCTTCTGTTTAGGGTACTTTTGACCTGTCCTTTTTTTAGGATGTCTCCGATCTGGTCAGAGAACGTCCGCCTAGGTCTTCCCCTTCGTCCTGTCCCAATCACACTTGCCTTATATATCTTCTTTGTCAGTCTGTCATCATCCATTCTCTCGGGACTTCACAATCATTCAATCAACGTACAAAAAGAACATCCAAACTCGAAATACCAATTTGTGGATCTCACGCAGTTCTGCCAACCGGTGAGTGTGTTTACCGTTTTAATCACTAACCTACGCTATCCGACGTGCAGTCTGATTTCTAGAGGAAATTAACTCAAACTAAAATCAATTACTTATAGGCAGAAAATGTAGGTGTTTTCCTAATACTAATAAGCATCGATCTTATTCACCCTTTAATTTAAGAAAGCCACTCCTCATTCGGCCGTGACATCTCTATGTCACGGCCGAATGAGGAGTGGCTTTCCTCGTTCGCAGGCTAACCTCTCTAGGTTAGCCTGCGAACGAGGCAGTAAATGTAATGTAGAAGCATTAATAAATTTACTTAAAAAATGGCGTTCATAAGTGTCACCAGTCAACAGTCATTTATTTATCTAGGTCACAAACCTAGATGCATAAATGACTTTGACTTTAAGAAAAAAAAAAGACTATAAAATAAATCCTTTATCAAATCGCAAAAGGAATAAATATTTTTATTTATGTTTCTTCCTACTTATGTTTTATGAAGAAGTACTCCCACTCAACCGATCCTCGTCTCATTAACAATGACATAATATCATTATACACGCTCGACTCAACGCTTAAATTTCGTCGGGAACATAATTTACGCAGAATTTTGATGACACTATTAAATTATATGGCGGCGTACTTTTATGAAATACTACTGTGTAATACATAAATTTTATCAATCTGTATAATATGTAAAATTGTTGCGTTACTGATAAAGATAAAGATGTATTTATTGCATAACTGTGTACAAAGTTGTTAGTGTATGAGAACCATTACAGTTTTTAGTCCCAACAGTCTACCCATATCGGATATGCAATAATAGCTTATTACTTAAAAACTAATAAATGTATACAAAACAAATTATATTTTACTGAAATATTCTTGAAGATTATAAAATGCATTTTCAGTTAACCAATTCTTTAGTGTTCCTTTAAATACTCTACCATTTAACTACTTAATTGTTGGTGGCAACTGATTGTATACACGAATAGCAGAAATGTGTGCACTTTTATAGTAGATCATAATAATATTTTTGATGGAAGGTAACACAATATTATACTTATATTGTTCCCGAATGTTTCTCTTAGAATCTGATTTTAAATTAAAGTATTGCATATTATTTTTCACGAATAAACATAATTCTAAAATATAAATTCCCGTTAAGGTTAATAATTTTTTTGTTCTAAAGACATCTCTAAGGGATTCCATACTGTGCATGTTATAAATCGTCCTGATCATTTTTCTGGAGAATGAAGGTGGATTCTACATTTGTGGAGTTTCCCCAGTAAATGATCCCGTACAATTAAAGTGGATAGACATTTCCAAAGTAAGCACTTCTTGTGACACTTACATTTGTCGTTTCTGAAAGGACTAACAAAGCATAACAGGCATTTGAAATTTTTTTGTTTACTTTTTCGATATGCGCCTTGCAGTTTAAGTGTTGATAAATTTTTATACCTAGGAAATTAATGTCCTTTTCTTCTTTTATCTTTGTACCGTCTATATTGACATTTAATTTAACAGGCTTACTTTTATAGTCGTAAAACTGGACGATATTGGTTTTCGATAGATTGACTTTCAAATCAATTGATTGTAACCAATCTATTATTGTTCTCAGAGCCACATTTATCTCATTTTGTATGTAAAATTCATCAACATTCTCGTTAGAGATGAAAATAGTTGCATCATCTGCATACATTACACAAAGATGTTTTATAATAGTTGGAAGATCGTTTATGTACAATAGGAATAATTGGGGCCCCAGTATGTTTCCTTGGGGCACCCTCAATTTTACATTTTCAAATTTAGATTGAACTATCTCCATCATTTTAGTCGATTTATTATGTTTCGATAATAGTTGCCTGCAGTCTATTATATAAATAATTTTCTAGTAATTTTAATGCTATGCCACGTATACCTATGCTTTCTAGCTTATTTAACAGAACACGTATTTTACGCAATCAAAAGCCTTTGACAAATCAATAAAGTGAGCAGCACATTTCTTTTTATGGTTGATACTTTGCCAAATGGTATTAAATACAGACAAAGCACAGCCAAAATTATTTGACGCAAGTTGCTGAAATGTGGCATGTACCTATGTTTGTTCCTTGAGGACCAGAGAGGTGCACTACGACGGGATATCACGAAATTCCCACAGTATAGGGCAGAAAGAAACTGTTAAATTAAAAAAAAGGCAGCTGGCTTAGCTGCGAACTTCCTAAATTATAATTATAAAAATAAAATTGGCTCGCTGATGCTATTAGTAACCATTAATTTATAGTAGCTAGCATACAAACAACAAATAAATACTAACGTGTATTTTAAATTCACTCACATTTTACTTTGAAAAGAAACAGGCGAGATGTTAAAACTATGTAATCGAGATTGCGTCTCTCCCCGTACGTTCAACCAAGGCAGTTCATTTAAAGGACTTAGAACTAATTAACTAAAAACCTTCTTAATGAGAAACCGAGTTTGAATCTTGCTGAATTCATGCTATCCTTGTTCTTCTCAGCAAAAAGACAAAGACAGCGAATACATTGAGAATTGTGGAACTTTGCGGTTTTACGTGTGTTTATTTTTTTAACATTATGTAAAACTAGCCCATTAGAGTAATCTCTGTGGGTTGCTTGAAAAGTTCGCCGATTTATCAATATTGAAAAACAGACACAGCATTTACTGTAAGGTATCTCTAGCTCAGTTATATATTTATCTATGTAGCCCTAGCCATGATCCGACGTCTCGCAATATCACGATTCGATCTTTTTCGCTTACCGGTATAATATTAGAAAGACCTTCCATAGTGTGTAGCTGGGTGCCTACGTTATAGAAGGAGCCCAGTGTCTAAATCGTTAATTTCGTCGAGTCAATTTGTTCTATAAAACGAAATATAGCACTTCGGACATCAAGTCCATAGACAGCGCAATATATAGAGCTAACTTCAAATAGTGTTCAAATCTATGCCACGCTACGAGTTATGGTCTATAAGACATTTTAAATAGCATGATAACCTCAAACCTACAAATATTCGGTCCGGATCTGCATAAAAAAACAACAAAAGGGTAATCTTATTTCCCTCAAGTTGTTATGCCGAGTCTAGATGTGCGTGTCCTTTGATTGAATATTATTTTGGAAACGATACAGGAGTTCTTCATTATGAGGAAGAACTCTTAAAAGGCAAGTAATCCTCAAGTGCCACCGCAACAAGTGTCACTACGTTTATGCTTATTCCAAGCCAACTAATCACAGCAGTAATTAATAGTGATTCACAATAAATCTTTGTATGGGTGTCTCTATCTCCATTTTATTACAGCTTAGAATGCGATGGCTAAGCTATAAATACTGAATGTAGTTCGCTCAATGTCCTTGAATATTGAACGGCGAGCGACCAATGTCAGCGATTACGCCCTGAACAGCAGTTCAGTGAAACTTGAAAGGTTTATTGTACCACTTTCAACCGGGATTACTCAGGTGCGGCGATGCAAATTGATTTCACAGCTCCCAAGGTTGTCATTTAAGTTGTTTGGAATAACAATATATATATTGCGTGATGGTATGTGTGTGTGAAGTTTGTTTGAAAGAATTTGGCAGGCGCTGTGGAGTGAAGGATTAGGTATCTTGACTTATCTCGGTGGCTTTCCGTTTAGTTAAATTTCGATACACAACTACAGATCAGATCACGAAGGTGAATTGGTCCGAAAATACATATTGTTGGCAGAAGCTGAACTGTTGTAAGTTCGATTCTCATAATGGACCAAATATTTCATTGTATGAGACGTTCTTCATCTCAGTAATTTTCTGTTTATAGCGATAACCGCGACACAAAATTGTTAGCTAACGTAAAAACTGAGTAAATAGTAAGCAATAGAAAATATTAGGGTGCATGTTGAACGCGCACGTGAAGAGCTCTGTAAACAAAGGCAAACAACATTTTCTGTGATAATTTGAGGCATACCTTTCTCTTCCGATCGGTTTAGTATTTCTCGAGATTCACACAGCCAACACCTTACTCACTATTCTAGAACACAGTATTAGTAGCGCCATCTATCTTTTCTATTGATAGTTAATTATGTCAACACCTAGCTAATAAATTCCTTTGCAAACCGCAGTGTCAAAACGAGCGATCTTCTATCCCTTTTCTTCCCAAAAGCACGCCTCGCTCTAATTGGTCGCGGAATTCGATGACGCTGCGATCAGTTTGAAAATCAACCGTCCCGCTGACCGGCTGCGTGCCGGCGCAGCTCCGCGCCGCGACTAACACATGCAGCACCGCAATATTTTGCCGCTATTTCATACTATAAATTGGGACAAAACCGCCCGCGGGTGTAGTGGAGTGATCTATGCAGCTTCAGGCTAGATCCAAATGGAGTGATCAGTTTTGTAGCCCGACTCACGAAGACGCCGGCGGCCGCCATTTTGTCAAGCAGAGAAGAATGACTTGCAAGGTAAGACGTGCCTCCTATGAATTGCAATAGTCATAAGATCGCCCGTTCACCCATCTTCTAGGCGATTTACCAGCCATTCTTTATACAGTCCAAAATATTAATACAAGCATACATACATAGACTCACGCCTGTTTCCCGGAGGGGTAGGCAGAGACTACGGAACGCCATTTGCAACGATCCTGACATACCTCACTTGCTTCACTCACTCCCATCAAGTTTCTCATGCATGCTCTTCTGTTAAGGGTACTTCTGACTTGTCCTTTTTTCAGGATGTCTCCAATCTGGTCAGAGAACGTTCTCCTAGGTCTTCCCCTTTGTCCTGTCCCATTCAAACTAGCCTGATATATCTTCTTTGTCAGTCTATCGTCATCCATCCTCTCCATGTGCCCAAACCATCTTAACATGCCTTTCTCAATGCTTGTCACTACATCTTCTTTTACCCCACACCACTCTCGTATCACACAATTCTTTACTCTGTCGGTCAAAGACACACCACACATACTTTTCAGTGCTCTCATTTCTACAGCATTTATTCTACTTTCAAATCTCTTCTGCCATACCCAACTTTCACTACCATACATAAGGGTAGGCACTAACACACCTCTATGTACAGCCAAACGTGCCTTTTTGGACACGTTTTGACTGTTCATAAACGCCTTCAGAGCTCCATTCACACAATTACCTGCATTAACTCTCCTTCCAATATCTGCTTCATTCTTACCATCTCTTGTAAACAACGTACCTAAGTAAACAAACTCATTCACTTGTTCCACTCGCTGTCCATCGATCAAAACATTACAAGCCGTAACGCATTCCTCCTTTTCAAAAACCATAACTTTCGTTTTACTTACATTCACTTTCATTCCTTTCCTTTTTAACGCACGATGCATGATTGTTACCATCTCCTGCAACTCCTTCGTTGAAGATGCAAGTATAACCTGATCATCAGCATAAAGGAGGCATTTGACGAGTAACCCATTCATCCTTAATCCGCAGTCACTATGTTTTAAATCTTGCAAACAACTGTCCATGAAGAGGTTAAACAGCCACGGCGACGCTACACATCCCTGTCTAACACCTTTATCGATGGTAAACCAGTCAGTGTATGCCCCGTTTATCCTCACACAAGCTCTAGAATCCTTATAAAGGGATTTCAGAGCTCGAATGAGGCTGCTGTCCACCCCATTCATTGACAGCACCGACCACATTTCATTCCTCACCACTTTATCCTAAGCCTTTTCCAAATCCACGAATGCGCAATAGACCTTTTGACCTTTGGCCAAAAATTTTCCGGCTATGCTTCGCAAGGAAAAAACCTGATCCGTGCATTCCATACCCTTTCGGAATCCCGCTTGTACATCCCATATTTTCTTGTCGGTTACTTCCATAACTCTTTCAATAAGTACCTTTGCATACAATTTGCCAACAATGCTGAGAAGGCTAATGCCTCTATAGTTTTTGCAGTCTTGTTGCGAGCCTTTTCCTTTATAAAGAGGCACAACTACAGCTGTGGTCCAGTCATTAGGTACTCGGCCGGTGTTCCAACACAAGTTATATAACCGCTGCAACTGACCAACTATGATGCCCTGTCCAGCCTTCAGCATTTCGACTGTAATCCTATGATATCCTGCAGCCTTACCTACTTTCATACTTCCCAGTGCCTTCACGATCTCATCCACGCCAATAACGCTTTCATCATTGCTATCATTACAATTCACTTCAGCTATCGGTGTCTCTATCGCCGTTCTTTCGAATAAACTTTCAAAATACTCTTTCCATCTCTTCAGCACGCACAATTCACCATTTACTATACTTCCATTCTCGTCTCTGATGGATGTGTGTTCTGAAGATTGAGTTCTTCCTCGAACTGCACGAACGGATTTCCAGAAAAACTTAATGTTCCTCTGGAAATCGTCAGATAATCTGCTACCAAACTCATCTTTCTTTTCCTCTTTTTTCCTTTTAACCATTTCTTTCACTACTCTTTTTGACCTAACAAACTCCTTTTTTGCTTCATCTATGTCTACACTCGTTGCTTTTCCCATTCTTTCATTTGCTCTGGCAGCCAACCAATCTGACCAAGCTTTCTTCTTCTCTGACACTGCTGATTGTACATCCTTATCCCACCATGTATTCTTAACCTTTCGTATTTTCCTTCTCTTGATTATACCACATACTTCAGACGCTACTAATACTACCTCTTCTTTAAAGGCCTGCCATAATTCTTCCATATCATTTATGCCATCGAATCTCTGAAATCTTGCTATCAATCTTCGTTTATACTCATCTTTCACATTTTTTGTTTGTTTATACTCATCTTTCACATTTCGCAAACAAAATAAAACTGCTAGAACTTGAGAGAGCACAGCGTTTGCTTATAAAAGTAATGTATTTAAAACCATATAGATACCCTACAGATGATTTATATAAAATAAGCGGATTACTAACAATAAGGAAATTGTATATAATAAACATAATACTAACCCTACATAAATCTATACCTTTTAATCCTAATAGTCAAGGCAGAAGACGTAGAGATATTGTGGCTCACTCTCCAAGGATTCGTTCTGAATTCGCGAGACGACAATACAGAAGTCAATCGATTTATATTTACAATAAAATAAATGCAATAGTAAAATTTCACTCTAAAGTCCGATATGTATGCAAAAAAGATATAACCGATTGGCTGAAACCTCTATCATATGAGGAAACTGAGTTTATTTTAACCAGAGTGTGCTAAATACATATAATTACTCACGCGCGTACACACAAACACACACACACACACACACAAACACACACACACACACACACAAACAAACACACACACATACACACACACACACACACACTTACATACATACTATCCTTATTATTAATTATTAGCTTTAAGAATTTGCATGGCCTTTTTCAATCATATATTGTGTTCTTTATCAATTAATCACCAATAAAATTGTCTTATCATTGTTACTGTAAAATAAGGGAAGTTGCGAGTTGGCCCCAACACAAGTATTTTAAATTACTTACTGGGGCTGCCTCAGTGTATGAAATATTTTGTAATTTATGAAAAGACTAATAAAAATTATTATTATTATTATTATTATTTCACATCTTTCTCTTGTAGATTTTCTACTTTTATTCTTTCCAAGAGCCTATTTTTATTACGCTCTCGGTGTCGCCATCCTTTAAAGAGCCCACTTATCCGGCTCAACACCAAGAAGTGGTCTGTGTAGATGCCGATCCCTCGATATACTCTTGTATCCAACACATTCTTTCTCAATCGTTCATCTACTATCAGAATAGTAGAAAGAAAAGAAAGAAATATTATTTTCTTTCTTTTCTTTCTACTATCACAAAATCAATCATACTTCTTCTAACATTTTTCGCCTCTCGCGTATACATATGTATCTTTTTATGATCAAACATGGTGTTTGTCACAGAAAGGCTCCACTCCAAACAAATCTCAAGCAGTGCTTTTCCATTTTCGTTCACACTCTCATTACCAAATGCACCTAACACCCTTTCAAATCCATCTCGCTTTACTCCCACCCATCCATTGAAATCCCCTAACAAGATCAATCTTTCATTATCCTTGCAGTTCCTCAAAATCTCTCTTAAACTCTCCCAAAACTCCTGCCTTTCGTCTTGCTCATGTTGTGACATACCCGTAACTATATTGACCGGGGCGTACACCCCCACAATAAAGAGACGAGTAAGTCCTACTTTCATTCTCATCCACAGTAGCCTAGCATTTACACATTCAAACTCTTTTACGCACTCATTCATTTGCGCAGACAGTACTACACCAACTCCCTTACAGGCTCTGGTGGTACTATCTACCCCAGACCAATACGCCGTATATGCACCATGCTTGGTGGTGTCACACCCTTTTCTTTTTGTTTCATTCACACAAAGAACATCAATCTTTCTATCATCCATCATCTGACATACTTCATCCAATTTGCCGTTCATTCCTCCACCAACATTCAATGTTGCAAACCTGCTTTCCGTAGGCCGCTTTTCGCCCTCGCGGGAAACGAGACGTGACGGGTTGCGAACCGCGTCGCCGCCGTATGGAGAAGAATAAGTTTTTGTTCCCATAGCGTTCCCACGAGATTGAGGGATCTAGACGGTCCATCCCCGTAGAGCCCTTTACGGGGGTAAGGCGGAATATCAGCTGTGCCCTGTGACCACCAACACAGGCACCCTCCGTTTACGACCAGCTTGCCCTCTGGCCACGAATCCCTCGGCACGGGTTGGTTCACACCTTAGATCGGGGTTTTGTTTCGGGTATGCTCCCTGAAAGTTGGTTTAAATTCGGAGTTTTCCTTCTCCTAGACAGGTTGCCAACCAAGGCTAACGAGGCCCATCTCCCCGAACGTTTGGTTTAATTTCGGAGTTTTTCTTCTCCTAGACAGGTTGCCAACCAAGGCTAACGAGGCCCATCTCCCCGACAATATTAATATTTTTCCATATCACCAAATCGCCTAGTACATACTTTTTGTGCAACGCCGAACCTTTTTTTGATCCGTACGAGCCGGATTCATTTGCGTTTATACGTAACCTCTCGTTTATCTCGCGTAGGTATCTTCTAGAAGTACCTACCTAGGTAGTTATAGCACCTAGCTATACTCCTAGTCCATTTACATACCCATTACGTGGTTACTTCCGCACGCTTCCGTAGGTAATATACTTTTATGTAGCTACCTACTAATCTGATATATCTATCCAATTATTATTACTGGAGCTATCATAGTTGTCTTGTAAATTCCATATTTCAAGCACCTTTTAGTTCCACCGCCTTAAAGTTGTTGCCTACTTACGAATAACTACCGCATAAACACCTACTTAGGTAAAATAATAGGTACTTTAGGTATTCTTATTTTGATTCGGTCTCATTAGCTTATACCTACGACAAACTTGGCGCAACAAAAGAAGCCATGCATGTCGAAAGAAAAAGAGCTGACAATCTTGGAAGCTAAACGTAATATTTTATTTGAGCGTATTCAAAACATTTACGAGCACTCAAATACTGCCGCTACTTCCGATATTAATAGGGAATCATTTCTTAGTTATTGTATGACAGTAGATAGTATTCGAACAGATTTTCATAAGTTGTTAGACGATTATAACGCAAGATTGCTTTCTATTAATCCTGATGAACAGCCGAATTATCAGGCGTACACCTCATTCGAAGATCTTTATTGTATCATCAAGCGCATACAATCACAATTGGAGGGTAGGTGTTCCGCGCAGCCCGTTTCGGCCTCGCCGGCGGTTCGGGCGCCGAGATTACCGCAATTGAGCTTAAGTCATTTGATGCTATTCTTAGATGATATTCTTAGAGCCCACAAGAGTTACTTCTTCTACATCTACTTGCCTAGATAATATTATAAACAGATATCATAGTAAGAGACAAGCAAATTATTAGACAGTTAGACTCAGACCATTGTGGATAGCAGATCTCCTTTAATGATAACAGTAAGAATGTTTCTAGGCAAAATATAGTTGTAATACCTAAAACTGCAACTCGTTTTGCTAGGTTCCAAAGTAAACTAATGACTAGCTGGTCACTGTTAGATGATGAAGGTGACCCTAATTTGTTATATAATAGCTTTTTCAAAGCGTTTTGTACAGACTTTAATTCGGTTTTCACACCTAGAATGATTACAGTTGGAGGTAATGCAACCTTCTGTGAATGGGCAACAACTGGGCTTCACAAAAGTAGAAAGAGATTGTATGAGCTATATGACGAGAGAAACTTTAATTTAAGTGAACAATTTCAGGATTATGTTAGAAACTATGCTAGGATATTTCGGAAACTTTGCAAGAAAGCTAAGTCTCTTTACCTGAGTTCAAGGATTAGGAGTAGTGACGATAAAATGAAAATGACATGGAATATAATAAACAGCGAGACTGGGAAAGTTAAAAGTAAAAGTTCAAAATTTAGTTTGAACATTGATAACAACACTATTACATCCGACTCAAAAGTTGCATCGGCGTTTGAAAGTTTTTTTACTGATAACCCCGTTATTACTGCTAGATCTTTGGACTCATCAACCAATGCAGCGGAATCTCTTTTAAAAGAAAACATGAGAACAACCTATAGTAATTTCTCATTTCAGTATATAAATTCAAATGATGTTATAAAAGCTTTTAATACTATAAATTTAAAGAAGACTGCAGACTTGTGGGGAAATTCCGTTACTATTACCAAGTCCATTATTGCTTTAGCTGCTAACAGATTAGCTTTAATATTTAATAAGTGTATTGACTGTGGTGTATTTCCTGATCTTATGAAAGATAGCAAGGTAATACCTTTGTACAAAGCAGGTAGCACATCAGACCCCACCAACTATAGGCCAATTTCTGTGCTGCCCACATTTAGCAAAATTTTCGAAAAATTTATACTAGACCAACTGCAAAGTTATTTTAATAACAACGAGCTTCTACACTTTAAACAATTTGGTTTTACAAAGGGGCGCTCCACGACCGATGCCGGTGTTGAGCTTGTAAAACATATCTTTGATGCCTGGGAGGATTCACCTGATGCTTTAGGTGTCTTCTGTGATTTGTCCAAGGCCTTTGATTGTGTAGAACATGATAGATTGATCAGGAAATTACGTCACTATGGTTTAAGTAGTTCTGCTCTGCATCTTCTTACTTCATATTTGAGTAATAGGATTCAGAGAGTTGATGTCAACGGGACGCGTTCGCATGGGTCTGTAGTCAAAATGGGCGTCCCACAGGGTTCAATCCTCGGTCCTTTTTTATTTTTAGTTTATATTAATGACTTACCACACCTCGTCAATGACAAGCACGGGATAGTACTGTTTGCTGATGATACCTCACTTTTATTTAAATTAAAACGACAGCAAATTGATATAGACGATGTAAACATTGCTATCTCAAAGGTGGTTCGCTGGTTTGAGGTTAACAACCTGCTTTTAAATAGACTAAAAACTAAATTTATTCGATTTTTGATGTCTAACGTCAAACAAGTGAACACCTCAGTAAAGGTTAAGGATGATGTGTTGGATCTTGTGGATAACACCAAATTTTTAGGCATTACACTAGATTCTAAGCTGCAATGGGGACCACATATTAGTAAATTGTCGAATAGACTCAGCTCTGCAGCATACGCAGTCAGGAAAATTCGCCAGTTAACTGACATTGACACTGCCAGGCTTGTATATCATAGCTATTTTCATAGTATAATGTCATACGGTATTCTCCTGTGGGGAAATGCTGCCGACATTCAGACCATCTTTGTTCTGCAGAAAAGAGCTATTCGAGCAATTTATAATTTGGATTATGGGGCTTCGTTAAGGAATAAATTCAAGGAAATAAACATTTTAACAGTTGCAAGCCAGTACATTTATTCCAACCTAATATATTTATTCCAAAACAAGGCCTCATACTCAAAGAAAAGTGATATCCACAATTTGAATACTAGAAATAAGAGTAAGCTATTAGTGCCGGCTACCCGGCTAGAGAAAATAAAAAAATCTTTTCAAGGCCAATGTGTGCACTTTTACAATAAAGTGCCAAGCAATATTCAAAATTTAAGTTATAATAAATTCAAAAAGATTATAAAACGTAAACTTTGTCAAAAAGGGTACTATTCAGTGCTAGATTATATTGAAGATAAAAATGCTTGGGATTAATTTGCTCGGTCCCACAGGCTACTTATGTTTGATTAGTGTTAAGTTTCATGTGAGTGTGAGTTATTGTGTCTATATTATGCTAGTTAGTACTTTTATATTATTATTAAAAAAGCCTTATTAATTGACAACAACATTATAGACACACCAGCTCATATACCTATGAAAAATTCAATGTAGTTACTAAGTTTTTAAATTATATAGAATCAAGACGTAGAAAAGAGTGGCCCGGAGTTTCTTGCCTGATTCTTCTCACGAGGCTCTACTTTCTGAACATGCATTTTTTTTCAATGCTCAACTATGTTAATATGCATTTAAAGTTACTTTTTTATTATTTTTTATTTGTATGACTTTCTGACGTGTCCAAAAAATTTAAACATTTTTATGGAAATAAACATATTTGAGTTTGAGTTTGAGTTTGATGGAGATATACGAAATTGGCCGTTATTCTATGCGAGTTTTAAGTCTACAGTGCACGATAATGGTTCTCTGACAGATGCTGACAGGTTGTACTATTTAATATTTGCAAATTGTTTAGTATTTGCAGGTGTCACACCCAGTGCTGAGAACTATCAGGTCATATTCCAGTCACTACTTGATAGGTATCAAGATACTCGTGTTCTAGCGTCTACTTACTTTGATCAAGCTTTAAATCTTAAACTGTCCGGTGCCGCGTCTGTTTCGAATTTCCAGCTGTTTATAGACAACTTTGTTACCGCAGTTATTTCCCTTGAAAACTTAAAATTAAAAGATCTTTCCGACTTTATGTTTCTTCAACTCGCTTTAAAAAAGTTTGACAATGAAACAATTCGTGCTTTCGAAAGACTGAACGTAATCATAAAATACCTACACTAGATAGTTTTATTTCTTTCATCAAAGATCAGTGTCGAATATTTCATAATACGCAGTCTAGTTCATCTAGCTCGTCTAATAATAATAATAGCAAACAAAAGTCGAATAAATCGCGAAATAGCAATAATAACTCGGTCCCTAATCCGCAATCTTACGTAGCATGCTCGGAATCTAATAATAATAATTCTCAGAAGTGTCTGTGCAGTAATATAGTACACGACCATTTCTATAAATGTCCCGCTTTTAATAATTTAAATCCGACTGCTCGTTTCAAATGTGTAAAAGAAAACAAAGCTTGCGTTAATTGTCTAAGTATAAAACATAAAACGCGTGATTGTTCTAGTAAGACGAAGTGTCGTTCATGTAATCAACAACAGCACTCATTATTACATTTTGATAAAAGTTATCCGTTGTCGGGTCAATCCGGTAACCTTGACCCAATTTCTAGCCCACCTACGTCGCAGGTGCAGGCCGCCTGTACCACGGTGGCTTCCCCCTCCGCGTCTCAGTGCGAAGTATCGTTGTGTATGACGTCCATTGCGCTGGCGGCGCACACACGCGGACAACCCTCGCGCGCTTGTCATGCTCAGCGCGATGCTAAACCGCAGTGTACGGCGTCCAAAACGGTTCTATTAGCAACAGCGCAAGTTATCGTTTATGATATTAATAACGCACCGCACATAGTTCGTTGTTTACTCGATAGCGCATCACAGAGTAACTTTATTTTATTTTATTTATTTTATTTCATAACTTTATGCACAAAAAATGTACAAAGGCGGGCTTAATGCCGTAGGCATTAAGCCAGCCAACCTTTGGTGATGCAGAGAAACATGTAATAGGTGCAGTTCTTAAATTAAAAATGAAAGAAAAAGACAGAA